>JAMPIV010009530.1:0-460000 GCA_024509875.1 Oreohelix idahoensis | reverse complement strand
GCTTGGAAAATGGAGGACTATCCAAAGGAGGATGTGAAAAAGTTTCAGGCTAAGCCGCTTGTTCATTCTATGAAAACAAAGCTTTCAGGTTATTTGAATAAATGGGACTGCAAAACCTTTTTCAAGACCTAGAATCCCTACCGCTGGGTAACGCTGAACAGAATACCCAATTTGGGCAGATATTTGAGATATCATCATCACTAGCGATTCAAACATTACCTTCAGCCCACTTTAACAGAAACTGAAAATTTATGACGAATATGTCTATATGAAGCAGTTTGTTACTTCTCAGAAAATTAGTGAATGAAGTGCCAAAAAAAACAATGCCACCACAACGTTGGATTGAAATGGTTTCCCACTTCAAAAAAAATAATGTGACATTTTCAAATATTTTGAAGTTGGCAGAGTTTTTTTTCTGTCTACCTGGAACAAATGCTGCCACAGAAAGAGTTTTCTTTGATGAACAGCTTATGAGCAAGTGATAAAACACAGCTAGGTGTTGAAATTTTGAAAGCTATGGTGACAACCAAAGTGAACTGTGAGGAAACATGTATCGAGTTTTTTAAGATGCTGCTTGCAAAGAAGGACCTATTGATAAAAATCCACTCATCTGAAAAGTACAGTAACTCAGCTTCACCTTAAGTAAGGATTATTGATGTTTTTCTCTCTTATTAGTTTAAGTAGTTAAACTTATACAGTAAAATGTATGTTATTCAAATGTATATATAAAATGTATATTATTTTAAATTGACATCAACTTGATTTTTCCGGGACATGTCCCGACTTTTGACCTTTTCTTTACCCTTTTGTCCCGATGTTTTGCATTGAAATAGGTCAAATCTACTATTTTGTCCCGGATTAGGGTTTTGAAAATATGGTCACCTTACACAAATGCCACATTAAAAGTTTTGGGCTAGTGGACAGTGAAACAGGTTATGTGCTTAACTTGCTTACATATTTTGGTTCAGACATCTCCTATGATCCTTCAGTCAAAAGGGAATCTGCTGGTGCCAATTCCGAATACATTTTTGGAACACTTTTGTCTTGTCTGGGAACTTCTTCTTCTTCTTTGATCCTTAGCCGCTGACCGTCAAAGCAGTCAGTGGCGTCTTGAAGGGCACCAACAAATTGATTCCACTTTGATTAGTCGGTGGCCATCCTTTGTAGAGTGCCCCAGCTCTGGTTCATACCTCACATCTCAGCCTCTGCCAAGTTGTTTTTGGTTGGCCTCTCTTTCGTTTTTCTTCAGGGGTCCAGAGCATAGCTGTTCTTGTTATGGCATCTGGGTCTCTTCTAAGAACATGGCCAACCCAGCTCCAGCATCTGCCAGCTATGATGGTGTGCATTTCCTCTTGCTTGCTCCGAGTAAGCAGATCTTGATTGGTGATGGTATTCAGCCAAAAGATTTAGAGAATTTTTCTTAGGCATGTTGTGTGAAAAGAGGACAATTTCGACATTTCCTTCTCTGTAACTCTCCAGCTCTCAGTGCCACAGAGAAGCACACAGCTCTGATATAATCCTAATTTTGTCCTTGTGTTGTACTGAGAGGACTTCCAGATGTTGTTTAGACTAAAAAAGGCTGTTCTTGCTTTGTTCATTCTGTTATTGATGTCTTTGCTTGCTCCGCTATCTGGTGTTACTATGCATCCTAGGTATGTGAAGGTGTCTGTCTGTTCCAGTTGCTGATTCCTTACTGATATGGGCTCAGGGTTGCTCACATTGAGCGTCATGACCTCTGTCTTCTTTAGGTTGATGTTCAAGCCCACCTGCTGGCTATACTTATTAAGTCTATCCATTTTTTCCTGGATGTGTTGATGTGAATGTGCTAGTAGTGCAATGTCATCTGCATATTCCAGATCTTCTAATGTAGAAAATGTAGTCCATCTTATTCCTCTTGGACTGCTCTCTGTTGTCTGGCACATCACCAAGTCTCTGACTGTTAAAAATAGAGTGGTTGATAAGGGGCATCCCTGTTGTACTCCTGTCTTCACCTCAAAGGTTAGGTTGCTCTGTCTAATGCTACATGTAAAGTTGGCATAAAGGCTTTTTTATGATTGACACTACGCAGCTTGGAATTCCATAAGCCCTCAGTATTTTCCATAAACTGTCCCTATGTATACTGTCAAAAGCCTTTTCAAAATCAACGAAATTAATGTACAGCTGTCTTTGCCTTTCTGATAACTGCTCTATAATGTTCCTGAGGGTAAATATATGATCTACACATCTTCTGTTCTTTCTAAATCCTGCTTGTTCATTCCTCAGTTTGTGGTCTACTGCTTTTGAAATTCTCTGTATAATTATCCTGCCTAGTATTTTGCTGGGAACTGAGAGAAGAGTGATTCCTCTCCAATTATTGCAGTCTACAAGATCTCCCTTCTTGGGCAATTTGACAATTATTCCTTTGTTCCACCTGTTGGTGCTATCCCTGTTTTCCAGACTTGTGTAAACAGTGGTTCTAATAGTTCTGCTGCTAGCTCAGGGTCTGTCTTAAATAGCTCTGCATTTAAGTTATCATGGCCAGGAGCTTTTCCATTCTTTGATTGCTGTGATGATTTCTTCTTTTTGTGGAATGTCTGGATTAACAACTAGATCATTTTCAGCCTCAGAAACATTCAATTGTGTCTCTGGTGGTTCCTTATTCAGAGTTTCTCTGAAATGCTCTGCCCATCTTGTTTTCTGTCCCTCTGCTGTCATGATGAGATTTCCTTGCTTATCTCTTATGAATGTAATATTGTTTGCACCTCATTTTCCGCTGATGATTTTAGTTATTTTGTATACTGTGCTTTGTTCATTTCTCAGTGCTGCCTCTGCCATTCTTGCAAGGTCATCTAGAAATGTCCTTTTGTTAGCATGGGTTAGACGTTACACTTCCTTGTCCAGCTGACTGTACTGTTCGCTATACATTGCCTTTAACCTGGGAGACTTAGCTTCTGTTTTCTTTCTTTTCATTTCCTTTCTCTTCGCTATGGTGTTTAGTGTATCTGGTGTTATCCAGTCTTGGCTCTTTCTTTCCTGGAATCCCAAGCATGACTTTCTGCTTTCCTTGTATATTGTTGACATGGTGTTGAATCTCTGGTCGAAATCATCGGCCTCTGTTCTTTCCTGGCTTTTGGTAATCTGATATCATCTCTTTATGTCGACCATGAAAGCTTTTCTGGTGAGGGGATCCTTAACTCTTAAAGGCCGGAATGACGCTGGCAGCGTACATCCGCAAAACCCCTAGAAGCCGAAACGACGTTGGGAATGTCACTTTTGTGTTCCTTGAAATTTGTTCCGTATTTTCGTTGTGACTCATAACTGAATACTATATGTAGAATATCACTAAAAGTCCTTCATATTCTAATTCTACATTCATTTATCTTTACTGTGATGTATAATATGTGTGTCTTTGTTGTGTAATAACTCAGAAACTTTAGAATTTATAAAGGTACTGCTTTAAGGTACAAAAATAATTCTGGCAAAACTGATGAAAAAATTCCGGCCTGCAAGAGTTAAGTTTCGTGATGTTATATCTTTACTGTTTGACTGCAACTGGTCAAGCAGCTCTGAGTTTCACCTTCAGTCTTGCTACTACTAGGTGATGATCGCTTCCCACATCTGTGCCTCTTCTTACTTTCACGTCTTGTAGTGCATGTCTCCATCTGCCATTGATCATTATGTGATCTATCTGGTTTCTGTCTCGTCCGTTTGGTGATTCCCATATTAAGTTGTGCACTTTTTGTGTGGAAAAAGTGTTCCTCCAATGACCAGGTTGTTAATACTGCAGAAGCTTATTAATTTGTCCCCATTCTCATTTACTGTTCCACTGCCGCATTTCCCCATTAATCTTTTGTTATAATTATTGTGTGCTCCGACTTTCGCATTTAGGTCTCCCATTACTATAATGAGATCGTACCTGGGTGTAGTTTCCATTTTCTTTTGTACATACTGATAGAACTCGTCCATGATCTCTTCATCACTGTCATTTGTTGGTGCATAGCATTGTATAATTGTGGTGTTGTTGAATCTCCCTGTCAGTCTTGCTCTTATCAGTCTGTTATTGATGGGTTTCCATTCCAGTAAAGACCTTTCCATTCCTTCCTTCAGGATAATGGCTACACCTTCATTGTGCTGACCATCCTCTCTACCAGAATAAAGTACAGTTTCCGCTGTAGCTGTTTTTATTCTCCCCATCCCTGTCCATCTGCTCTCGCTTATTCCAAGGATATGTAATTTGTAGTTCCTCATCTCTGCTGTGATTTGTCTCAGCTTTCCTGCCTCATTCATAGTTCTGACGTTCCAAAAACCAATTCTGGTTTCGTGTTTTGCGGTCAGGGCATCCATTTTAATGCCATTGTCTGGGAACTGGCTATCACATTTATGCTGACAGGTGGCACACTACAAAACTGTTAGTAAATGAAATGCTTAAATGGAAACAATATTACACTGGAACACTTCAAGCAAACAGAGTCAGATTCCAACAGTAGCTGAAGTCTTACTTACTTAATCGTTCCCCTTCTACCGTGAGGTGTAGAGGTGTAGCTGAAGTCTTTGAACCTAAATCATATGGAGACTAAGTATTATATCAATTTGGAGCAAAGGATGTTAGTTGCTGCTTGGAAGGACAATAAAGCTAAACAGCCTGTCACAATTATTACCACAAATGGGTTTGATGCGCCTGTCATGGTGAATGGAAAGGAGAAACTTCTTATCTTTCATGAATACAACCATAACATGAATGGTTGCGACAAGGCAGATCAGATGATAGGGTATTACGGCTTCTTCAACAGAAAATTCTTGAAGTGGTGGAAGATTTTCTTTTGGATATTAGAAAAAGCCACCTATAATGCTTACATTTTGTACAAATTGATAAGACCATTTGGAGTTGGAAAATCGCAGCTTACGTTAAAGTTGTTCAAACAAACACTGATCAGAGAATTATGTGCTTCGGCGGCATCCTCAATGCCTGAAATTAGCCGCATGCTAAATCCTCCAAGGCCAAGTTAATTATCTGATAACCCATTGGAAAGACTGGAGGGTGCAAAACATATAATGCAAAGAAGCACTAAGTTCAATAGGTGTAAAGTTTGCATTACAACTGACTCAGGAAAAGGACAAACTATTATTGTGCAGGATGCACTGGCCATCCCCATCTGCACATAGATGAATGTTTCCTAAAATGGCACACTAAAGTTAAGTTGTAAATATCTCTAATTGTGTGTGTAAACAGTGTTCTTTGTGAGAGCAGTTCAGCATATATATCACATTTTGTGTTCTTTTTCAATTATTTGTAAATTTGTGACAGTGGAGTATTTTATTTTCTGAATGACACATTGAAAGTAGTTAGAGTATAAACTTGATGTGTGATTTATTTCCAAAATGGATGTAGTTTACAGTGATTTCTATCTTGGATAACACAACTGATGGATTCATATCATCTTAACCTGTAACCCGTCATGGGTCGTAGGGGTGCCATGGTGGAAGCATCAGTAGACAGGGTCCTTGTTGCGTGCTTTTACATAGTGGGCAGTCTCAGGTCCTGCCTGTGTTAAAAGTTTACGCACCATTCTTGTGATAGTAATATTATTTGTGCGTTCGATTTATTCACGCACGGGCATGCACAATGCAGAGTGTGAGTTGCTCTTTGTGCACGGGTTACCTAGTTTGAGGGAGTCTGACGTCAGTATGTTGCAGGGTCAAGACGGACTTATTGTCTGTGTAACAATGTTTATTCTTTCCAAATCAGTGGAAGTATTGCTATTTGAGGATGGTCGGTCTTCCAGTAGAAGCCAACCTCCATATTGATACGTAAGTCTGGAACCCTCGTTTTATTAATATTATGATATTGAATTTTGTAAGTGAAGTCGCTACTCATCGCTGGAGTCTAACGGGAATCCATATTTGCTGGGTTTCTAGAATGGATTAGCAGAGCTATTAGCCTCACTTATCTATCGTAGTGGAGATTCCTACGAGCGAAGAAAGTATTTTGATAGCATTTTGAATATTATATTCCGTAATGCCAAAGTCATGGTCTTGGCATAGTTCGGAGAGGTTAGTCAAGAACAGTCTCTAACCTAGATGTATTTTATTGTATGAACGTGTGGATCATATATATTGTAATCAACTGTCTGAGCATTCTATGGAAGAAATCAAGTAAGCAGGACAGTATATATTTTGTTGCACTTTCGAATTATATATAAATTGTATAAGAAGTCTGATGTCCTTGCAGAAGGTCAACGGCCTATGATTTAGTGACTATCATAGAGACAGAATAATTGTCTGAACATAATCTTGGAGAGAAAGAAATACTGAAATGAATTCAACAGGACAGATGTACATTGCCATTTTTAACAATATGCCAGATTATCACCGTCATGTTTTCTGTTGATCGTCCATGCTTCAAAGTACTGTGTCGTCTATCGTACCACGTCAATAAATTGTATGAACTATTTCCAACAACGAGTTGAACATCATCGTGTTGGCCAGATTTGCCTACTTCCAGTTGAAGGGTTGATTTGAACATTACATTGATTGTTTTCAATATTGAACATTCGCGAAATGATGCTAGTAAAGAGCTTCAACAGTCCTCCACTGCTCTCTATCCTCAGCAATGCAAACAAGTGTGGAAAAACAGTGTCCTGCCCATTCTTTGATGTTATCAGCCCAGGATTTTCTTTGCCTTCCTCTTCTCCGTTTACCTTCGACTGTTCCCTGGAGGATCATTTTCGAAAGGGAGTCATGACGAGTTGCATGTCCAAACCAGGCAAGCTTTCGACGTTTCACTACTGACAAAAGTGGTTCTTGGTGGCCTGCATTGGTGGCCTGCATAGGTGTTTATCTTCTCTCTAACATAGACATTTGTTTTGTGTTCTTTATAGCAAATGCACAAAATTCTTCTATAACATTTATGCTCGAAAGCCTGAATCCTTTGCTCCGTATCTGCAGTGAGTGTCCAGCCCTCACACCCATACAAGAGAATAGATAATACAAGTGATTTGTATAATTTGATCTTCACAGGAAAACTGATGTTACTGATGGATTAGCTGTTTTCAATTGGTAAGTCTGATATGTTTGTTTTGTTTTTTGTTTAGTAAAATATTTTTCTGCCTCGTTTCTAACTACTTTATATTCATAAAAACATTTTTAAATTTATAAACTGAACTTATTCAGAATCCTCATTAATTTTCCTTTTTAAATATATATAACATGACTATATTAGTTAAAAACATTGAAATAATTGACACTTAGGCCTACATGATAACACTAGGCTATATGAAAAACCTGTGTCGCAGAAAATTTGTGGCAATAGAGTGTCTTTCCTTTTTTTGATGCCAACTGAACAGTAATTAGAGTTGTTGATTTGTGTATCTTGTCTCCATGGTTATCTTGTTTCCTGCTAGAGTTACTCACCCTGTTCCTACTAGAGTTACTCGCCCTTATTCTGAGCTCTTCTACTACTTCCTGTTTCCTAAGATGGCCGATTAAACATATCGTATGTATACAGTGTGTATGCCTTCGTGATTAAACTTCATAACTTGAGAATGTATGACAGCCAGCCACGTCTCATTATATCTTACAATATTTACTACACACGACGGTAAATATCAACATGGTGGCAGCGGTGTTTATTGCTACGGAATTCGAACTATTCTGATGAATATCTTTTAACACGTGTGCTGACGTCAGACTGGTAGGTTATTGCTTGTATACTATTATTAGACATTTCGTCATGGCAGAACGGCCCTTATTTCGGTTACCACCCTGCCTAGACATAAATAACGTCGAACCAGACACATTTCGTAAATGGAGACGACAGTTAGATTTATATATGGATGCAGCAGAATTGGCCTCTAAGCCTGATCCTGTTCAAGCGGCTATTATCCTACATTGTGCTGGACCTCAAGCTGTTGAAGTTTTTGATCAACTGGCAGAGGAAGGAGACCACTGTAATCCTACTAAAATTCTCGATTTGCTCCAGAACCTTTGTAGCTCACGAAGCAATGAAGTATTACATACGTTCAGATTCTGGAACAAACCTCTTCAAGATCCTTTTAATTCCTTTTTGACTGAGCTGAGAACTAAGGCAGATTTATGCAACTTTAACGACAAGGATCGAATGATAAGAGAATAAATTGTCTTTACTGTCAACAAAAGGTTACAAGAGAAACTCTTGAGAGAAGCTGACCTCGATCTAAAGAAAGCCATTCACATATGCAGAGTCTTTGAGCAAACTGGAAAAGACATAAGTGAGATGAATAATACAGTACATCCTTCTGAAGCAAGGGTTGAAAAAGTACAGAAAAAAATCACTCAACCATAAACCTCCCAAGAGAGACACTTTGCAGCATACTGGTAAAGCCTGTCATTACTGTGGACAGAAACATCTATTAATTAAGAAAAAGTGTCCTGCATGGGGGAAATTTTGCTCAAACTGTGGGGGAAGAAACCATTTCAAAGTTAAATGCAAGAGAGTTCACACTGTTCACACAGAGTCAGTGGAAGATTCTGAAGTTTTTCTTAATTGTGTGAAATCTAGCAAAGCTTGTACATCTGCACAACTCATTATCAATGGAAAAATGGTAAAATTTCAGCTAGACAGCAGCTGATGTGAATACAATCTGTCAACGCTTTGTGATGCAAGAACAACTGTTACCCACTAAACAGAGGCTTGTTATGTGGAATGATACTAAGATGACTCCACTGGGAGAAGTTATATTAACTGCTGAGAATCCTAAGACTGGGACAAAACACAATATAAGGTTTACTGTTGTGAAAAATAGATTCACATGTTTGCTGGGCAACAACACACTGCAGGATCTACAGTTTGTGACAGTCAACACAAACAAATTTATTGCTAAGGTGGCTACTGACAGTTTAGAAAATGATCATAACTCTGATAACCATCTAGGTGTCCTGGGTGAAGCTGTGTTGCATGTTGATCCTAATATTCGTCCAAAGGCACTGCCGTGCAGAAAAATACCATTTTCACTTAAGAGCAAAGGTAAAGTCAGAGCTTCAAAATCTAATGAACAGAGGTATATTAATACCAGTAGAGGAACCGACTGAATGGGTTAACCAAATGGCTGTTGTTGAAAAGTCTGATGGTTCTTTAAGAATATGCATTGATCCTAGACCCCCGAATGAGGCTTTGCAGAGGGAGCATTACAGATTACCAACTTTGGATGATGTATTGCCTGAACTCAATAATGCCAAGATTTTCACAAAGCTGGATATCAAGGAAGCATTCTGGCATATCAAACTTGATGAGAAGTCCAGTAAACTTACAACAATGATTACACCTTTTGGTAGGTTCAGATGGTCGAGATTACCATTTGGGTTGAATGTAAGCAGTGAAATTTTTCAGAGGCATCTAGCACAAGCTCTCGAAGGTCTTCATGTAGGTACCACAAACCGCCCGCTTTTTTGGTTGACAACGCACGAAAGTTGAGAAAACTGAGGAAAATTCGTCAAGTTTAAGTTGTCGCTGTCCCTTTGCTATTAAGCGGATTGTAATAAAATTTATATCACGATACCGGGGGCAAAGTCTTTACAGACAGGGGGTATGATGTGCTGGTGTTGTGGGTAGTGGGTTTCCCCCCTTGCTTCACCCTAGGCCTAGTGAATTCTTGTTCATGAAAGGAGCGACCATTGCGGTGTTAGTCTCTTGGCCTAGCAAAACCTCTCATACCCCAAGATCGTTGTGCGTGGTGAAGAGCCACACCCTCCTCGAGGTAGTCCTGGTAACTGAGGGTGCGAATCCTCAGGCTAAACACAACGGATCTAGAGGAGCAAACCTCGATAATAAAACCGGTGTACTACACCGTACACGCCCTCTGTGGGTGGGAAGGAGCCAGATGGATACTGAACAAGTCTTGGGAGTGGGAACGAGCGTGGACTGCTCCCTGAAGATCGGAACCCATCGTACAGGCACAGAGACTCAGGACTTGACGATCCTATTGCCTTCAACTCTTGGTCACATGCCTAGAGCTCGGAGAACTCGGCGTAACCAGCAGGCAATTTGGTGGCGGGGAAAGAGCACTGTGAGCCCTACCTTGGCTACGTATCACAAGGAGACGCAGAAACACCCCCTTTATCTCCCCCAGAGCTGGCACAGTACACTTCTGGCTTCTACCCGGGGCGGTAGGAAATCCACATCAAACCTGGCAGAGCAAGTCCTCCATCAGATGCGGCCGATGCTGGGCCCACTGGCGCGTGGACACGTCCTGATCCCCATCGAGACTTGCCCGGGGAGCCCACCCCGGCTCAAAAAAGCAGAGAAGGCCACTCTCCAAACCTCCGATGTCTTGCGGGCAGTGTTAGGATGTGCAAGAACATGGACAGGAAGACTCCACAACTTCCCCACTGAAGACACGCCCACGGCGACCGTTGCCTCAATTGGCTGTGTGTGGTGTACCCGGAAACGAGGCCTCCCAGTACTGAGGCACAGTTAAGTCCCCGATGTCACTTATCGGTGCAGAGTTGAGAGAGATGGCTGAGCATCACAATCCCCCCTGTGTTGCAGCATGATGAGAACCCAGCATTGCACACTGAGCTTGGGGGGATCACTTGGGCACCAGACTTAATACTGGCTCTTGACTGGATGGCCGCATGCAGGAGATTTCTACAATGGAGGGTTGGCAGGTGGTGGGTATCTGGAAGTGGCTCTGTGCAGGACGTGAGGATTCCTTGGGAGAGCCCAGAACCAGAGCACAGCATTATGCAAGCTCTGCATAGTTGGAGAGCCCCCTGGATGACGGGGAATGCACAGTGTGCTACCCCACCTATCCCCAACTGCTAACTTAGAACCAGAAGTGGGGTCCTCTGTATGCGTGCCAGGCCAGGATAAAATGCCTGGGAAAGAGACTGGAGCTCAGAACTCCCTAACTCAAAGTTGCAGGATGGCAGAAAAGCCATGGGAAAGACAGGGCTATTTTGAAGATAACGCAACCATATTTTCACCATACGAGCTCGGACGCCGCCTCGGTAAACAAGGTCCGCGCAGAGCAGTGACACCCCAGGCTGCTTGCGAATAGTCTACTACTGGGAACATAAACAGATTAGGGATGAGCCCACTCTCCCGTTGAACAGGTGCTAAAGTCATAGATACTGGGCCAGAAGGCGCACCGGAAACCACAGTATCACGCAACTCGCTTTTTTTTTTTTTTCTATGGAGAGTACACCGTCAAATAAATCTCGTACTGGTGCTCGCCCTGTGGAGCTCCACCAGGCAGGTGCAGTGCCGGGCTCTGAGCCTCGACAGAGCCCACCCTCAGCTACTGGAGGACCCTCTAGACCGTCTTGTGGAGTCAGCAGACGGCGGAGGAGAACTACTGACCAAAACAAAACAGAAAAAGAGAAACCCAGAGTGCCACTTGTCATGATGCACTGGAATGCAGAGGGAGTGAACAGCAAGCAGGCTGGATACAGCAAAAGGACAGAGCTGGAAAACATCTTGTATGAGAAGCAAGTCAGTGTTTGCTGTATCCAAGAGACTCACTTGAAAGCAGATCAAACCTTTAAATAAGGGGATATCAATGCTTCAGATCCGACAGAAAAGATAGACGAAAAGGAGGAGTACTTACTCTTGTAAGGAATAACATTCCTGCACACGAAAGGAAAACCTACATGGATGGAGCAGAATATCAGCTGTTGCAGATAAAGGTAGACAAGATGGAAATAGAACTCCTGAAATATTACTGTCCGAACAACAAACCCCTGAGTCTCAGCTCTATACAGGTACCAGCCACCAACTTTATAGCAGTTGGAGACTTTAATAGCCACTCCCAGAGCTGGGGCTATAACCATCTGGATCACAGAGGTGAAGAGGTTGAAACTTGGCAAGATGATCACTCCCTAATCCTAGTCAATAATGCCACAGATACTCCTACCTTCTACTCCAGAGGATGGCACACAACTTCAACACCAGTCAACACCAGATCTTGCCTTCTCCACACCAGATATAGCTGGATCTATTAGTAGAGAAGTAGGAGACCAACTAGGGGGAAGCGACCATCGCCCAATCTTTCTTACTGTCCAGAGTGCAACTCTCAGTACAGGCCCAGCCATTACAAGATGGAACTACAAAAAAGCCAACTGGGGTTTATTCAGGCATCAGGTGAACACGCTGCTGTCTACCCTCAAGGTACAGAACAGAGACATTAATGAAGTGGTAAAAGACTTCAACAGATGCATACTACAAGCTGCAAAAGAAACCATTCCCAAAGGATGCCGGCGTAACTACATACCATACTGGTCCAGCACACTCCAAGAACGTCAGGAAGCTATGGACAGGGCTAGAAAGGACGCAGAGTCTCAGCCTTCACTTGAAACTCACAACAAATGGAAAAAGGCTGTAGCAGAGTTTCAGAGAACAAAGCTAGAAGAAAAACGGAAAAGCTGGAGAACTAAAACGGCATCGCTGAACCTTGAGAAAGACGGCAGGAAACTTTGGAGATTAGTCAAGTCTCTAAATGAAGAGCGTTCCTCACCTAGGCAGACTATCACATTGGATGAAGGTGGCAAACTTTTCAGAGGCAAACAAGCTGCAGACTTGTTTGCTAGAAGATACAGTTCAGAAAGCAACTTACCCATTAACATAGATCATCAGAGAGAGATAAGAAAAGAAATACTGGCAACCATGGGACAGACAGATACTCCTGCCCCAGTGAGGGAACCCATCACACTAGGAGAACTACAGAAGGCTATTTCCAAGCTTAAGTTTCAAAAGTCACCCGGCCCAGACAAAATCAGCAACGAAATGCTAGTAAATCTGAGCTCAGCAGCAAAGACAAAACTGCTTGAGATATTCAACCACAGCTGGTTGAAAGGAACGGTACCCCAAGTATGGAGAGAAGCCATCACAATACCCATACTAAAGAAAGGGAAATGTAAGACCGAGGCTGCAAGTTACCGGCCAATCAGTCTCACAAGCTGTGTTGGGAAGACTATGGAGCGAATAGTCAACCACAGATTGAAATGGTATTTTTAGAGTCTGAGCAGATCCTGGTGCCGGAACAAGCTGGATTTAGAGAATGCTACAGTATAGAAGACCAAGTTACTTACTTGTCTCAAGCAATAGAAGATGCCTTCCAGGAGAAGAAAAAGGTCCTAACGATCTGGGTCGACTTCAAGCAGGCCTTTGACAAGGTGTGGAAAGATGGCCTCATTGCAAAACTTAGGAGAAGTGGAATCCAAGGCAACATGATGAAATGGATCCAGTCATACTTGCATAAACAGGAGAACTAGAGTCACTCTTGACGGTCTGCAGAGCAGAAAAGTGTTGCTCCATCAGGGGGTACCTCAAGGAGGAGTAATTTCCCAACACTCTTCCTTGTTTACATCAATGACCTGGTGAAAGATCTCCCTGCAGGAGTTAAAGCTGCCTTATATGCAGATGACCTAGTACTCTGGTGCGCTGATGAAAATGTCACCACAGCAAATTATAGAATGCAGCGGGCAGCAGACATGCTAGTGTCATGGGCAGAGAAATGGCTTATCACAATAAACACAGACAAAACCTCCACAACACTGTTCTCCCTCGCCCCAAGGACAAATCAGCTAACATACACCTAGGGACAACCGTGATCAAGGAAGAAAGCTACCCCACCTATCTTGGGGTGACATTTGACCAAAGGCTTACATGGAATAAGCATATTGAAAATGCAGAAGGAAAGGCCCGAAGACGACTAGGCATACTCAGAAAATTAGCAGGTACCAACTGGGGAGCAAATGAACGAAATCTAAAGAAGATTTATAATGGAGTAATAAGACCACACTTAGAGTTTAGCTCAGCAGCATGGTCATCAGCTGCTAACTCACATCTGCAGTCTTTGGACAAGGTGCAAAATCAAGCTCTCAGGCTCATTACAGGAGCCATGAAAACTACACCAATAACAGAGATGCAGAAGGTTGCTGGATTACAGACATTGTCCCATAGAAGAGACACAAAAACCATGATCCAGATGGAAAAGTACAACAGTATGCAAATGCACCCAATGAAGGCAAGACTAGATGATCTGGCATTGGGACGTCTAAAGCGTAGCAGCTTTGTGCATCGGGGGAAAAGACTTATAAGACAGCATCAAGAAGACCTATCCATGAAGACAACACCACTGAAGCCCACCCTATACCCTGTACCATGGGAGCAGGCCAGCAGTGCCCTCCAAATTAATACATCAGTCAGTGGTCTCACAAGTGGATGTGAGTATAATGATCTGCAAAAACGAACTGCTACATTGAGTATGATCCAAGAAAGCTATCCCGATCAATCATGGATACATGCCAATACAGATGGATCAGCAACTAATGCTGTTAGGAATGGAGGTGCCGGTATCTTTATCTCATATCCTGACAACCACTATGAGACTAGGCACATTCCCACTGGTAAATTCTGTTCCAACTATACAGCTGAGGTTCAAGCTCTAGAGCAAGCTGCAAATATGATTTAAAACACCAACTCTGACTGCCACCAGGTAGTCATCCTCACAGATGCACTGTCTGTCCTGCAAGCTCTCAAGGGTGGTAAACTCCCGCATCTGAGAAATGAACTAAACAAGGTAGCTGCCAAAAAGAGAACCATACTTCAGTGGGTACCATCTCATTGTGGTGTACCCGGAAATGAAAAGGCAGATAAACTTGCAAAAAAGGGAGGAGAATGTGAACAAGAAGATAATGAAGTCGCATACTTTGAGAAAAAGAGAGCTATCCAGACTATCAGAAGAGAACAGAACCAACCCAAAGACGACTATCACACTCTCGACCGGCAGGGACAGATAACTATTTTTCGACTCAGGACAGGGCATAACAAACTGAATAAACACATGCACAAGCTACGATTGTCTGCTTCACCACTGTGCACATGTGGATTAAGCGAACAAACTGCTGAGCATGTTCTACAGGACTGTCCTCTGTATGACCAGTTAAGAAAGATATACTGGCCCAATGACTCAACACTAAACTCAAAGCTATATGGAGTTAAAGAGGAACTTCAAACAACAGTCGAATTCATCATGAGAACTCGTCTGACGGTGTAATCATCAAAGATGCGATCGCAAGAAGAAGAATATCACGATACTCATTATCCTCTTCTCATTTGAAATGTATTAATTCCCGAATAATAAAAGTTATTGAAGTATTTTTTTACTAATAAAAACTAACAGCAACGTTACGCGTAGTTTGCCCGGGCGCGCGGCCAACTCTCGGCGTTTTTGCCTCACCCCGCTTCATTCAAACGGGTTTTGCTTGACCAGCAAACGTCTGATTTGCATACTATTTTCACCATTATGATGGGAAGATGCATATCTTTAATTTCGTATATTGCAAGCTGTAGAAAACAACGTGGAAGACGTCGATTTCTCAAAGTGAAGTTGAAATTTTACAAGATGTGACATTTTAATTGTTGTTATAATTGTTTGCAATATATGAGAAGATTTGGGACACATTTTCCTTTATTTGTGTGAAATTATAAAGACTTCTGGTATTTGCTGGTGGAGCTAATTGACTTTGAGTAAGTTCTGTATCGCTCAAGTTAGGCCTAGAATTTTAGCGAAAAATAGACAGCGAGGCTGTTCCATTGGCCGTGATCACTCCCGATGTCATCAAGATCGAGACGCCACTTTTATTGGCTCATGTGCAAACATCATCACATCTTCTGATTTGAGGTTGACTATACGTAAGTATATCACTTATTAACAATGTTTTGAACTTCAAATGTAAAATTTACAATAGTTTTTATATTATTTAGCAATTTAACACGATCGCACAGTTTCTGTGTAACAACGTGGATTGAATTGTTATCACCGCTTCAGACATTCGCACATCAATCTAATTTTTTCAAGAGCTTGAAAAGCTAAGAAAGTTACCAATTTGAATAAAAAATGCATGTTTTGATTAATTGGTAATTAAATGAAGGTTTCTTTTGCAACATAATAGGGTTAATTAGGATCTCAAACGCGAATGATATCGCAAAACCAAACGCCAATGGTCGACGTATTGAGACAAGGCTAGGAAACCGGAAAAATACCATAACTTAGTAGCTGACGGTGTACTGAAATGTCCGGACTAGCAGGCACTAGTTGATAGTCTTACCTCGAACATAAATATGTACCGGGTATAAACAGCTTTCATGAAATGCACTTTAAATAGTTCAGACTCACGTATTCATGTTAATTAATAAACATTTTAATTTAAGCAGGCTGTACACTTTTCAAGTTTTAAGGTTCGTCGTGATTTTCAATGCACTACATATATGATATAATAATGGTACGTGTAATGCTCTATACATGTAAAGAAAACTCACTTCTGGAATTTTACTGTTGCATATGACTCATACTACGATGGTATTAAAAAACATTTTTTAATGCTAGTAACCAGTTGTTTTATCACAAAATAGCATTTAGATATTGTTAATTATTGTTTAAATGTTGTTAATTATTGCCTACAAATGTTTTTTTAATTGAAATATGGACAGTATTTAAAAAAAAAAAATTCTTAATTTTTACATTTTTTTCTTCCCCTGCAACAAATTGGCATCTGGACATATTTTAAAAAATTATACAAGAACAAACAGATGTTCAAATCCTCTGAAAAAAATTGGGTTGTATTTGTGTAGTTTGCAGATTAATATGTACAAATTTAAAGCTTGTACCTTTTATATTTTTTGAAATATGATGTTGTGAAAATTGATGTTCATGCAAAATACTACATTTTTTGGTAATGATTTGCAATATTTGGTCTAAAATATATTGATAATTATTCATGATATAGCCCTATAGTTTTCTTTATGTGATCAGTGTATTGCAGACTGTATGCTGTTTATCAGAGAAGGTTCTAAGATTATATTTAAGAAAACGGGAGCACTCTGAAGTTGGTGTGATGTAACTTTTTTAACTTTGCGAAAGTACATACACTTTTTAAAATGCCGTAACATTTTTATTTTTTGTCTGATTTTAAAAAATTAAGTACCCAATTTCATGGTTTTCCAAGAGCTTCCAAACTACTTTGTTTTCTCTGGTGTTTCTGTGCAAACAAAAATCACTTTGTGGTACCTACTTCATGGTTGCATCAATGTTGCTGATGACATAGTTATTTCAGGTTGTGGATCAAACAGACAGCAAGCAATTAAAGACCATGATCTGAAGCTTAAAGCACTGAAACATAGGTGTAAAGAGAAAGGCATTAAACTGAATGATGCTAAAGCTCAAGAGAAGAAAGAAGAAATTACCTTCATGGGTCACCTTATTACTGCTCGAGGTGTTGAACCAGCCAAGAAAAAGGTTGAGACAATACTTAACATGCCCGTTCCTAAGGACTGTCATGAGGTTCGCAGATTTTATGGCATGATACAGTATCTAGCAAAGTTTCTCAACAATCTTTCAGAAGTTCTTCATCCAATAAGAGAACTTACCCGTAAGGATACTCCCTTTATCTGGTCTGTTGAATGCGAACAAGCTTTCAAGAAAGTCAAGAAACTGATTTCTTCTACTCCAGTACTTGCATACTATGATCCTGATGAATCTTTGTGTATTCAAGTTGATAGTAGCAGCTATGGACTTGGGGCTGTCTTCCTGCAAAATGGTCATCCAATAGAGTTTGCTTCAAGAGCTCTAACTGAAACTGAACAACGCTGGGCTCAAATTGAGAAGGAACTCTTAGCTGTTGTATATGGTTTGGAACACTTTGACCAGTACACTTATGGAAGGAAAGTTACAGTCATCAATGACCATAAACCCTTGTCAGCCATCGTTAAGAAACCTCTGAGTCAAATTCCTCGAAGACTGCAGAATTTACTGATGCGCAGCCATCGATATGACTTTGAATTCTAATGGGTACAAGGCTCCGATCTTCTTATAGCCGACACACTGTCCAGAGTGTGTATTCATAATGTCACATTGGATCCCTTAGCTGATGGAGAAAGCAATGCAGGAGCTGATGCACCTGTACCTGAAATACCAGATGTGATGATGGAAAAGATTAAAGCTGAAACTCTCAAAGACAGCGTGCTCCAGAGGTTGAAGTCGACCATTTTGGATGGGTGGCCTAAAAGAAAATCTGATGTACCAGTTTTATGCCTTATTTCGACATTCGTGATACGCTGACAACAGAACAAGGCATAATACTTAAAGGAGAGCGTATTCTTATCCCAAAAGCACTGAGGCCTGAAATCAAGCAGAAGCTACACGCTGCTCATCTTGCATTTGACAGCATGATGCGCCGTGCCAGAAGTTGTCTGTTTTGGATTGGCATGACAGCTGAGATTCGACAGATAGCTGACAGTTGTCCAGAATGTCAAGAAACGAAGGCAAGGAATACTAAAGAACCTTTGAACCAACACTCAAGAGGTTTATCACCCTGGGAGAAAGTTGGCACTGACATCTTTACTATAGAAGGCCGATATTATTTAGTCCTGATTGACTACTTCTCCAACTTCATTGAAGTAGACTTTCTACCTACAATGACAGCACAGTTAGTCATCAGGAAATTGAAGTCTCATTTTGCTCGTTATGGTGTTCCCAAAGTTATTGTATCTGACCAAGGTACTCAGTTTACGTCTGCACAGTTCAGATCATTTACTGCTAGATGGGGAATACTTCATGTTAAATCAGCACCAGGTCACCATAAAGCCAATGTATTAGCTGAATCTGCTGTGAAACTCATCAAGGGTATGATGAGAAAGACTGTTCAGGACAATACAGATGCGTATGAGGCACTACTTGAACTTCGTAATACGCCGAGACAAGGGTTTGATCAAAGTCCAGCAGAAATACTGTTCAACAGGAAGCTGTGTACACTGATACCTTCTGCAGTGAAACCCGTTGCATCTCACAGTAGAGTTACTGAAAGTAGACGCAAGAGAGACAGATCAGTGAAAAAGTATTATGATAAAACTGCTCATGATCTGCCCAAGTTGTCTCACCAGCCAGTCTACTATCAAGACCCTGAACAACCAAACTGGTGACCTGGAAGGATTGATAAGAGGCTCTCTGAAAGATCTTACTTAGTTGAAGGGGAGAATGGAGGTCAATATGTGAGAAACAGAGTTCATCTGAGACCTAAAACAACACCTTTCACACCTGATCCCGAGGACCCGGAAATTGATGTCTCCTCTCCAGTTCTACCCGAGCAACAGGTTGTTTTGCCAGACGTGGAGAACACTAGTGAAGTGAACATTTCCAATCCTCCAGAAGTTGGTCAAAAAAAAATATAAATTTATAAACTGAACATATTCAGAATCCTCATTCATTTACCTTTTTAAATAGGCCTATATATAACATAACTATACTTGTTAAAAACTTTGAAATAACTGACACTTAGCCTACATGGAAACTTTATAGGCCTATGAAAAACCTGAGTCGCAAACAATTCCTTGCGTAAAACATGGGAAAACCCCTACGTCCTCAAAGAGTTAACCACGAAATCGATAAACAGCATGAAGTTAAATAAATT
This sequence comes from Oreohelix idahoensis, assembly GCA_024509875.1. Classification (NCBI taxonomy): domain Eukaryota; kingdom Metazoa; phylum Mollusca; class Gastropoda; order Stylommatophora; family Oreohelicidae; genus Oreohelix; species Oreohelix idahoensis. The sequence continues at coordinate 440,578 of JAMPIV010009530.1, read as the reverse complement.
GTGAACCATCATGATCACCTACCCCAGAAGGCACGATACTTGAAGATGACAAAGGTATAGCCTAGGCCTAGGCTATATGTTCAGCCTGAACGCCATCAGTTCTTATTGCGAAGATCGTTTAATTTGTACTCGGCATCGGAGTTTACGAAAACGTATCGCATTTCAAACAAACGTACGATGTACATTTCGACTTTAACCAAGATATCTGATATACTAGACCTATTGCTTTCTTGTGTTGTTATGAACAACAGAGAAAAGCAATATTAGATTAATTACCTAACTGTGTAAAACGTGTTAAGAATAGATAGACTTAGAGAATTAAACAATTTAGTTAAATAGTATACACAAGCTGCCATCAATGGTACCTATACCTTGTAGCGGTATGGCAGCTTGCGTACCCTGACAATCCCCAGAGCTATGCCAGTGGGAGTTTTACTCCTGGTATTTTCAACCAAGCTGGACTGGTCTGTGTGGGTAGGGGTCAGACAAAAGCTGGTACCCTGGTCCTCCAGGTTGGGGGTTTTAGCATAGGGCTGACACCCCTGTCTATGTAAAAAAAAAATAATGAAGTTACGGAAACAACATCAAATGAACAAACTTTGCTGCGGGATGGACATTCGGAGTCTGTGGCTCGTATGACTGTCAGTGGTGAAAGCCGAAAGGAAGCCACTGACATGAAAACGGATGTCCTGGCCGCAAAACAGGATACAAGGATAGGATTTTGGAATGTCAGGATGCTTTGGACCCCTGAAGGAAAGCGAAAGAGAGGCCGACCAAAAACAACTTGGCGGAGGACTGTGGAGGCTGAGATGCAAAGAATGAACCAGAGTTGGGGCACTGCACGAAGGATGGCCACCGACCGTGCAAAGTGGAATCAATTTGTTGTTGCCCTACAAGACGCCACTAGGCGTGATGGCCACTGACTGCTTTGACGGTCGGTGGTTAAGGATCGAAGAAAAAGAAGAAGTATACACAAGACAACAGGAGGCTGAGACACTTGAGAGTCATGACCCAGGTGGGCCCACCCCCCATAGAGTGTAAAGGAGAATAATGGGCCGTAACACTTGTTCGACGAGGTGACTCCTTCTGATGATCAGATTGCCTCTTTTTGTATCGCTCTGAATAGAGTTTCCTACCATCATAACAGGAACTAAAATTAATATATAAAGATTAATGATGGAGTGAGGAAAAGAGGTTTTCTGATGGGGTACTTGTATGGCTGATGGCAGATAACTGGTAGATTTGATGTAATCTCTGCCGCCCCATGGCTTTCTCACCCATTTTCACCTTGTTGGAAGCTGAGCAGTTATGAGAGACTTCATTTTAGTTTGTGTTTGTCTGTTTTTATTTCGTTTGTTTTGTTTTTTACTTTTTATTGTTATTGTTTGTTTATTTCTTGAAATGGGGAGGTAAGGGAAATCTGACAGTGTACTCGTGTAGATGATGGCAGGTAGTTGGTGGATTTGATGAATCGCGGAAGCCTCTGGGCTTTTTCATCCCTTTCCACTTTGTTAACAGCAAGGCAGTTGTGAGAGACTTTACTGTGCTTTGTTTTTTAATTTATTTATTTTGTTTTTTTTTTTGTTTTTTTTTATTCTTGTTTGTATTAGTATTTTTTTAATTGTTTCTTTGTTTATTGAAAGGTGGGTGTAACACAAATTGATTCACACAACTTTGGTTTTGATTTGCTATATTTGGACTGAGTGGAGGACTGAAGAATATAATTTGGATATAAGAAATCTGATATTGTTGTCTTGAATTTATTCCACTATATGTTAATTATAAATTATTTATATATTATTCTACAATGTTATATATTATTCCACAAGTTAGTTATAACCCATCAAGGATTGAACGGGATACTTTGTTTTAAAAAAGTAAAATTGTGAGGGAAATGTTTACATTAAACTGCCTTACAGCTGGCCCTTTTATGTGGTAAATGGTCATTATGTTTTTGAAGGACAACAGTGCATTAAAAGTACCTAGGTTTCATTTATATTTATTTTTATTTTTATATTTCTTTAAGTTCTTATGTCTCCTATCTAGTCTTCACTTTCTTTCTTTTCCTGACGAAGGCCTTGTGGCCGTAACGTAGACTACTTTCTTTGTCTTTTGTCCTCGTAAGACGAATCACCTTTTTTCGATTTTTTTTCAAACCCACCCATCTCTTCATTGAAGGTCGGCTGAAATGGACCGCCAACGTTGTCTGTCTCTTGTCTTGATGGTGGACCCTGATAGACTCAAGTTTGTCAATCTCTTGATATCTACGTTTTCTAGTATTACTTTGTTATCTTCTCCTTCAGTGAGTAATGAGCTATTCTTCTATATATTCACATCGTATAGGCTTTAGTTCTTTCTTCTCATAGCTTGCTCACTGTCTATGTTTCTACACACACACAATAATGAAGAATATACACACACACACAAACACACACATATGAATAAAGCTTTTGATTATTTTCAATTTGAAATTGTAAGTTAGTTGTTCAGATGTTAGTATGTGTCTCATGTTGCTAAATGTAGCTTTTGCCTGCTTATTACATGCTACATTTCTGTTTTCCATCTGCAGTCTTCTGTTTTTATATGACCAAGATATGAGAAACTCCTGAGATGGTCCATGATTGTCCCATTTATGATGCTGTAACTGTGGTTTGATAAATGCAGGTACTACATAAAATTACTTTACAACATACTATTTCTCTTGTTTTGTTTTGTCAGGCAAACTGTACATTAAATTGCTATACAACAACTCTTTGCAATATAATTTTAAGTATGTATTGCATACATGCCACATGCTATGGTTTACCCATAATCTGTACAAGGTGTTTGCATTTTCAGATGTGTACACCCTGTACATAGTTTCTGTACAGGTTTTCTAACCCATTCCCCTTATTACTTTGTCTCAGAGTTCTTTTATAGGGTCCTCTTGAACACAGGATTTCCCAGTAAAGACTAAATGATGACACCTTCACATTATTTTTACAGTGTAAAATAAACTGAGACATTTAGTGTTTGGGTTTTAAAATAAGTGAAGACCTGCTTTAAAAGGCAAAGTCTCCGTGCCTCATTTATAATGCAGCCCACTATAATTGAAAATATTTGTACACGAATTAACTCTTTTGATATGTTTTTTTCAGTCTTTGAACAGGTTATTCAGGTCTTTATATAGGGTTTTGGATTTTTTGTATAGGTTTTTCATCTTCGAGGCGTGGAACCATGGTATTGTATCAACAAGTATGCATTAAAGTAATTCAAAACTTAACTTGTGTACACCATAAAAAGATCTTATGATTTGAGAACTGCAAGTGTTACATTAAATTACTTTGCTACATACTACTGATTTATTTTGGTTTTTAGTAAATCTGTTTTAAGAAGAAATGTGTAATTTTATTGCTTCAAAACTAACTTTCTTTATGTCTTAAAGAGTATGATCTGATGTGCTTTTGCAAAATTGAACCTTTTTTCCTTATTTTAAGTTTTATTTGTGGACACTTTCCAAATTTTGTGATGAAAAATGTACATAAAATAAATTCACTGCTCACTTTCATTCTTCTGTTACAGTGTACTATTGTCACGAGAGGGAAGTATAGTCTTAAAAGAAAGATATCCTGGACACAAAGTTGTATCAGGTGATACCAGGATAGTGCCAGATAAGAGACTGGTCTTATAAGCAATACCCCCTTCTCTGAAAAGTGTAAGGGTGTATAGATATCAAAGGTAAGATCAAGCTGTATAAGTTCCTAGGAATGATAACAGTGTTTTATCCTAGGTTCCTAAATGCTCCTCTCAAGATCCTTCTCTGTTTATATATTATTAGCTCTGCTAGGGCTATTAACTAACTATTTTACCAACAAGAACTGTAACTTAACTTAAATGAGCCAAGTAAGCCTGTCGGTAAATATTTACAATTTATTTTATACAAGTTTTTCTTTTCTTTGTGAAAATCTTTCACTGAACTCAAAATTTGATTGCAATATTAAATGAATAAAATCACTTGTAAAATGTTCAAAATTATCTACAGTCTTTAAAGTTGCAGGGAAGTTCTTCTCTCTTGGCTGAACTCACTTTGCTTGTAGACTGTATAAATTTTAGAATCAATAAAAGTTTCTCAGTTACTGAATGTCTGTCACTCACTGATCAGGAATTAGCCTATCTAATTGCCTTGAGTTTTTCCTCATTATTACTGTCTAAGATGAATTAGTTATATTGGTATATCTGGATCTACACAGAACAGTAACCTTGTTTGGCTACTTAGCTTCAAGTCTTGTTTTTGTAGCCGGTCACACTTCTGATCTGGATAGAAACATCACATGAGATTCTTCCAGACAGTGGGTACTGGGTGGCTGTCCCTCTAGATTTGAAAGGGGTCTTGCACCACTAGCTCCTATAAGTTATGGCTGACTCTTTAACATGTACTGGGATGACAGGATATAACCTGAAACATAGTTGATTAATCACTATATTGTCTATCACTATCCCTCTATTACAGATGTAGGGGATGAGAGACAGTTTCAGACAGTGTACAAGTAGACGCACAGGGCATAACAAATCAGTAATAACACAATCCAGTTCACTGTGAATACAATTTTTCTCCAAATCCTTGGTTAGAGCCATTTGTCCATGATTCGCATCATTAGGTCTTGTGTAAAATACTAAGTAATATCTTAAACAATACAGTAATACAATTCCTTTCATTTGTTCCTGGTGTGTGGTCCATTCCTTCGAGAAATAACTCTTTAAATGCTTTTCTTAAACTATGGAAACACTTTCCGCTTCCATGCTCAATTTATTTGAAAAATACACAGGCTAGTAATCCCTCCAGAAAATTACACAGTGGTTTATTAACACAATTACACACTGCCTAACTCACAATTCAATTAACTATATATATATATATATATATATATATATATATATATATATATATATATATATATATATATATATATATATATATATATATATATATATATATATATATATATATATATATATATATATATATATATATATTCTTTTTTACCCTCAAGTACATGCAGTCGAGCTGTTAATGGCCATACAGTCTGCTCTCAGATGCAGAAGGCAAAGAAGTCTCTCACTCTGACAGACCCGAGCTCAAACTGTAGTTTGCGTATTTCTGTGCCCTTTCCCACGATAGCAGTTCCTTATATAGGTCACGGAAGACCAACACGGTTTCTTTGTTTTGTTCTCTAGTTTTTGTAAGGATATCCTCAACGATCCTTCTCTCTGATTCAATTCTTTTGAGTATTTGTTCGTTCTCTGCCTTTAAGCAGTCAAATCTCGTGTTTGATGGTTGTTTCTGAAGTGTGTTGCAAACACAAATACCGGCATACTTTTTGTCCACATGTGCAAATATGGAAAACTAGGAAATCCAATATCCTCCTTATTCCTGGACCGATTTCCTTCATCTTAGGTTTAACATACGCCCTGGATTAGTCTTTATCTTTTTAGATAACTGGCTTTTTATATTATACTTCCATCTTTTCCAATGCATAGCCTAAACAGCAAAATTTTAGACTAGCCTAATGTCTCGATGCTTTCTATTTCACTTTCCTCTGTTATTATAATACATTTTGTGGAAGTCTTTACGCCTACTTATACAGTAATAATCCTATTATTAAATTACTAACGTCTTCCAGGCATTACTTCGCTCATAATAGTGTAGTTTAATTCCATACCCAACAGGGTTACACAGATTTGGACTGGCCATGTTGAATGCCTAATACCTATTGTAAACAAACGAATAGAGACGCCGGTTCATTGGTTCGTCAAGGATACACTGTCATAAAGTATGGCATACCGTTGTGGAATCAGAATTCACGACAAATATGTATATATATATATATATATATATATATATATATATAACTATATTATATATATATATAAACAGCAATAGACTATAATATATATATATATATATATATAGATATATATATATATATATATATGTGTGTGTGTGTGTGTGTGTGTGTGTGTGTGTGTGTGTTTTATGAGCACAAATGTACATTAAATCCTTCCAAATGACTTATTTCTGTCTTATTATGTGTGTTTCGTTTCTCGCTTTTGTTATGTAATTTTCTACATTTTATATCTAAAAAAAAAAAAAACGGTTTATAAAAATTTTGCATCATAATGATACTACTTGCAACAAAGATGTGATTTTATGGACCAATGTTAAGAATATCAAGAGAACCTAATTTTGAATAATAAAGACGTCTGATATCTCATAATGATAATTGTACTAACAGTCAGGCACCTCACAATGAAACTACTAGCAACTATCAGGCAGCTCATAATGATACTGTTAGCTACAGGCAGACATCTTATAATGACACTGTAGGCATCCCATAATAATAGCGCTAGCAACAGTGAGACACCTCATAATGAGTGTAATAGCAGCAGTCAGACATGTCATAATGATGCTGCTAGCAACAGATATCTTATAATGATATTGCTAGCAACAGTAAGATAAATGCTGATACTATTAGCATCCCTGACACATCTCATAATGATACTACCAGCAGCAGTTAAGAATCTCAAAACGTTACTATTAGCAAGGAGGGGTAGAGGGAATCGAGTAGGGAGCAAGGTCAATCATCAGAACTAATAACCACTATCACAGAAGATGAAACCAATTGTGGCGAAGATGGCATCAAGATGGAAGAAGAAAAGGCAGCACTAAAGAAAATCAAGATGAGCAAAGCAGTAGGACATGCTGGTATAACATCAGAAATGATTAAGTTCATGGAAGCCGCAGGCGACCTATTACTCTTGGAGTTCCTACAGGTGGTCTGGTTCCACAAAACCAAACCAACGGATTGAGAGATTGCCATCATAACACATATTTTAAAAAATGGGGACAACTGACAATGTGGAAATGGGCATATCTATTTATTTCTGCAAGTCTTGTAGATGCTCTGTTTAGCATGAATCAGAAGTGCTGTAACGTTCTTCTTTGCCAAAAAAGTTAAAAACTTTCCAGGGGACGTTGTCAAACGCCTTTTTCAGATCAAAGAAACAAAGATACATCTCACTTTTATACTCAATGGCCTTTTCATTCATCTGCTTGAGTGTGCAGATTCGGTCTTGAGTATTTCGGTTTGCCCCAAAGCCACACTGGATCTCATCCATTTGTGTCTCACCTAGTCGTCTGAATCTCTGCTCCGGGATTATATAGTAGATTTTAACAGGGACATTGAGACGGGATTTGCCTCTATGGTTTCCACATTGTTGATTGTCACCCTTTTTGAAAATCAGCGTTATGATGGCAATCTCCGAATCCTTTGGTAATGTCTTGTTGCACCAAGTTGTATGTAGGACCCTTAGGAGTAATAGGTCACCTGCTGCTCATATGTACTTAACCATTTCTGATGTTGTACCATCATGCCCTGATGCTTTGCCCATCTTGATTTTCTCCAGTGCTGCCTTCAGTTCTTCCATCTTTGTCATCTTCAGAACCATTTGTTTCTTCTTCTGTGTTAGTGGTTATCGTTTGTGATGCTTGACCTTGCTCATCATCAAGGAGTTCTGAGAAATATTCTTTCCATCTCTCCATCAGTTCCTTTGGGTCAGTAATCAACTTCCCTTGCTGTCCTTTATAAATTTAATAGGGCACAGTTTTTCCTTCCTCATGTTGATTACGGTCTTAAAGAAGAGTTCCTGTTTTTTTTTTTTTTTGGGGGGGGGGGGGGGGGGGGGGGGGGGGGGGGTGGGGGGGGGGGGGGGGGGGGGGCGGAGGGTGGGGTGGAATCATTTTCTAGCTTCTCTTCAAATTATTCCCAGAATTTCTGTTTTGCTGCTAGCACCTTGTTTTTTGCTTCTGAGTATCACATATTCTCTACATCAGTTTGAGGCTATTTGAATCCCAGTAAAGTTTTTCCACGAAAGGAACTGGCGTCGGCCATATGCACTTTCTCTGTACTTCATATGTCATATATATATATATATATATATATATATATATATATATATATATATATATATATATATATATATATATATATATATATATATATATATATATATATATATATATATATATATATATATATATATATATATATATATATATATATATATATATATATATATATATATATATATACATATTATTATATATATATATATATATATATATATATATATATATATATATATATATATAAATATATATATATATATATATATATATATATATATATATATATATATATATATATATATATATACATACATATATATATATATATATATATATATATATATATATATATATATATGTACGAGAGGCGTTCAGAAAGTAATGCACCACATCATTTTTCTCAGTTAATAAGGAAGATAGAAGCATGAAATTTTGCACACTCTAAATATGACGAGTGCCAATTGTATGCACCAAATTGCACTGCAAGCGGTCAAATAATACGGCTGCCATAAACCGTTGAAATGGAGCGTGTTAGCAACTTGCGTTATAAGCAGCGAATTATGATAGAATGTCTCGTTGCAGAGAAGGAAACTGTTGTGAACATTCACAAGCGTCTATGTGATGTGTATGGAAGTTTTGCAGTCGACAGGAGTACAGTCAGTCGCTGGGTTCAGAGAATCAGGAAGTGGAGATACGGAGCTGCTTGATCGGCCACGCTCTGGACGTCCTGCCACAGCCACCAACGCAGAAATGTTGAAATGCGCTGAGGGCATTATTCTTACTGATAGGCGAATCACTACTCAACAGTCAGTCAGCATTGGTAGTGCAAATGCAGTTTTAAAAACTCTCGGATTTTCTAAGGTTTGCGCAAGATGGGTTCTTCGAAGTCTCACAAATGACCACCGATTGCAAAGGAAAGCAATTTCTTCTGAATTGTTGGAGCGCTTCAATGCTGATGGAGAGAACTTTTTGGCTAAGATCGTTACAGGTGACGAAACCTGGGCACATCATTTTGAACCTGAGACAAAAAGACAGTCAATGGAGTGGCATCATCTGCAATCACCACGAAGAAAGAAATTCAAGACAATTCTTTCAGCTGGAGAGGTCATGATCACTGTCTTTTGGGACATTGAAGGTGTGATTCTTGTGGACGTTATGCCAAGAGGAGAGACAATCAATTCGCAAGCTTACATTAAGACATTGAAAAAAACTCAATCAACGTTTTCGCAGAGTTCGGCCGCACAAGAATCCAGCAGACCTGCTTCTCCTTCACGACAATGCGCGACCTCACACAAGCCTGGCAACACGGGAAGCAATCACCAAATTGGGTTGGACTGTACTACCCCATCCACCCTGTAGTCCCGATTTGGCACCCTCTGATTTTCTTCTATTTGGTCCACTTAAAGATGCACTCCGTGGGACAAGGTTTGAAGATGATGAAGGAGGGATTCATGCAGCGAAGAAATGGCTATATGATCAAGACAATATCTGGTACGGGCTAGGAGTACATGCACTTGTTTCGCGCTGGCATAAAGCCGTACAAGTTGATGGGGATTATGTTGAATAATACCCATCTTTACATGATATATCCATGTATATTGTGTATAAATTTTATGCTTTATGAATAAACAGCTCCTGAGAAAAACGATGTGGTGCATTACTTTCTGAACGCCCCTCGTATATATATATATATATATATATATATATATATATATATATATATATATATATATATATATATATATATATATATATATATATATATATATATCTTCTTCTTCTTCGATCCTTAGCCACCGACCGTCAAAGCAGTCAGTGGCCATCACGCCTAGTGGCGTCTTGTAGGGCAACAACAAATTGATTCCACTTTGCACGGTCGGTGGCCATCCTTCGTACAGTGCCCCAGCTCTGGTTCATTCTTTGCATCTCAGCCTCCACAGTCCTCCGCCAAGTTGTTTTTGGTCGGCCTCTCTTTCGCTTTCCTTCAGGGGTCTAAAACATAGCTGTTCTTGTGATGGCATCGGGGTCTCTTCTGAGGACATGACCAACCCAGCCCCAGCGTCTGCCAGCTATGATGGTGTGCATGTCCTCTTGCTTGCTTGCTTGCTTGCTACGAGTAAGTATATATATATATATATATATATCTATATCTATATATATATATATATATATATATATATATATATATATATATATATATATATATATATATATATATATATATATATATATATATATAATACAATACAATACAACACACTATAATATAATACAATACAATGCAATACAATACCGTTACAATACAATATAATATATTATAATATACTAATTGGCAGATAGGGCTCATGATTCATTGTTGGTAGCCTATCTAATGAAAAGTAAATCTGAATTCAAACCACCGCTGTCGGGCGGGAATATCCGTTTCTGGGAAAGACTTCGGGGGTAAACCCTGAGGATAACTCCAGAGTCGGAGCCCCTAAGGCAGTAATGTTGATTGGACATTATTATGGCAACTCGTGCGATGTGACAAACTGTATCAGCTACTGTCGTTTCTTTGGATCAATCAGCTGCGTAATGAGGTGGATCATGCTGCATGGGCACAGCTTAATACCCATACATCTGTGCCAAAAACTGTCTGCTTTCCAAATTGGGCACATGGGGATCAAAACCGAACTGCGGCTAGACAATTTTGCACCAAACAATAGTCACAAACAATATTATAGAAAGCAATCTATTTTTCAATTATTATGTTGGAAAGTCCGGATTATGTTAACTAAACTGTCTTCTGTTCTTTCTAAACCCCCCTTGTTTTTTCCTCGGTCTATGGTCTATTGCTTTTGAAATTCTTTGGGTAATTATCCTGCCTAGTATTTTACTGGGAACTGAGAGGAGCGTAATTCCTCTCCAGTTGTTGCAGTCTGCAAGGTCGCCCATCTTGGGCAATTTGACAATTATTCCTTTACTTTATCTGTTGGTGTTGCCTCTGTTTTCCACACTTGTGCAAATAGTGGTTCTAATAGTTCTGCTACTAGTTCAGGGACTGCCTTGAAAAACTCAGCATTTAGATTGTCGTGACCTGGCTCTTTCCCGTTCTTTAACCCTTTGATAGCTGTGATGATTTTTTTCTCTTTGTGGAATGTCTGTATTTACGTCTATGTCACTTTCAGCCTCAGGAACATTCAGCTGCGTCTCAGGTGGTTCCTTATTCAGTGTTTCTCTGAAGTGCTCTGCCCATCTTGTTTCCTGCCTCTGTGCTGTGGTATTGAGATGTCCTTGCTCGTCTCTTACTAACGTTATATTGTTTGCACTTTGTTTTCCGCTAACATTTTGCTATTTTATAAACGGTGCTTCGTTCATTGGATGGGGAGCCAAGGAAAATGTTCTACATATCTCATATACAAACGCATCTAGACTATTGTTCCACAATCTGGGATGGTGGTTCTGTCTCCAACACAAAAAGGCTCCACTCGCTTCAAAACCGCGCAGTGCGCCTTGTTGCAGATAAACACCAATCACATTGTATAGAGTTATATAATTATCTTCAAATATTGCCCCTCAGGAAGAGCTTTCTATTTTAACAAAGGGAGATTTTTTCACAAAATGCTGTCACAGAATGCTCCAAAGTATCTTTGTCCGCTTTTAAAATATAATGAAAGACGTAGTCAGTGCTTAAACAAATTACAGGTAGCCAAGCCTAGGTTAGACCTATTTAAGACTAGTTTGGCTTACTCAGCTGCTCATCTTTGGAACAATCTTCCCAGTGACCTGAAAAACACGCACAGTCCTTACTCATACAATCGTATACTGTTCAAATACTTTATGAGTGCTGATTATATGCCACGCTAACTGATTGTGTTGTACTTTTATCTAATATACTGTATGGAGGCTCTGATGATCTAGTTTTTCATTACAATATACTTATTCTTAATATTACATTCTTAATAACTTATATTCTTAATTTTATGATCAGGTACTGTTAATGTATGCTGTTATACTTCCTTGTAATGTTGCACTGCACTTAAATTAATACTTTCAGTACGCTGGAGAATGTTTGAGTGACAGTAATAAAAGATGAACAAGAGGAAGGAAGAACGCAAGAGGGGATTTTCAACCTTTGGCAAATTAATTGCTTTCGTATATGTCTATCTAACTATCTACTTACTCTGATTCTGGTCTTGAGTTTGGGACGCAAAGACAGCGAGGAAAGTAACTGTTTACCCCACCTCATCTTGATGAACCTATCATTGCATTCATTGCAGCAGTATCTGCTATGAGACTCAAAGCTGCTCACCTCTCGTAAAGTTGTTCGTGCACACTGAAAAAAAACACCGAGTCACTGAGTCATTCAGTAGAAGACCGTTTGAATATTTCACGAGTTCTTATAACACACCTCTGAATATATCTCAAATCACTAATTTACTGTATGAAGAATTCGATTTTTATCAGTCTTGGTGTTTGTTTGTCTTTTTTATTTTATTTTTTTATTATATTATTATTATTATTATTACTATTACTATTTTTTTATTTTTCGTAATTTGTTGTTGTTGTTGTTGTAATTCTTTATTTTTTTATTTTTGTTTTCTTTATTTTAAAAACACACTTTAATTATGATGATTATTGCAAATGTAATATTACTTTTATAATGATAAATGCCTTTATAAGGCTTAAAGTAAATGTGAGGATGAACTTATATAGTATACATGATGAGAGAGAGAGAGAGGAAGGGCAGAATGTAACACGGGCCTGAGTGCCCAATTCTTAACCCTTTGAAAATAAAGTTCGTTCGTTCGTTCGTTCTCTGTGCTGCCTCTTCTACCTGTCTTGCCAGGTCATCCAGAAATGTTTTTTTGTTGGCACGCGTTAGACGTTTTGCTTCTTTATCCATAGTATAAGTAAATAAATTAAGGGGCTGCAGTAAAACTGGTAAGGAATATAAGTTTATAAACTAATAAAACGGTATTGAATCAGTTTTACAAATAACAGTTCACATGAGACAAGGGACGTTTCGGGTTTTACTCTTCGTCAGCCACAAACAGGTGACAAAGACAAAAATTACATATAGGTACTACAAAACTATACGATGATGAGAAACATACAACAAATGGGCGATACAAGCAGATGGAAAAAGTAAACAATAACAATACAAGAAAACCGTAAAATCTAAAAGAAATACTTGCGAATTCTGTGACAAGAGACTACCGCTTTCTTCCACGGATTCTTTGCATCGAGCTAAGCTAACTTTAACTAGTTCCACAGTTTTGTTTATTCTTCTTTTTTTTTCGTTTCGTTGGATTATTTACTTTCTTGTTTCAGTATTTCTTTTAGATTTTACGGTTTTCTTGTATTGTTATTGTTTACTTTTTCCATCTGCTTGTATCGCCCATTTGTTGTATGTTTCTCATCATCGTATAGTTTTGTAGTACCTATATGTAATTTTTGTCTTTGTCACCTGTTTGTGGCTGACGAAGGGTAAAACCCGAAACGTCCCTTGTCTCATGTGAACTGTTATTTGTAAAACTGATTCAATACCGTTTTATTAGTTTATAAACTTATGCTTCTTTATCCAGCTGACTGTACTGTTCGCTATATATTTCCTTTAACCTAGCTTCTGTGTTCTTTCTTTTCATTTACATTCTCATCGCTATGCTATTTAACGTTTCTGGTGTTATCTAATCTTGTCTGTTTCTTTCCTGGAATCCCAAGCATGATTCGCTGCTTTTCTTGTATATTGTTGAAATTATATTGAATGTCTGGTCAACATAATCAGTTGCTGTTCTTTTGTATATGCTGAGGTAGAATAAAAATTCAGAGCCAAAACTGGTAGGCGGTCAGAGTGAGGCGCCTTTTAAGTCTTCCGACCACAATGTACTTAGCAGAGGCATTTGTTCTTTTATTGTTTCTAAATTTCGTGGTACGAGACCAGTTTAACGTAGGTTTAATTTTTTATATTTATTTAGGTTCTTGTGTCCTATCTAGCCTTCACTTTCTTTCCTTTTCCTGATGAAGGCCTTGTGGTCGTAACGTTGGCTATTTTCTTTGTCTTTTGTCCTCGTAAGACGAATTACCTTTTTTCGATTTTTTTCACACCCATCCATTGTACTCCACGTCTTACAGCAGTTCTCCTCAACTTCCTCGAATTTTTATATTTTTTTTTGACTGCACCGTGTCTCTGTTATCTTGTGTCTCCATCTACCTATTCTGCTTATCCCCCCCGATCCTATCCTATCTCTCCTTTCCTAGTATTGCATATCATTTTATATCTCATTTATTTATTTTCGTATTTCCCTACTCTTCCTTCATACCTTATATTACTGCACTCTATCCTATTTATTTATTGTTTCATTTATCTCTATTTTCATTTCGCGTGTTTTATAATAATAATTTATTTATTTATTATTTATTTTATATTTTATTTTCTGGGCGATTCACTGTTCTCCTAGTTCTTTCCCCACTATGCCCTCTCTGAAATATTTCATCAACTCTCTCCGTGTGTCATTCACCACCAGCTTTAGCTCCCTGCCTCCTGATATATCCCGTGCCGCTATTGACTTTGCATTCGTTACTTTCAAGAAAACCAAATTCACCTCTCATCTCCACTTTATTCATACCTGCCTCCACCACAAAATTCTTCCCAATAGATTCTCTTCCAATTTTCATCCATCTGCTGGTACACTCAATCCAAGGGAACAACGTCTCCTACAACGAATTGAAACCAGATGTGGCTTTCAACGTATGCGCGCAGTGGCTGCCAGTCACTCCCGCCTTCTATTGGATCTCAGTGCCAAACAGTCACAGCTTTTGCTTCACTTACGTTGTCTCACCTCCAACAACTTCCCTGTCTATTCTATGATACGCACCACTATCCACACACTGAACCGGCAGCTGCATGAGTCTCTTTCCACTACTAAACATCATAAACTATCCCGTCTCATCCCTACCCCTAAAGCTACCCCTCCAACCTCCACTCCATCCTGCACTCAGGTAGTCTGCATCCCCTCAGATCTGCCGCTGTCTGAGGGAGAACGCTCTGTTCTCAGTAAGGGCCTAAAGTTTGTTCCTCTTCGTCTGACCCTAGACCCATATAATCTCCTCCAGGATGTTCATCAGTTTCACCGTCGCATGAGGCTGAAGTTCCATTTTAGAGAGGAAGACAGCACTCCGCAGTCTCAGGCTGAATCCGAAATCTTCGCACGTTTTACTCACTCTACGAAACCTCCCTTTACACCTAAACCTGGGGCTTCTCATGCCTTGGACCTGTATATCAAGAACACCATCCATGACATTCAGCAGCTCTGCCCTCGTAGATTGCATTATTCTAATCTCACTTCTGCAGAGTCCCGTGCTCTCTCCCTTCTTTGCCGTAGAGACGACATTGTCATCAAACCGGCTGACAAGGGAGGAGCCATTGTCGTCTGGCAGAAGGACTTATACCTAAGTGAAGGTAAAAACCAGTTGACCAATGGTTCTTTTTACAGGCCCAGGACCAGCGATGCAACTGTCTCCAAAACTATTAAACAGCTCATCACCAGTAACGCTCTTCCTCCCAACACATTTCATCTTAGGATTCATGAAAGTTCTTTGGTCAAGCCTGTATTCTACATGCTCCCCAAAATTCATAAGATCGACAACCCTGGCAGACCTATTGTCTCGGCCTGTCCTACTGAGCACATTTCTGACTTCCTCGATAGCATTTTCTAGCCTATCGTTGAGAATCTTCCCTTTTTTGTCAAAGACACTAATCATGCTCTTTTAACTTTCTCCTCTATCCGACTCTCAGCAGACCGCTCCTACCGTCTTTTCTTGTTAGACGTCTGTTCTCTGTATACCTCAATTCCCCACTCTGATGCTCTCCGAGCTCTTCGGTTTTTTTCTTGACCAGCGCACTTGTCCTTCTATATCCACTGACACTCTTCTCCGTCTTGCTGAACTGGTCCTTCAACTTAATTCCTTTGAATTCAATGGTCAGTTTTTCGACCAAATTAGTAGTGTTGCCATGGGAACGAAGATGGGTCCTAGCTATGCCTGCCTGTTCGTGGGCCACTTGGAGCATCAGATATGGCAACAATACTCCGGTCCTTTCCCTCGGGTTTTATCGCAGATATATCGATGATGGCATTGGTCTCGAAAATATGTCCGAGACTGATTTATGCCGCTTAATTGACTTTGTCAACCACTTCCACCCCACCATCAAGTTCACCTCCCTCATCTCCACAGTATCTGTCAACTTTCTTGACATTACTATTACTATCACGCCTTTCGGCCTTAATACCTCAGTATACTACAAGCCGACAGATGCCCATAGCTACCTTCTGTATACCTCTTCTCATCCTCCTGCTTGTTGTGACTCCCTTCCATTCTCCCAACTTCTCCGCCTCCGCCGTTTGTGCCTAGACGATGATGACTTCCACTTCCGAGCCAATGAGATGTTGGATTTCTTCCGTAGCTGATTTTATCCGGAACATGTTCTCACTTCTGCCCTCCAACGCGTGCTCCCCATCTCTCGTCATGAGGCCCTCAAACCTCACTATAAACCCACTTCGGATAGAGTCAAATTGATCTTGACCTATCATCCTCACAGTACGGCAGTCAAACAGATCCTTTTCCACCATCTCTCTATCCTCCAAGCAGAGTCTGTGACCCAGGAAGTTTTCGGTGAAGCACCTTTGGTGGCATATAGGCGTGACAAGAACTTGAAGGATCTTCTTGTTCGCAGCCGTCTTCCAAAGGAGAATGCCACTCAGTTTGGCACACTACCATGTGGTCGAACACGATGCAACACGTGCAAGTATGTCATCTCAACCCACATAGTGTCTTTTCCTGAGGCTACGTACACCCTCACCAGTAGCTTCACGTGTGAGTCTCGTAATGTCATTTATACGATCATATGTAAACGTTGCTGCATAACCTATATTGGCCAAACAGGCAAACGACTTGGGGACAGATTCAGCCAGCACTTGAATGACATCTCTCAGCAAAAATCCACACCAGTTGCCATACACTTTAATGGTCCTGACCATCAAGGTTCCATCGACATCCAGGTCACTGCGATCAGATCCTGCTCCTCTGACACTGCTAGCCGAGAACAGCTTGAGAACCGTCTTATCCACCGCATAGGGTGTCTAAAACCAGCCGGTCTCAACACTCTGCACACCTTTGTCTGAGGTCACCCTCCCCCCTCTTCCCCTTTCCTCTCTTGTTCCATTTTGACTCTTTCCACTCTTATCCTATTTTTCTATTTTTCTGCCGCCTTCTTATGATATGTATGAATATATAATACACTGTTTTTAATATGTCTGATTTTTTATTTCATTTTTTTTATTTCATATTTATTTATCTCCTACTCATTCTGTCCTCTTTTTTTTCAGTCCCCACTAATATTACGTTTGGGTAGTTTATTGTTCAGTTTCGTTTTTTAGTTTCGTAGTATGTATTGTATACATCCGGTTGTGACAGTCATTTCCTTTTCCGGGCACGCCAGTCCGTTTGCAGGAAGCAATAGTGGTAGACCTCGATTCCTTCAGGGAAGTACCTAGGTTTAGTTTTTTATATTTATTTAGGTTCTTATGTGTCCTATCTAGCCTTCTCATTCTTTCCTTTCCCTGACGAAGGCCTTGTGGTCGTAACGCTGGCTATTTTCTTTGTCTTTTGTCCTCGCAAGACGAATTACCTTTTTTCGGGGTTTTTTTACACCCATCCATTGTTCTCCACGTCTTACAGTTCCCCTCAACTTCCTCGTATTTCTGGAACAAGGTGGGATCAGTGGCCTACGCTTTAAGACAAAGGACGCACTGTGTAGTCTTTCCTTGAAGTTTTTTGGAGACAAGCTACACCCGACAACCTTGACCAGAGACGAGTGATCAGTATGAAAAGACAGAACCGTCATTGGCAGCTAAGTTCAAACATATGCTGCCACTTGAACTTCTTAACCCTTTTCGCAATCCGCAAATACGAGGATGATAGCTTTTCTTTGGCCATAACTATTCAAATTAAGTTCAAACTGTTAAACCTAAAAGTGATTATTAAATATTGATATTCGTAATGTTACCAATTTAACTTTGATTTAATCTTTTAAATGTACTACATGTTTGTCTCAGTCAAAATTACCTCTGAACATGTCGTAAGTGACGACTGGTGCGCCTGGCCCCAAGCGTGTCGTAAATGATCCCCTGATGAGATTGGGAACTCATCACATGAAACACATTGTTACAGAAATAACCACTGTAATAGCATAAAAATGCTTCTTGTGGGCCTGAAATGGACACCAGTTGCATTGGTGTTTCCATGCTCCACAAGGAGAACCAGAGAAACACCTGACTCAACGTGCCTTACGCCCCATGGAGTGGCTCTAATCTCACCAGAAATCTAAATGACTATCTCACCTCACTCAAAGTAACCCACTAAAGATATACAGTAGAATAATCAATAATCGTGAAATACACTTAATTACTCTTACATTAAAGAATAAAATACAACCATTCTCAATTTTAACAAAACGAACTAAATACATCACCTAAAGGAAATTTACCACGAAAACTCTAAGTAATATATTTTCATGAAGACTTTTGACATCCCAGCATGCTATTACTGAGGAAAATTACATTTAACCTACTTTCACCCACGTGTCAATTCACACGATATAAAACTACGTAACATAGCGTGTTACATGCAGACTCCTTGGCGCCCTCTTTATTCACAGCATGATGACGCGCCGCCTTTCATGACCACGTGGCTGCCATCCTGATAACAGTCAATATCATCTAAATTCAAGTACAGTAGAACCCCAATTATCCGAACATCCAATTATCCGAACACTTTTTCGAGAAAAAAAAATCAGGCGCCACCAGTCATGTTAGACTACATTTTTGAATCTTTGTGCAAAGAAGAAGCAAAGGGGAACCTATCTCTGGCTCTCTATTGTGTGAAAAGGCACTTCAGTTCAACAATCAACTTGACTGTCCTCCTGACTTTAAGGCTAGCCAGGGATGGTTAAGAAACTTTAAATCTCGTCATGGCATACGAGAATTGGAGATTCAAGGGGAATCTTTATCTAGCGATGCAACTGCCGCTGAAAATTTTAAAGAAACATTCTTTTTGGAAGAAGAAGGTTATTCACTCGATGATGTGTATAATGCCGA
The DNA here is from genome assembly GCA_024509875.1 of Oreohelix idahoensis. Lineage (NCBI taxonomy): Eukaryota > Metazoa > Mollusca > Gastropoda > Stylommatophora > Oreohelicidae > Oreohelix > Oreohelix idahoensis. The sequence continues at coordinate 421,498 of JAMPIV010009530.1, read as the reverse complement.
TGAGACTGGCTTATACTGGAAATCATTGCCTCAAACATCACTTGCATCTCAGCGCGAAGCAGCTTCCCCTCTGTTTAAAAAGTGCAAAGAGAGAGTAACAATTTTGGTAGGCGCGAATGCCAGTGGAAGTCATCGATTATCGGTGCTATTGATCGGTAAAGCCAAAAAAAAAAATCACGTTGTTTAAAGAATGTGACATGTCTCCCATTGTGCTACAAAGCACAGAAGAGTGCTTGGATGAATAGTGAAATATTTCTTGATTGGTATACAAATCAGTTCATCCCAAATGTGAAGAGGTTGAGAGAACAAGAAAAGAAAACTGGAAAAGTAATTCTTCTACTGGACAATGCACCATCTCATCCAGAGACGGATACATTGAATGCCGTTGATGCAAATTTTAAAGAAATTTTTCTGCCTCCCAATGTAACAGCACTGATTCAACCAATAGATCAGGGCGTTATAGCAAAGCTTAAAAAGATGTACAAGAAGGAAGTCATGCGTTGTTTATTGTTGGCTGAAGATGAAGAAAGTGTGGTGGCGTTTTCCAAAAAGCTTAATCTCAAAGACTGCTGATATATGTTAGCTGATGCTTGGACCACCATGTCACAAGATAATCTCAACAAGGATTGGAATAGATTGCTTGGGAAAAAAAGGAGGAAATGAAACTACTGTAGTGGACACAAATGGTGATTGTATAAATGAAGTTGTGGAACTGTTTCAAGCAATGCCCGGATTTTCGGCCTGTGACAAAGATGATGCACACATGTGGCTAGAAGATGATAATGATTCTGGTTTACAGTTTTTGAATGTCGAAGAAATTTTGTCTTTTGTGCAAGAAGAAAACCAAATACATGTAGTGACCGATGATGAAGACTTCTCAGAAGTACATGATGTACTTGTAGATTATGAAGAAAACCCAAAACGTCGACCAAGTCCTGAAGAAGCCTTTATAGCACAAGAAACAACGATGGCTTGGTACGAGCAAGAAGATGACAGCTGTCCTACACAGCTTCTGCTGTTGAAGAGAATGCGGGACATAGCAGCCAAAAGGAGACTATCCAGTTTGGTGCAAAAGAGGATTCCTCATTATTTTAAATAGTGGGCTACATCTGTGCAAGTACATGTATACGTAAGTTGTGCCTGGTTTTGAATCGTTTGTAATGTTATTTTGAAAACATTTCTCTTTCTTAAAAAAAATAATTAATACAAGTAGTACATGCACTGCAGTGTAATGAAAGATTTTGGTGATACAGTGATCTAATACAGTGTGGGTATTATTATTACAGTACAAGTAAATATGTTTTATAGTGTAATTTCCTTGTGATGGTTAATTATTTTTAGAAATATGTGTTCATGTACTCGATACATTATGTAATCCAATTATCCGAACATTTGATTATCCGAACGACGCTCGGTCCCATGGGGTTCGGATAAATGGAGTTCTACTGTAATAGATCGCTTCTCTGCCTGGTTTCATGTATGAAATAGTTTCATACTATATTTGCCTTTCTTGCCCGGTCTGATGACTGACATAATTGCTACTAACTCTAACATCTGTGATTTGGGCTTTGCGTGCCTAATACAACCTATCAAACATTATTTTCACTCATCTATCATTTCAAGACTAAATTATAATGTCCTAAAAAGACATTTCCTCAGGAAACACATTCACTTATTTCATTAACCATTAGAACAGACACGCTGAATACTAATAATAAAACTACAGAATACTAAAGCTAATTTAAATTAACGTACTCAAGGCATCTATACTGTAGATCGACTCTTGTTTTCTGGTTTCTTTGGGGCGACACGCAACACGAGAGAGGCTCGCTCGCCGGCTATGCCATTCTTATATAGACCCTAGGACGAATTACTTAACTTAGTGCACTGCGCGCATTAATTTAGCCACTAAATAACACTCGCGATAATTGTTCTAGAAGGCATGAAAACACAAATATACACAACTATTTCTAGAACAAAAAAACACCACTATCAAATATAACACACAACTATGCACCAGAACTAATTTTTAGGCGTTATTATGGCCTAAGTAATATATTTTCATGAAGACTTTTGACATCCCAGCAGCTGTGCGCACATCGAAAATATAAGGGCGATAAATATGCCTTACATGAAAGGGGGAGGCTGGTGTGTCTTTACGGCCCCATCACATATCTCCCTCCTGATTTTGTTGTCGTCCCGACAACATCACTACCTCTAGCGCTTCAATTGTAACCTCTCAAATCGTTGATGCTGCGCAGGACTCTTTCTGAGCGGCGATGCTTTGGGCTGAGCTTATGTAATAGGTACAGCCCGGCTGGGGACCCTCTTGGTCGTCATGTCCCCAGTTGTACGTTGTCGGGCTGTTAGCCGCTGTGGTATAGAAGACTCGCTCACCTGTGCCGCGTCGCTGCCTGCCCGTGACATCTGCCTGTCAGTGCATGCAGCTGTCGACTTTGTAGGGGCATCGCTCTTGACTTGTTTTCCACTCATTTTGTGTGGACGGTGGCTTACGTTTCCCACAATCTGCTTTTGATGAGTCCCCTCTGCTGAACCTTGATTTGCACTCCCTCCTATCTGCTTAGTACGGGTTTCCTCCCCTAGACGACGATCAATTTTCTCGGCGCCCCTAGTATGACAGTTGTCGTGGCCATCTCTTGGCTTGCACCTTAAAGGCAACCTAGTTGTGGCCGTACGCTTCGGGAAAGAGCTAATTGAGGGACAGGTGGATATCAAGTGTTCTGTAGACTTGCATCTAAAACATCGTTTTGGAAGAGGGCCTTGAGGGCATTTGGCTGCCATGTGGCCTGAGAACTCACCACAATTATAGCACCTCAACCTGGTAGGCTTTCTCTGTGCCATGGGTCGCCTCCTACTTCCTTTGCATTCTTGACCGCCAATGCCGCACACATAGACTGCTTCCATGCCCTGGACAGATGGTTTGCTGTCAAATTCGACTCTCTCATTTCTCGCCAGACTCCTGAATCCCTTTCTGAAGATCTTGGTCTGATGTACGAATACATCAATACCTCCATCATCTGGCGTGATGAACCCCCATCCCCTGTGGATACTGTACCACTTGCAAACCCCTTTTCGCCTTGTCGGCGCAACTGAATTTGTTGGTGCTGTCAGCTCACAACTTTCCTTGACAACAGCCTGACTCTCACATACAAGAACACGCACCTCCTCGTCGTGCTTTGGCTGTTTTCGCGGTTGGCCTGGTTCTTTCTCTCTCTGCACCTCCTCTTGTGCTGGCGAACTGGTCTGTGACATCTGTGCTAACTGGAACTTTAGAAGAGATAATTCTGCTTTGAGTGCCTCCTTTTCATTCTGATCTTCTGCACTTGCTATCTGCACCAGTGTCTCAGGCTTTTTGACTTCACATAAAGCAGCACATTCCCTAGGCACCTGACTAACGGCCTGGAAATTTCTGGTCATCTCATTGACTAGTGGTTGGTCACTGTAGGCTTCCTCCACTATTTCCAGTAACTTCTCAGGGCTGGCCTTGGCTCCACCACGTATCCGTAATTCTCTAGATACCGCTGGTGTAACGTTGTTCCAGATTACGTCTACTCTGTCTTCCGCACAAAAGGGCGCCATCTTCCACACGGCCTCTACGTCTTCCACAAACTCTTGCCAAGTGGGACTTCCCTTTCCACCAAATTGCCTTACCTCTGGAACCTCCACGTACATTACCTTCATATGCGCATTAGCCATCTTGCTGTAGAATGCACTGCTGGGTGTTTACAATACAATATTTGCTCGTTTGCTGTTTGCTCGGTGTCACTGTCTGCCTATCCTGTCGACGACGCCAATTGTGGTGGGGTGGGCGAGATGATGATGATGTGATATTTGATCACTCTCTTTTCACACTCACACCGACCCGAACAACAATAAAACTCTTGATTCTGAGGCAGGGGCTGTATTTATTTTTACAACCCATTCAGTGATAAAGAGCGCACGAAGCAAACATCAAGCAAATAAACTAAGCGAACAAAACCAAACAAACAAAACACCCAGCTAGTGCTCAGTTCTCCTGGTAGGTTCAACCAAGCTGGACTGGTCTGTGTGGGTAGGGGTCAGACAAAAGCTGGTACCCTGGTCCTCCAGGTTGGGGGTTTTAGCACAGGGCTGACACCCCTGTCTGTGTAAAAAAACAATGAACTTACGGAAACAATAATAAATGAACAAACTTTGCTGCGGGATGGACATTCGGAGTCTGTGGCTCGTATGACTGTCAGTGGTGAAAGCCGAAAGGAAGCCACTGACATGAAAACGGATGTCCTGACCGCAAAACAGGATACAAGAATAGGTTTTTGGAATGTCAGGACAATGTACGAGACAGGTAAACTAAGACAGGTCACGGCAGAAATGAGAAACTATAGGTTACACATTCTAGGGATAAGCGAGAGCAGATGGACAGGGGCAGGAAAAGTTAAAACAGCAACAGGAAAAACAGTACTTTACTCTGGAAGAGAGGATGGACAACACAATGAAGGCGTAGCCATTATTCTACAGAAAGGAATAGAAAGGACATTACTGGAATGGAAATTCATCAACAACAGACTGATAAGATTAAGAATGAGAGGGAGATTCACCAACACTACAATAATACAATGCTACGCACCAACGAATGATAGCGATGAGGGGGTCAAGGATGAATTCTATCAACAACTGCAGAAAGAAATGGAAGGTACACCTAGATATAATCTTATCGTAGTAATGGGAGACCTCAATGCGAAAGTTGGTACACACAATACATATAATGAAAGAACAATGGGGAAATGCGGCAGCGGAACAGCAAACGAAAATGGGGATAAACTAATAAGTTTCTGTAGCATTAATAACCTGGTCATTGGAGGAACACTCTTCCCACATAAAGAAATTCACAAATTAACATGGGAATCACCAAATGGTCGGGACAGAAACCAGATAAACCACATCATGGTTAACGGTAGATGGAGACATGCATTACAAGATGTGAAGGTAAGAAGAGGTGCAGATGTGGGAAATGATCACCATTTAGTAGTAGCAAAACTGAAAGTGAAACTAAGAAGGGCTGCACCAACTGTAACTGCACAGAAAAGGTTTGACATCAGCAAATTGAAGGACTCCCTTACCAGAAAAGCTTTTACGGCCGACATAAAGAAACGATATCAATTTGCCAAAAGTCAGGAAAAGACATTGACTGATGATATAGACCGGAATTTCAACACCATTTCAACAATATACAAAGAAAGCAGCAAATCATGCTTGGGATTCCAGGAAAAAAAAGAAGCAAGACTGGATAACACCAGAAACTTTAAACACCATAACGATGAGAAAGGAAATGAAAAGAAAGAAAACAGAAGCGAAGTCCCCCAGGTTAAAGCAACTATATAGCGAACAGTACAGTCAGCTGGACAAGGAAGTTAAACGCCAAACCCGAGCCAACAAAAGGAATTTCCTAGACGATCTTGCAAGACAGGCAGAGGAGGCAGCACTGAGAAATGAACAAAGCACAGTATACAAAATAACTAAATTCATCAGCGGAAATCGAGGTGCAAACAATATTACATTAGTAAGAGATAAGCAAGGTAATCTCATCACGACAGCAGAGGGACAAGAAACAAGATGGGCAGAGCACTTCAGAGAAACTCTGAACAAGGAACCACCAGAGACACAATTGAATGTTCCTGAGGCTGAAAACGATCTAGATGTAAATACAGACATTCCACGAAAAGAAGAAATCATCACAGCAATCAAAGGGTTAAAGAACGGCAAAGCTCCGGGCCATGATAACTTAAATGCAGAGCTATTTAAGACAGACCCTGAGCTAGCAGCAGAACTATTAGAACCACTATTTGCACAAGTCTGGAAAACGGGGACAACACCATCAGAGTGGAACAAAGGAATAATTGTCAAATTGCCCAAGAAGGGAGATCTTGCAGACTGCAATAATTGGAGAGGAATCACTCTTCTCTCAGTTCCCAGCAAAATACTAGGCAGGATAATTATACAGAGAATTTCAAAGGCAGTAGATCACAAACTGAGGAAAGAACAAGCAGGATTTAGAAAGAACAGGAGATGTGTAGATCATATATTCACTCTCAGGAACATTATAGAGCAGGCTCAGAATGGCAAAGACAGCTTTACATTAATTTCGTTGATTTTGAAAAGGCTTTTGACAGCATACATAGGGACAGTTTATGGAAAATACTGAGGGCTTATGGAATTCCAAGCTGCATAGTGTCAATCATAAAAAGCCTCTATGCAAACTTTACGTGCAGTGTTGGGCAGAGCAACCTAACCTTTGAGGTGAAGACAGGAGTACGACAGGGATGCCCCTTATCAACCACTCTATTTTTAACAGTCATAGACTGGGTGATGCGCCAGACAACAGAGGGCAGTCAAAGAGGAAATAAGATGGACAACATTTTCTACATTGGAAGATCTGGAATATGCAGATGACATTGCACTACTAGCACATTCACATCAACACATCCAGGAAAAAACGGATAGACTTAATACGTTTAGCCAGCAGGTGGGCTTGAACATCAATTTAAAGAAGTCTGAGGTCATGACGCTTAATATGAGCAACCCTGAGCCCATATCAGTAAGGAATAAGCAATTGGTACAGACAGATACCTTCACATACCTAGGAAGCATAGTAACACCAGACGGCGGGGCAGGCAAAGACATCAACATCAGAATGAATAAGGCAAGAACAGCCTTCTTTAGCCTAAACAACATCTGGAAGTCCTCCCAATACAGCACAAGCACACACACAAAAAAATTAAAAAAAAAAAATTAATATTATATCAGAGCTGTGTGCTTTCTGTGCTTCTCTATGGTGCGGAATGCTGGAGAGTTACAGAGAAGGAAATGTCGAAATTGTCCTCTTTTCACACAACATGCCTAAGAAAAATTCACCGAATCTTTTGGCCGAATACCATCACTAACCAAGATCTGCTTACTCGTAGCAAGCAAGAGAACATGCACACCATCATAGCTGGCAGACGCTGGAACTGGGTTGGTCATGTCCTCAGAAGAGACCCCGATGCCATCACAAGAACAGCTATGCTTTGGACCCCTGAAGGAAAACGAAAAAGAGGCCGACCAAAAACAACCTGGCGGAGGACTGTGGAGGCTGAGATGCAAAGAATGAACCAGAGTTGGGGCACTGTACGAAGGATGGCCACCGACTGAGCAAAGTGGAATCAATTTGTTGTTGCCCTACAAGACGCCACTAGGCGTGATGGCCACTGACTGCTTTGACGGTCGGCGGCTAAGGATCAAAGAAGTAGAAGTGCTCAGTTCCTAATCCTGAAACGCAAACAAAGCACGAGCTAGTTAAAATCATAGTTGAATAACGATACTCTCACCTGCCAAACAGTCCTTCCACGCCACCTGACATCCTCAACTATCACACACACACACACACACACTCATGCGTGTCGTCCAATGCGACTAGTAAGGTGTTGTGCATGAGGCTGGCAATCTCACCGTGTAACATCGGTTGCTACCAAAACCACTACTGCAAGAGCACACACTCAGGTATCATACACACACTCATGCATGTCGTCCAATGAGACTAGTACGGTGTTGTGCATGAGGCTGGCAATCTCACCATGTAACACAGATTGCTACCGAAACCACTACTGCATGAGCATCTAAATGCTTCATACGGAGGCAAACCACATTGGTGGCCCCATGCTCCCTCCGGAGCGGAGAAGAGAAATATATATCTCCAAGTGAGCCCACTTGCTCTCACAAACCATTCTACACATAACCATAATTAAATAGTAACAACATGGACATAAAATAATATTGAACTATAAGTACAACAAATACTCTCAATAATAAGAATAAACCACCACCTCGCAACTGATCCATCTCAATATTCGTCACTGCCCTCTGAACATGTCGTAAGTGACGACTGGTGCGCCTGGCCGCAAGCGTGTCGTAAATGATCCCCTGATGAGATTGGGAACTCATCACATGAAACACATTGTTACAGAAATAACCACTGTAATAGCATAAAAAATGCTTCTTGTGGGCCTGTAATGGACACCAGTTGCATTGGTGTTTCTATGCTCCACAAGGAGCAACCAGAGAAACACCTGACTCAACGTGCCTTACGCCCCATGGAGTGGCTCTAATCTCACCAGAAATCTAAATGACTATCTCACCTCACTCAAAGTAACCCACTAAAGATATACAGTAGAATAATCAATAATCGTGAAATACACTTAATTACTCTTACATTAAAGAATAAAATACAACCATTCTCAACTTTAACAAAACGAACTAAATACATCACCTAAAGGAAATTTACCACGAAAACTCTCTCTTCTATTACTGGGGAAAATTACATTTAACCTACTTTCACCCACGTGTCAATTCATACGATATAAAACTGCGTAACATAGCGTGTTACATGCAGACTCCTTGGCGCCCTCTTTATTCACAGCATGATGACGCGCCGCTTTTCATGACCACGTGGCTGCCATCCTGATAACAGTCAATATCATCTAAATTCAAGTAATAGATCGCTTCTCTGCCTGGTTTCATGTATGAAATAGTTTCATACTATATTTGCCTTTCTTGCCCGGTCTGATGACTGACATAATTGTTACTAACTCTCATATCTGTGATTTGGGCTTTGCGTGCCTAATACAACCTATCAAACATTATTTTCACTCATCTATCATTTCAAGACTAAATTATAATGTCCTAAAAAGACATTTCCTCAGGAAACACATTCACTTATTTCATTAACCATTAGAACAGACACGCTGAATACTAATAATAAAAATACAGAATACTAAAGCTAATTTAAATTAACTCACGTGCTCAAGGCATCTATACTGTAGATCGACTCTTGTTTTCTGGTTTCTTTGGGGCGACACGCAACACGAGAGAAGCTCGCTCGCCGGCTAGGCCCTTCTTATATAGACCCTAGGACGAATCACTTAACTTAGTGCGCTGCGCGCATTAATTTAGCCACTAAATAACACTCGCGATAATTGCTCTAGAAGGCATGAAAACACAAATATACACAACTATTTCTAGAGCAAAAAACACTACTATCAAATATAACACACAACTATGCACCAAAACTAATTTTTAGGCGTTATTATGGCCTAAGTAATATATTTTCATGAGGACTTTTGACATCCCAGCATGCTGTGCGCACATCGAAAATATATGGGCGATAAATATGCCTTACATGAAAGGGGGAGGCTGGGGTGTCTTTACGGCCCCATCACACACACACACACACATATATATATATATATATATATATATATAATATATATATATATATATATATATATATATATATATATATATATATTTATTTATTTATTTATTTATTTATTTATTTATTTATATATATATTGTAATAATAATTCCACTGATTAACTCAGCGGTGGGGGCTTAACGAGCTAGAACAACCATTGCTTGAAATCTTCACAAAAATGGTCGGCAGGTTACAGAATTAACGTGCTCAGCAGGAGCCGCGCTGGTGTAGTGGTTACCAAACTGCGCTGGCGACCGGGTGGCCCAGGAAAAAACCCGGGCGAGGACATTTGAAGATTTTTGTCGACCAGGATTTGGACTGGATTTGTAATGTTATGATGTATGTATATAAGCATTACCTCGTCATCTACACAAGCACACACATGTTTCAGAAGGGACTCAGTAAAAGCATGTTCAGTTCGTAGCCATGTTTATTTACAGAATATCGTACATGTCAAGATTCGCATTATATTACAATGTGTGGTTCGTACTTTAATGTATTCATATTACATCCCCCCTTTTTTGAAAAAAAAATGTGTGCAAACATTTCCAACGAAATGTTTCATGTGAGAAAAGATAAGTATGTGTAATGCTCAGTGTGAGTATATATGTCACTGTCTGTATCGGCTGGGAGGTGTCACTGTACGGCCAGAACGAGTGGTGTAAAGTGCTGGTGGTTCTGCGGAAGTCCCTGGTTTAGCTTGAGTTGGTTGTGATTTCGGCCTTGGCGCTTGTTGGTTTTGTGGGGCACCAAAGTCTGGAGTTACTGCATTGTCTGTTGAAAGCATGGGAATTCTCTGTTCTGTTGTATTCTGTGGGATTTCTCTTATGTCCACTCTGTTTCGCCTCAGGAGGTTGCTGCTGCTGTCTGGTCTTAAAGTATAGCTCCTGGGTTCAGGGTTTCTGGAAATGATTGTTGCTTTTGACCATGTGTCATTGTTGTGGTTGTAGGTAGTCACATGCTGACCAGGATATAATGGTGGTAAGTCTTTAGCACATTTGTCATAGTTGGATTTCTGAACTTGCAGACGATGCTGAAATTGATCATATGTGCTGTCTCTATGTTGTGGACGGAAGTGGACCTTAGATGGTAGGAGGTCTTTAATTCTTCTATCAAACATAAGTTCTGCTGGACTGTCGATCTTACTGTCTACCGGTGTTGTTCTCCATCTCAAGAGTGCTAGGTGTACATCCTCTGTTCTTGTTTTCTTCATGATTGACTTGATAGTTTGTATCTGTCTCTCAATGAAACCATTAGATTTAGGGTATCTAGGTGATGATGTTGTGTGTTTGATCTTCCAGTCCTTAGTGAAGTTTCTGTATGCTTGACCTGAGAAATGTGGACCGTTGTCTGATCTAATTTCATCTGGGATGCCAAACATGCTGCAATACTTCTTTGTAATGTCTGCAATAACAGCTGATGGTGAGGGTTGTGGAAGTTTCTCAATGATGGGAAATTTGCTGTAGTAATCAGCAATAATAAGATAGTCATTATTGTCGATTGAGAAAATATCAGTTCCTATAATGCTCCAAGGGCTCAATGGTATGGCTGATGGTATGAGAGGTTCTCTGCACTGCCTATTTGCATGTTCTTGGCAAATTGAACAGTTTTTACATAGTGTTTCTATGTCCTTGTTTATCTGTGGCCAGTAAACATCTTTCTTTGCTCTCAGTTGTGTCTTCACAATACCAAGGTGACTATTATGGAGCTGTTTAAGGATGATATCGCGTTGTGTTTCTGGTACAACAATGCGATCTCCTTTAAGGATCAGACCATCTTCGATGCTTAACTCGTCCCTCATCGAGTAGTATGGACGGATGTGTGTTGGAACTTCCCTGATAGAGCTTGGCCATCCATGGTATATCAGTTCTTTGAGAGAGTTAAGAATAGGATCTCTCGTTGTGTCTTCTCTGATGTGTTCAAGCCGATTATCGCTAAACTTGACAGAATCAACTTTGATGTTTGGGGTAAGATCTGTTATCTTGTTGGGGTTTGGTAGTCTGCTGAGAGCATCTGCAAAACCTATATCCTCTTTAATGTTGTTAATAGTTACCACACTCAGCTTTTCGCACATTGGTAAACCCAAAATTGCAGGTCCTTCAACATCTACCAAGTAAAATGTTGACGATGTCCATTCTGAGCCTCTGTATGAACATTCAAGTGTTACTGCTCCAAAACAGTCTATACTTGTTCCATTGTAAGCTCTTAGCTTTGTCCTGCCACTCCTACGTTTTACATCCCTTGTGGGAAATCCTTGCTCATCCACCTTGTCAGGCATGATCTGTCTGAATATTCTTAAGGGTAGAGTGTTACCTTGGGCACCTGTGTCTATCTTGAACCGAATGTTTCTTTCTTTGTGCATTTTAATTCCTGGTATTCGGAATTGTACCTTGCAGAAAGCCTGCGTTCTCTTTGGTTCATTACTGAAAGTTAGTATCTTCACAGTATCAAAAGTGGAAGGATCACTTTCTTCACTGGAGTCAAGGTCCTCAGTCATCATAGAGTGTGTTTGTTTTGACGACTTTCTGCTGTGAAGTTTGTGTTGAGCACTGTCTTGTTTCCTCTTGAAACATAATTTTATCCAGTGGCCCCTCTTTCTGCAGTAATGACATGTAGAGTCTTTAGCTGGACAGTGGTTTTGTATGTGGTTTAGGCCACAACATTTACACATAGCACCTCTGCTTGTGTTGTGTTTTTCTTGTTGTTTCGAACCAGTTGCTTTGTTGTGTCTAGGTTTATAGCTTTTCACTGCATCCACCTGGGCTGCTAATGTACCTTGCTGAATTTGTTTAATGCTTAGTGCTTGTGCCTCGTGTTTCCTGCCTTCATCCAGAAGTTGTTGTAAAGTTAGCGTATCACTCTGGCTCAGTAGCCATTTCTGGAACTCTGGCATTGGTGTGCTAAGAAGAATCTGTTCAATAATTCGCTCTTTTTCTTCTTCGTTGCTAAATTTACATACTCTTGTTTTCTCCTTAATGCGAGTGAAGAAATCATCTAGGCTTTCACCACGTTTCTGTCGCAGGTGGTGAAGCTCTAATCTTGCCGCTCTAAAGTTTGTGTGCTTTATGATCAGACGCTTTTCAAATTCGTCCAATATGGCTACGGGGTCGGTTGCCGACTCAACCGGCATGGCGGTAGCAAAACTGTTGTAGATTTTCAAACCTTCATCGTCCAATGCTTCTAGGATATATGGAGTTAGGGTTTGTCCTTCCAGACCAGTGGTCTTGGAATATAGATCTATGCGTTGGCGCCATAACAAGAAAGCTTCACTCTTATCACCTTGACCGGCGACTCTCATTTGCGGTGCGTTGCGATATTGTTTCACCGCCATGGCTGACCACGATGACGAAAATTAGCCGAATACTGTACTCACGTGTTATCGTGTAGCTGTTTTGCGTCAGTCCGGTATCGACCGCTGCCACCATGTAATGTTATGATGTATGTATATAAGCATTACCTCGTCATCTACACAAGCACACACATGTTTCAGAAGGGACTCAGTAAAAGCATGTTCAGTTCGTAGCCATGTTTATTTACAGAATATCGTACATGTCAAGATTCGCATTATATTACAATGTGTGGTTCGTACTTTAATGTATTCATATTACAGATTAACTAGAGCCATGGCGAGGACATTTGAAGAGTGTCGTTTACCAGGGAGTGGCGACTCCTGGGCCGACCCAGCTCTAATGGGTACCTCCGAAATCGGCGAGTATTTGCCTGAATGGCGAGGGACACCTGTCTCTGTACAAGAAAAAAGGGATACTCACGTAAAAATCACTCTCAGGTTATACTAACCTGTATGTATTTCATTGAGAGTTTATCCGCTTTCTGTCTTGTTTTTCTCTTACCCGCTATTCTTTTTTTTTTCTCTTCCCTACATCTCCTTCTACATCCACGTTTCTTCGTTACATTTGCAGAATACAATTGGCGACAGAACACGATCCTCGTACCTCCTGCGATAATTCTGGTTTTTTTGGCACAATCCATAATAAAGTATTTGCAAGATATAGTAGAAATATCCTATCACCCTGAGCCGCCATGCCAGGGAAAAGGCATAGGGTGTTCCTTAGGAAGTCCATCTGCCTTTTGCCGACTTAGATAGCCAATATCCAAGACTACTTTCCTAGTAGCCATCCTGTCTCTCAGCACACTGAGTCACTTTAGACATGAGGTCATTAATTAATGACTATGACAGAATATGCCTTGACTCGAGTCTTACCATGTTTATTACAATTCTAGATCAGCATTGAGTAAAAACTGAATGTGAAGGCATTTGTTGATGACGCCATTATTGTTAAAATATGTGTTGACGAATTTATAACACATGTGCTTCATAGAGAGCTTTTTATGATGTTTGTATCGGATTGAATGGGAAGTGTGACTGACTGGACTAATTTGTTTATTACATCTGACTTGTGAGCATAGGAAGGAGCAGCGGTTGCGCAGTAGTTACTGCACTGACTTCCTAGCTTTTCAGACCTTAGACGGCTCTGGGGTCGACCTAGCCTCTTGAAGTGGGTACCAGAGCAACTCTAGGAAAGTTAAGAGGATGACGTGATGCTGGCCACATCAGCCTTAGTGTGCCTTTGGTCAAAAAAATATGGCCTAACACCCTTATTCCAGCATGCCTCAATGAGTGTGTAATGACGTTTCTCCTTGTGAGCATATGCGCAGTAACAGTGTCAGTGATTGTGTATGAAAATGGTGCGCAATTTTTTGTAGTATTGAACAGCACCGTGAGGTGCAGACGTCGAAAAAAGAAACAAGGAATCGGATATGGGAGAGAATAAAGAGTCCTGTGAAAATCTTCTTCTTCTTCAAGTAAAATGCCTGGTGGTGTAGGAGATCATGTCTTTTTACAACTTCCTGTCTCCAGTACAATTTATCAGTTATGCTGTTGACTTCATTCCATGGCACGTAGTCAAACTGTCCAGTATTTGCTCTCTTTGTCTTCCCCTATCTCTTTTTACCTCAATCTTACCTGTTGTTACGATAGATTCTAGCTTTCCTCTTCTCATAACATGCCCCTGTGACAACTTGCCCAATCTTCTCTTCATTTTTTTTATTATTTACGGACATCGTTTTTTTTCTCATCCTCAATGCATGATCGCAAAGTCCCGGGAAGTGTCACTTGCGGAAATTCTCCTAGTATTCAGTATTTTCTCGCTATTTTTAGATACGACGTCATTGTTGACCAATGACCTCGGTAGCTAGGAACCTGTTTTAATTTAAGACTGCTTAAGCTGATAAAACCAGTTTATGCCACTTTAGGAAGACCCCACGTGACTTTTAACGCTATTGATTGGAGCGTTTATTTGACGCTAATGTCACATGATGCACGCTATGGATCACGTGTCCAAGCGGAAATGTCCCGCTAAAAGTGCGCCAAACACGGGCAATCTTCACTTGCCCGGAACCCTTGAGACAGCTAGGTCTAACCCAATTATCGGCGAATTCTCGCATTAAAAGCACTGAAGCCACGTGTCTAATTGCGGGTTAGCGTCCATCTTTGAGTAGGTAAGTGAAATCTCGCTAGAATATAATGTGATGAAATGTGTAGTACATTGCAAAATCGACGCAAGATTGGTATTTTACTTTATTCATATTTTTGTTTTACGATCACATCCAGCCACATGTGATCGGGTATATTTTATGATCCCACGGGATATGTACATGTTCATAATAATGTATAACGGGAATATATATATATATAGCTATTAATTTCCATATTATTTGATTAATTTCGACCCGACGTTTAGACTAACGGAAATTAATATTAACGATAATGTTGACAGACCGTGACATATATTCATTATAAATTATATGACGAGGCGACCAGACATGAAGTGTGTGATAATGTTGTCAGACAATTCTAAAAACACGGATGTCCAATTATTTGTTAAATTCATCATAATGACATGACGATTAGGCTAGAGGCACAGAACTAGAATACTGTTGCCGACATTTCTATGATAAATTTGGTGGGTTTAACTGACATTTATAATAATTCATCGGGTTAAGCTGACGATAAATCAGTCTAAAGAATTATAATACTGCCACTGGGGCAGAGAAATATAATAAAGGACAGACAGGAGAAACTTGAATTCAAGATTAGACTCTAGACATATGATGTTAGAGACTAAAATCTGAGGTGACGGGCAGAGGGACGGCTTAGGGAAAGACTGCTTTCTAAAGCTAGAAAATTAATGAAGCCGTCGTATTTGTCTTCAGTCTATGGTGGAGCCTTGCACGACAGTCCAATCTCAGCGCAGAATACGGAGTCGAGCACAGAGAAGGCAAATCCGAACCATTCAAGACCTACCGGGGCAACGTCAGGAGACCGGAGAACTAACCACACTTCACTATCAGCCGGGGGCTGAAAAGCTAAGTCCACGACAAAGGAAACTCACCTAATCAATGCCACAAAGTTTAGTCATCCATGATGAAAAACACGTGAATTGTGAGACACATAATACATACAGCAGACACTAATTCCATCGACAATACTATCATTCACCATCTATTCACTTTATTGCAATAAACCAATTGGGTGTATATACTGTACCCCACGCTTTGTTCCTTCCATTAGATGTTGAATATTGTCTATGTTTATCTTCCTTTATAAGGGAGGGGGGGCTCGTAAAATATAATATAATTTAAAGAATAATAATAATAGATAACTGAGAAGGGGACGACGGTAGCGAGAGACCAAATATCTCCTTACAATCTTTTCCAGACCTGTCGAGTTAGGAGAATTTACCCTCTTCGTCACCCTTGGAAGTGGGAAAACCCAGCAGGGATTCCTTGAGCCAAATCTTCCACATCAGATCTATTATTTCCTCTAAATAATTCTCTTATCCTTTAAACGCTACGTGACACTGGTGTCTCGGTCCGGGATTTGAACTTATGTATTTTATCATACCTCTGGGATAGTATCATCCATTCAGTCATTACAGTATACCATTTTAACACATGTATTTTCACACAGTGAGCTCTAGAAAGACAGAAAACATTTTTTCTAGAAATTCAGGCATTGATTGGTGAATCCCTTTATATATGTTGTGTTTAATTAAGTTAGTTCTTGATTTTGTATTTCATTGAATTACAGACCTTAAGTCTCCATAACTGTAGTAATTTCATTCTACAGCAGTCGGATAAATAATTAGTATTTACTTGTTGCTAGAAATACTATTGGAAGGTAGCACTAGCTTACTCAGTGTGGACTTTAACTGCAAAAGATGGCTGAAATAGTTAAGCTTAAGGCAGCACTAGGGGAGGCCGGTCGAGATCTAGGTTATAGTGGGGTGGACCTTGCAAATTATGTCAGTGTCGAGACTGATAAGTATTACGCTCGAGAAACAGCGAAAGCTGAAAGAGAAGAGCGAATAAAGTTAGCAGAAATAGATGAGAGGATAAAAGCTGTAGACGCTAGAGAAAGAAGCGAGAGAGATGAACGCGAGCATGCATTGAAGATGAAGCAGTTAGAGATGCAGGGACAAGCTCAAAGAGTTGAACCAGTAGCCGGTGCGACCGCATCTACCTCCTCAGGCAACCTATCGCCACGGTCAGATGATATGCCTTCCTTGCACGCAGGGGGCACCGGACCTTTGCCATCCTCACTCATGTCAACTTTGGGACCTTTGACGTTTCCATTTGAAGCTTTCTCGGAACAAGCCGACTCGATCGATAGGTATCTCGACAAATTTGAGAAGTTTGCCACCACGTTTGGTTTGGAGAAGAGCAAATGGAACCTGAAACTGTCGCAAGGGCTTAGAGGAACTGCTTATGACGTGTATAGCAAGCTTCCTCCAGGTTTACAGGATGACTACGACTCTTTGAAAAAGGCACTATTGGTTCGTTATGAGCTACATGCTGACGCCTATAGGAAGAGGTTCCGTAACTCTAGGAGGGAAGTCGGAGAGAACTTTGCTCAGTTTGCTGCGAGACTGGATTCCTACGTGGAGAAGTGGGGTGCCCTAGGGAATTTTACTCATGATTGGGAAGGCCTGAAGGAAATGGTCATGATCGAACAACTGAAGGACACCATGACTTCCGACATGAGAAGATTCCTGACAGAGAATGGGGCCAGCACTTTAGAATCCATAGTCCAGTTAGCGGAACGATATCAGGCAGCACTATCAGAGAATCCACCACCCAGACGGAAACAACCAGATTACGTACCTAGACAGACAGCTCAGTCACACATGGACCCCCAAGTGAAACCACCGTATACTAACTTCAAAAAGCATGACAAGCCAGACTACAAGACTACTCAGAGATCTAATTTCCAGCAGCAGAGGCAAGGGGAAAAATGGTGTAAGCACTGTAGAACCATCACCCACAATACGCAGGAGTGCAACCGGAAAAACCCACCTCATCATGCTGCCTGCTTACGTAAAAGTGCCGCAAGGGGAAATGGACCGGAAGAACCTCTGGACAAACCCCGACATCCCCCGGTCGTTGAGACAGTCCTCGTAAATGACCAAGAGGTGACCTGCCTTTATGATACAGGCCTTGCATTCGACGCAGTTGTCTGTGCATCCCTAGTCAAGCCTGACCAGATGACAGAAGACACTATAGAAATACAAGGACCTACTAAAAGTGCAGCACCTATGCGTTTGGCCATAGCCAAGATTAAGGTCAAATCAAAATATGTGACTGGGGAAATCCGTGCAGCGATCTTGGACGACCCTATTTATCCCTTGATCTTAGGGTGTAGGTATGTGTTCTTGGGAGAACCCATTCACCCTCTGGTTGTGGCGGCTGTCACCACTAGAGGACAGGCCAAACGGAATACGGAGTTGGAATCCCCACCCAACATCCTTCCTGAGGAATTAAAAAAGGCACAAACGGAGGATCAATCTCTAGCACCCTGCTACAAAAAACTACCGAGAGCGCACACTCCTCTCCAAAAGGGAGACTTCTACAAGAAAAATGGGCTGTTGCATCGGAAAGCAGGAAATGGAGGACAGGAACATGGGCAACTTGTGGTTCCATCAGCATACCGAGCCCAGGTCCTAGAAATGGGCCATGCCCTTCCGTTTAGTGGCCACATGGGCATAAGTGCCACGATTCAGCGTATTTCATGTCATTATTATTGGCCAGGTATCAACGCCGATATCCAGAGATATGTGAAATCATGCCCGCAGTGCCAGAGGACAGCGCCGAAACACTGGACGGCCCCAGCCACTCTGGGAGAAATGCCAATCTTGGGCACACCCTTCGAACGAGTAGCGGTGGATATTGTGGGTCCACTTACTCGTAGCAAAAAGAGAAACAGTTATATACTCACGTTAGTGGATTGTTGCTCCATGTGGGCAGAGGCAATTGCTATGCCCGCCTGTGATTCTAAGCATGTTGCTGAGGCTCTGCTCACCATATTTACTCGGCTAGGGTTTCCGTCACAGATCCTGACAGATAATGGTTCCCAATTCCGAGGAAAACTCACCGAGGAAGTGTTTAGGATATTTCAGGCCCGACATATCCACACCTCTCCCTACCACCCCCAGGCAAATGGCCAGGTGGAGCGGTTTAACGGGACCCTTATTTCCATCCTTCGGAAACTTGCGCAGGAAAAACCAGAGAGCTGGGATCAATACTTACCCGCAGCACTATTTGCTTACCGCGAAGTACCCCACAATTCTACTGGGATGCCTCCTGCCACATTGCTGTTTGGTAGACCTATAAAAGGACCTTTAGAGGCACTGTTACGTACTTGGACAGATGATAAAGCTGATGAGACGGTCACCTCTGCATCCCAATACGTGAAGGAGTTGACCCAACGCCTTAAAACAGGATGGGAACTGGCAAAGGAAAATGTACGCCGTGCCCGTCGTAAACATGCGCGTTACTACAACCGCACTGCGAAGGATAGGGAGCTAGAAGTAGGAGAACAGGTATTATTACTCCTGCCCAGTAGCAATAATAAATTGCAAATCGGGTGGAGAGGTCCATATAAAATTGTTGAGAAAATGTCGCGCACCAATTACAAGATTGCCATAAAGGGGAAGCAGAAAATTTACCACATAAACCTGCTGAAGCGATATTATGAAAGACCAGGTGCAGAACCAGCACATTTCCTGACACTGGCTATTGCGACGGAAACTGAGGCAGAACCCCTGACCTCCTGTGAATACCCTCTTCGTCAGTGCGAAACTCATCAAGATGTTCAGATTAGTTCAACTTTAACGGAGGATCAGCAGGCACGGGTTCAACAGTTGTTGAGAAAACACCCTAGTACACTCACGGATAAACCTGGCATGACCAACCTGATAGAATTTGATATGAAGCTAACAGACCTCGCCCCGGTACGAGTTAAGAACTATCCTGTTCCTTATGCTAAAGCAAAGGCATTGAGTGAGGAAATCGAGTACCTGCTTAAGGAAAATATTATCTCAAAATCAGAGTCGCCTTATAGTGCGAGTGTAGTGTTGCTTAGAAAATCCACAGGAGAACATCGCCTCTGCATAGACTACCGAAGGCTCAACGCTGTAACGGAATTTCAAGCGGAGCCCTTACCGGATCAGAATCAGCTTTTCACCAAGCTGAGTAGAGCACGATACTTTTCGAAGATAGACCTTAGCAAAGGGTACTACCAGATCCCGGTAAAAGAGGAAATTCGACATATGTTAGCATTTAGTACTTCTGAAGGCCATTACGAGTTTAATGTATTGCCATTTGGGCTAAGCAACGCCCCAAGCGTCTTTACTCGTATGATGAGGAAGCTACTGGAACCCCTGAACCACCCTGGGATAAGTAATTTCATGGACGACATACTTATTGCCACGAACACCTTTGAGGAGCACCTGGACGCAGTTTCCCTACTCTTCGAAAGACTTAGAGAAACAGGACTCACCGCTCGCCCTACAAAATGTCAAATTGCCTGCGAGCAACTAGAATTCCTGGGACACACTATCTCGCATGGATGCATGTTCCCAGATGCGCGTAATATTGAGAAGTTACAGCGGGCCCCACGACCCCAGACTAAAAAGGATGTAAGGTCATTTGTGTCTCTATGTGGCTTCTACCAGAGATATATTAAAGATTTTAATACCCTGAGTGCGCCATTGACCGCATTAACCAAGAATGGGAACCCGGACAAAGTAACCTGGACAGCGGAGTGCGAAAATGCCTACACGCTGCTGAAGGAGAAACTCACAGCTAGGCCAATTCTGCGACTGCCTGACTTAACTCTGAACTTTACGCTGCGAACAGATGCTAGCAATATAGGGATAGGAGCCACTCTCCTGCAGCCTAGTGATAGACCTTCTGCAACTCTATTCCCCATCGCATATGCTAGTAGGAAATTGAACCCTGCTGAACAGAACTACTCTACCATCGAACGAGAATGTCTGTCGCTAATATGGGCTGTGCAGAAGTTTCAACCATATTTATACGGGAAAAAGTTCACGGTGCAGTGTGATCACCAACCGTTGATATTTCTTGCAGCGTCGAAGAACCTTAATGCCCGGCTTATGAGATGGTCACTCCTGTTGCAGCCATATTCCTTTCACATAGAATACATACCTGGGAAGAACAACGTAGGGGCAGATTTTTTGAGCAGACATCCGGACGCAACCGAGGAGATATGAGAAACTGGAAAAGAAGAGGAAGACAGGACAAGAGGAGTTGGACGGAACGTCAAACTTGAGGAGGGGCTTGTGTGACAACTTGCCCAATCTTCTCTTCATTTTTTTTATTATTTACGGACATCGTTTTTTTTCTCATCCTCAATGCATGATCGCAAAGTCCCGGGAATTGTCACTTGCGGAAATTCTCCTAGTATTCAGTATTTTCTCGCTATTTTTAGATACGACGTCATTGTTGACCAATGACCTCGGTAGCTAGGAACCTGTTTTAATTTAAGACTGCTTAAGCTGATAAAACCAGTTTATGCCACTTTAGGAAGACCCCACGTGACTTTTAACGCTATTGATTGGAGCGTTTATTTGACGCTAATGTCACATGATGCACGCTATGGATCACGTGTCCAAGCGGAAATGTCCCGCTAAAAGTGCGCCAAACACGAGCAATCTTCACTTGCCCGGAACCCTTGAGACAGCTAGGTCTAACCCAATTATCGGCGAATTCTCGCATTAAAAGCACTGAAGCCACGTGTCTAATTGCGGGTTAGCGTCCATCTTTGAGTAGGTAAGTGAAATCTCGCTAGAATATAATGTGATGAAATGTGTAGTACATTGCAAAATCGACGCAAGATTGGTATGTTTACTTTATTCATATTTTTGTTTTACGATCACATCCAGCCACATGTGATCGGGTATATTTTATGATCCCACGGGATATGTACATGTTCATAATAATGTATAACGGGAATATATATATATATAGCTATTAATTTCCATATTATTTGATTAATTTCGACCCGACGTTTAGACTAACGGAAATTAATATTAACGATAATGTTGACAGACCGTGACATATATTCATTATAAATTATATGACGAGGCGACCAGACATGAAGTGTGTGATAATGTTGTCAGACAATTCTAAAAACACGGATGTCCAATTATTTGTTAAATTCATCATAATGACATGACGATTAGGCTAGAGGCACAGAACTAGAATACTGTTGCCGACATTTCTATGATAAATTTGGTGGGTTTAACTGACATTTATAATAATTCATCGGGTTAAGCTGACGATAAATCAGTCTAAAGAATTATAATACTGCCACTGGGGCAGAGAAATATAATAAAGGACAGACAGGAGAAACTTGAATTCAAGATTAGACTCTAGACATATGATGTTAGAGACTAAAATCTGAGGTGACGGGCAGAGGGACGGCTTAGGGAAAGACTGCTTTCTAAAGCTAGAAAATTAATGAAGCCGTCGTATTTGTCTTCAGTCTATGGTGGAGCCTTGCACGACAGTCCAATCTCAGCGCAGAATACGGAGTCGAGCACAGAGAAGGCAAATCCGAACCATTCAAGACCTACCGGGGCAACGTCAGGAGACCGGAGAACTAACCACACTTCACTATCAGCCGGGGGCTGAAAAGCTAAGTCCACGACAAAGGAAACTCACCTAATCAATGCCACAAAGTTTAGTCATCCATGATGAAAAACACGTGAATTGTGAGACACATAATACATACAGCAGACACTAATTCCATCGACAATACTATCATTCACCATCTATTCACTTTATTGCAATAAACCAATTGGGTGTATATACTGTACCCCACGCTTTGTTCCTTCCATTAGATGTTGAATATTGTCTATGTTTATCTTCCTTTATAAGGGAGGGGGGGCTCGTAAAATATAATATAATTTAAAGAATAATAATAATAGATAACTGAGAAGGGGACGACGGTAGCGAGAGACCAAATATCTCCTTACAATCTTTTCCAGACCTGTCGAGTTAGGAGAATTTACCCTCTTCGTCACCCTTTGGAAGTGGGAAAACCCAGCAGGGATTCCTTGAGCCAAATCTTCCACATCAGATCTATTATTTCCTCTAAATAATTCTCTTATCCTTTAAACGCTACGTGACAGCCCCAAAAACGTAGATTGCTTCTTTTTAACTCGTGAAATAAGTTTCCTTTGTGCATTGGCCTCTTTCAGGACATTCTCATTATCCTTTTGACTGTCCATGGTATTTTTAACATTCTTCTGTAAAACAAAATCTCTGTGGTCTCTATTGCGTTCCCTTCTTGTTTACCAATTGTCAATGACTCACTCCCATATGTAAAAGTTTGTTCTATATAACACTGAAGAACTTTCTTACTTCCAATAACAATGAATTGTTGTATAAAATATTCTTCATTTGATAGAAAGCTGCTTGTGATTGAGCTATTCTGCTCTTTGGATGATGATCCACTTCATCCATTGTTTTCCAACCTGACAAGTATCTATTATGGTCTAGTGGAATGTGGTCTATTATTGTTTACCCCTATCAAAGGTTTTGTGTGCTGTGTGAGTTGGATCTTTTGCCACTTTTGCTCAGTAGCTGAGTCTCAGCTCTTTTCTCCTTAACTCTAATGGTATAATGCCTAGCGCTACTTCTAATGCCTCTGCTGATGTTCCCTTTGAGGCACCAGCTATTATTGACAGTGCCAGGTTTTGGACTGTGTCTAATTTTTTTCTTATTGCTCGGAGCGGCTGATGCATAGACAACACTGGCATAGTCGTTTGCTCCTAATAAATGATTTATTGAAGGTTATCATTGTCTTATTGCAAGCTCTCCAACCACTTCTTTTCATATATCTTAGCATGTTAATAAGTCCTCTACTGTTTTCTACTAATAAGTCTATGTCTTTGTTCAGGTTCAGTTGCTGGTCTAGTTTCATATCCAGAAATCTAGTGGATTTTGCTGGGCATACTTTTTGCTCATTAATGTTAATATCATTTATATTTTTGTTTATAACATGTCCTCTGCTGAAGATCATTCCTACTTTTTTTAACGTTTACATTAAATCCCCACTCGTGCATCCAGTCGACTACTTTATCTATTTGTTTTTGTAATGTTTTATAGAGGAATAGGAGATTTCTTCCGGTTCTATATATCGCTGCATCCTCAAGCAAACTGATCTAGGTTGTCTTTTTAAGTCTTTAAACTTATTTCCTAGGTCGTTGACCATAATCATGAATATGGATGTTGATATTACTGATCCCTGTGTGATTCTATTCTGTTGTTCAAAAACACCAGATCTATGATTATTAATTTGTACCGTGGAGTGTCTTTCCTGCAGGAAGTTTTATAGATAACTATAAGTTCTGCCTACTATACCTGATTTCCTGATTTTACATAGTGCACCCTCCCTCCAACACTCATCATATGCTCTTGCTACATCAAAGAATATTGGTACTGTCTTTTCATTCTTTTTGAAGTCTGTTTTAACATCATGTTCCAGATTCCCTTTCATCAGTACTAGCTATCAGAAACAGAAATGAATGTAGCAGGCCAGATATTATTGAGGAAATATTACAGGTCAATACATATATTCACATTATAGGATGCGGTGTAACACTAACATGGATACCAGCACATGTTGGGATAGCAGACAATGAGCAAGCAGATAAAGAAGAGAAAGGGGGAAGAACTAGCTATAACAAAATTGAAGTAGGCTTAGGGAAGTTTGAAATTAAGAGTTTAATAGCTCAAGCAATAAGTAAGAGTGGATAATAGCATGGGACCAAAGCAAAAAAGCAAGACACTCATTTAAAATCCTGAAAAGAACAAGCACAAAATGTCAAATACAAGATGAACTAAAAATACCAATTAATAAAAAGGTGCTGAAGCTCAGGCTTGGAACTGCATATTTCAAGATAGAGGAACCCATACGCGAAGAGTGTCAATAACCCAACACAATTAAACACTTTCTGGTGGACTGCAAAAATTATGACCAGCAGAGACAAAACATTAAGACATACTGTAGTAACCACACGGTAGAAATGAGTGTAGAAAATCTTTTAGGCACTAAGACCCCATCAGAAATAAAAAACGTTAACAAAACACTTTATTACAAAAAACAAAAGCTAACATATCAAATTAAAATAAATAAGGATGCGAGCCAGTAGTCTACACCGGTGAAAGATTCCCACCAGATAAATACGGACTGACTAAATAACCCTCCAGTGAAAACTAAAAACATACCAGTTTAGACAATATCATATTTTGGATAATAAAACCACATTGAACTATAACTACAAAAGTAAAAATACCTACTAGAGATAATTAATTGTATAAAATAAATACAAACAAAAGCATGTTACAATAAATTAAACACGTCCTGATATAACCAACATCTCCATGTATATGGTAGATGGTTGAAAGGGCCGTGCTACAAAGAAAAGTAGCAAACGCCTAAAACAAAACAGTATGTATCCTGGAAAGCGACAGAAGAGGTGACATATATTTTGATCTCATATACGAAAAAAGACGTTGTATGCACTTTAGAAACCAGCAGAAACATTGCCCCGAGTTCTGATTTTGTATAATATCAGCACATAAAACAGCTCGATGATACGAGCATTAAGAATGTGGTGAGTGATTTCAACACCAGCATACTGAATGCTGAGATGCTGGAAGACTCACTACATAGTTACATAAGGCCAATCCCTAAACCTGGTAAAGACCCCACACTTTTTATCTACATAATTAAGACAACTCAGAATGTCTACGATATTGTTATTGCTATTAATAATCAGAATCGACCTCACTGCACTCCGGTCAAACTCATGTGTGCTCAGCCTCACTCAGCAAATGTTGAAGAGTATGAATGCTAATTGTACCTATAGCAAATTTGTTGTACATACGACAGATGCATCCTCTCTCACGTCCATCTCTGCTAGTCCCACGTTTGATGCCAAACTCCAACAGTCTCAGCCTTGTTTATTCATCCATTGCAGTGTCATTATCTAGCCAGCGATCATTAATCGCTCTTAGTATCTCTCCCTTATCCATGTCCAGTGCCTCCACTATAGATGCTCTCGAGACCAGTCTGTCAGCTCTCTCATTACCACGTGCCACTGCAGGACCAGGACAATAAATCCACACCAGTCCCAGAAGATTTGAGGATTCTATTGATGTTTTCCATTCCTGCCGCAAAATTCGTTCTGAACTTTCCGAAGCATGGCCTGAGAGTCTGACAACACAACTGCTCTGGTTGATGGAGTTTCAGACAGTACCTCAGTGCTGCAGTAACTGCCTCTACCTCTATTCTCATACTAGAGGTTGTTGTCACGTAGGCTCCACTCTGTTCAGCGACGAATCTGCCATTTTTTCTAGCAGAGAAACCCCATCCTGATTTCTCACCACGCACTTCAGACCTATTACTGTACACGATGGTGTCATCATCCCCAGCATAATCACTTATCAACTGATTAATCTCCAGCTCTGCTTTTCCATTACCCCTAGCTCTGCACTCCCTGCCAAGGCTAATGATGATCTGCAGGTGGTTTATCCAGTTCTCCCTTGACTTACTCCACTCTTCCCCTTTGGATAAATTTTCAACCCTGGTCACCTAACCAATCGTAGCCTCTGCATATACCATCCTTGACATCCCTCTCTTTATTCTTTCTCCTTTGATGTCAGCTACGTTCTTACGTAGAGGGTGGGGTATCTTTTGTCGGAGGTTACCCGCATATAGGCTTTTGCCTAGGCCATTGCATATCTGGATCTAATCGACAGCAATCCAAGCACGTATCTCATTGTCACAATGGGTGTATCATGCGTATAGCCCCAAACTAGTCGAATCCCTTCATTTTGAATGTGTTCCAGTCGTTCGCATTGTGATACTGACAGCGCGAGTATTCCTAGCCCATACTCTGTTACTGAAATTACGAGCTGATAATACAGGAGAAACAGTAGTCTCTTTTCCAAGCGTGCAGCAACCATGAAACCTTGACCAGGGATATTGGCGCGAGAGGGGACAAGAAACATCCCATATTGCCTAGATTACAGGCTGAACCTCATAACCCCTATAGAAATAAACAATCAGTTAGCCAAAATAACATATCCAAGATGTTACGGAGGAAACCCAAAAACAGGGCTGTAACATTAAAATGACAAATGCAGACCCTCTTTCAACAGCAGTAATAGCATGGATTAAAAACAGTACTGAGAAAAGAGAAATAGGAAAGATGAATCGGTATCAAAGAAAGCATAATGTGGGAGCGGATTTTCTTAGCCGTCAACCCACTACACTGGAAGGAAATACAAAGGACGAATAACTTCAGCATGTGTCTACAATTGACAGCTGTACCAAGTAACAGCTTAGAGGGAGTTGCTGTGTGGAATAATTTGTATACACACGCTTCGTTTATGAATGAACGAAAGGCTAATTGGGTCAGCCAATGAAAACGCAAGAGCTTGCAGCAGCCGATCAATAAAGTGATGGCTATTTAACATGGCGAGCTGAATCTGTCAGCAGGAAAAAGACTGTTTGACTCCATTGAAAGTGCTGAGCTAATCATACTAAATGATGACTCAGTGACAAGGGTTAACCCATGCAACAATGGAGGAGATACAGCAATAGACATACGTATTATAACACCAAACCTAGCCTCTGCTAAATGGGAAGTACTGAATGACTCCAGCTCAGACCACTTACCCATTGAAATAAACCTAAACGACAAATACAGAACTAGTCCAAGAAGCTCCAAACCTACATTCAACCTCAAAAAAGAAAACTGGGAGTCCTTCCAATTGGAGCTAAGTAACCTAAGCATAGAACAAATTGAATCTAACAGTATAGATATATTTGCAGAAAAACTAACAAATGAGATTTTTAAAATAGCGATAAAATATATACCAAACAGGAATATGCCTGATCACTTAAAGCGAACACAAAAAGGTAAAGATAGGAAAAGAAACAAAGATAAAAATCCAGTACCAAGGTGGACAGACAGATGCTCAGAACAACTGAAATTGAGGGAGAGAGCCCTGATAAAGTATAGAAAGACCAAAACTGAAGAGAATTACATAAACTATAAAAAAATTACAAATGAAACAAATAAAATAATATTCAGAGCTAAAGAAAAGAGTTGGAGAACATTTTGTCAAACATTAAACCATAGGTCACAAGTAACTACAGTTTGGAGAAAACTAAAAGCACTTAAAGGAGGAAACAACAAGAAATTTAAATTCCAAACAATTAAAATACCAGAGAGAGCTGAAACAGATAAAGAAAAAGCTAACATACTTGCTAAATACTTCTATCAGGTTAGTTCAATAGACAGTCTAGATAAGGCAGAAATAAATAGGCGTAAAACACTGTTAGAAAAATTAAAAGAAG
Organism: Oreohelix idahoensis; assembly: GCA_024509875.1. NCBI lineage: Eukaryota > Metazoa > Mollusca > Gastropoda > Stylommatophora > Oreohelicidae > Oreohelix > Oreohelix idahoensis. The sequence goes on along the minus strand of JAMPIV010009530.1, from coordinate 393,452 downwards.
AAAATATGGACACCACACAGGATGCTAATTATTTAAATAAAGATATTACAGTAGATGAAATAGAAAGAGCTTTATTAGAAAAAAACCAATACCACATCTGGGAAAGACATTCTGAGCTATGAAATCCTCAGAAAGGTACCAAATACAACGCTAAGGGTGATTGCATTACTCTACAACAAAATCTGGCACATGGGAAAAATATCATGTTCATGGAAGACAGCAGTAGTCATCCCCATACTAAAGGCAGATAAGGAAACACATGATGTCAGCTCATACAGGCCAATATCGTTAACATCGCATCTAGGAAAAATTCTAGAAACAATAGTCAACAGCAGACTAAAATTTTACCCAGAAAAGCATAATTTGTACAGTCCAACCTAGACAGGCTTTAAAAGCCAACATAGTACAATAGAGCAACTGTTGAGGCTGGAAACATGATGTTAAAACAGGCTTCAAAAGGAATAAAAAGACAGTAGCAATATTTCTTGATGTAGCAAGAGCATATGATGAGTGTTGGATGGAGGGTGCACTATATAAGACCAGAAAATTAGGTATAGTAGGCAGAACTTACAATTATTTAGAAAACTTCCTGCAGGATAGATACTTCACGGTACAAATAAACAATGATAGATCTGAGGTGTATGAACAACAGAATGGAATCCCACAGGGATCAGTAATATCACCATCTATATATATTTACGATTATGTTCAACTACCTAGGCGACGAGTTTAAAGACTTTAAAAACAACCTATCTCAGTTTGCAGATGACGCTGCAATATGGAGAACGGAAAGAAATCTCCCATTCCTCTATAAAACAGTACAAAAATAAATAGATAAAGTATCTGACTGGATGCACGAGTGGGGATTTAATCTAAACGTTAAAAAAGACCATAGGAATGACCTTCAGTAGAGGGCGTGTAATTAAAAAGAATATAATTGCCATAAGCATTAATGAGCAAAAAAGTATGCACAGCAAAATCAACTAGATTTCTTGTCATGGTACTAGACTAGCAACTAAACTGAAACAAACACAAAGACCTATTAGTGCAAAGCAGTAGGGGACTTATTAATATGCTAAGATATATGAGTGGTTGGGGAGCCTGCAATAAGACAATGTTAACCTTCTATAAATCATTTATTAGGGGCAAACTTGACTATGCCAGTGTTGTCTATGCATCAGCCGCCCCGAGCGATAAGAAAAAACTAGACCCAGTCCAAAACCAGGCACTGTCAATAATAGCAGGTGCCTCAAAGGGAACATTAGAAGTAGCGCTAGGCATTATACCGCTGGAGCTAAGGAAAAAAGAACATCTGTCTAAAACCCTGGTTCTAAAAAAAATTCTCAACCTTGCCCTCCCCTTCGAGACTTAATGGCGTCAGTTGGAAAATGTCCTGAAATGACACTGGGCGGTTTAAGATCCCGTTTGATCGCGGAGTATCTGAGATAATGCTCTCAGTGACATTTTCCAAAGTTCCTTAAAACCATTTGGAATTTTTCGCCCTAGTTGCATGCTCTTCGTTGCAGTAGTCACTTCCTGTAAGCGAGATATTAGGGTGGTGGGGGCCTATTTCCGTTTATAGTCAAAAAGTCGCTCAGTCCACTTTCCTCTTCCTGGCGAGTAAAGTGCCGGTCGTATGGGGCTTTCAGAGCTGGTCGTGTGGGGCTCCAGGGCTGGTCGTATGGGGCTCCAGGGCTGGTTGGAACCATATGTTCGCTCAGTCCACTGTCACATTAGCAAGTGGTGTGAGTTCCATTTACTTCTGCTGGTCCACTGTTCGAGAACAATGCCTCTGAGTGAATGGGCTCCCACGTGTTCCCTTTTGTTGCTCTCACCGGCCTTAAACAATCTGCATGGTCAGCGGGTGGTTTATTCATACACCGGGATAGGCAGTGGGAGGTAGTTCAAGAAAACCGACAATACCGGTCGTTATCTCCCCTGTTTATGGCGGGTTTATGAGAGGTCGCCCCCTGTGATCTGTTATGAGGTGGGGGTCTCATGCTGGGACCGGCGTGGGGCTCCTTGCGAGAAGGCCCATTTATGATGCTGTAACTGTGGTTTTATAAATGCAGGTACTACATAAAATTACTTTGCAACATACTATTTCTTTTGTTTTGTTTTGTCAGGCAAACTGTACATTAAATTGCTGTACAACAACTCTTTGCAATATAATTTTAAGTATGTATTGCATACATGCCACATGCTATGGTTTACCCATAATCTGTACAAGGTGTTTGCATTTTCAGATGTGTACACCCTGTACATAGTTTCTGTACAGGTTTTCTAACCCATTCCCCTTATTACTTTGTCTCAGAGTTCTTTTATAGGGTCCTCTTGAACACAGGATTTCCCAGTATGTGCTGGGTGAGACTTATCTAACATAACTCTGTTCATGTAATTTAGTCTTAACTCTTTTCTCCGTAATTCTAAGGGTAGGATTCCCAAAGCCACCTCTATAGCTCCCATTGATGTTGATCTGATTGCACCTGCTATTGTACATAAAGCCTGATGCTGAATTCTGTCTAATTTAATCTTGTTACTGTGTGCAGCAGAGTCATATATTATACTTCCATAATCTATTTTTTCCTCTAATAAAAGATTTATAAAAAGTGAGCATTGTCTTAGTGCTTGCACCCCATCCATTACCTTTCAAATATCTTAATAAGTTAGTCAACCCTCTGCAAGACTCCACTAGTTTATCTATGTGTTTATTCCAGTTCAGCTGTTGGTCCAATATCATTCCTAGATATCGAGTGGTCTGTACTGTATTAATGTTTTGCCCTTGGATATTTATATCTATAATTTTATTTTTTACAGCCCTACATTTACTGAAGATCATTCCAATGTTTTATTTGTATTCAGCTGAAAACCCCATTTTGTCATCCATTTACATACTTTATTTATTTGCTGCTGTAGATCCTTATATAATTTTGGCAGATGTCTCCCAGTCCTCCATATAGCAACATCATCTGCAAACTGTGACAGTTTATTTGTTATATCATTAAATTCCTCACCTAAATCATTTACTTTTACCAGATGCCAGCTAACAACTCAGGCCAAGCCAATGAATACCACTAGATACCCTACAGGATGGAAGTGTATGGAGGAAATTGTCCATCTGGGTACATTAATTACATCAATTAATAACAGTTGTGAATACAAGCCAGTGATTCCGCCCTGGGAGATCAAGAAACCAGACACGGACTACCACCGGGACCTAAGACGCGTCAACAGTGAGAAATGCAGTTAGCGACCCATAGCTAGACTGCTTGCGTCAGGGTCAGCGAACCAGAGCTGACCAAGACCCTACTCCACCTCCAAGTGGTGGTCCTGGAAACAGGCTGCATCACTGCAGTCTGGCTGAGCGAGTAGGGATCGAAGAGGGAAGGCTAACCCGGTCCCAAAAATACCGTGCTGAAGTCGGATGTGCCGGCCGAAAGGCGCAAATATCGCAGCTTCGCTGTAAACGGACACAACGCAACCAACGTCCTTTTCAGGACGAACAAAGAAGAAGAAGAAGAAGGACTACCACCTAGCAGAAATACTTAAGAAAACAAATAATATAGAAAATATTAAAAACACAGCCAATAAATATATACAACAAATATCAAAAGACAGCATTACTGTGTACACAGATGGATCCAAGGGAGAGGATGGCAAATTGGAGATAGGAATATATATTCCAATATGGAAAATAGCAAAAGAATATAGCATCACGGAAAATACATCCATTTTCACTGCAGAGATGGTGGCAATACTAAAAGCACTAGAAATATTCTCTAATAACCCTCCCAAAAAATTAACAGTTTTAACTGACTCTCTTTCAACAATTAAAGCACTTAGAAACTTACGAGAATGTAGTAGACTTGATATAGCAGAGGAGATTTTTCTGGCTACTACATACTTATATTCCAGAGGATGTTCAGTATTAATTGCTTGGATACCTTCACATGTTGGCATAGAAGGAAATGAAAAGGCAGATAAAGAAGCCAAGAAAGGTAGATCTGATAAAAATCTAATAAATGTAGGGATGAGTAAATCAGAAATTAAGAGCTTAATTAAAGATTTAATAACAGATGAATGGAAAGCAGAGTGGGATAAAAATCTGAAAGGAAGACATGCATATAAGATGTTCAGGGCTCCAACAAGAAAATGTCAGATATCTAGGGAATCGAAAATTCCCAGTAATAAGAAACTTCTCAGACTACAGCTGGGAAAAGGCTATTTCAGAATAGAAGAACCTTACTGTGCAGGATGTCTTCAAGACAATAATATAGAACATTTCTTGTTAAAATGTAAGAGGTATGACCAAATGAGAATACCAATACTGGATTATTTACAGGCATCCAACTTACCTATAAATATAGAGGAGGTGTTGAGAATAGACAGATCTAGGGAACTGCATAATATAGTCAAACAATATTTAACACGAACACATGTTAATATATAGTGGCTGGGAATGTGAAGGTCTGATGCTGTTCTTACAATGCATGTGACTTTAAACAGATGAAAGTCAATTAAATATCTGGTAAAGTCCGTTATATAACTAGAACCACCGGGCCTTTACACCCCTCCACTTTAATATTATTCTTGTTCATAGTTTCTTCTTGATTTTTTTTTTTTTTTTTTTTTTTTAAGCGTATAGGCCTAAGCACAATTGTGATTGTCCCTATTTACAAATGTGATGCCACTTTCTCATGTCGGCAGTTGTTCATATTATTTGGAATTGAAAACAATATATATCCTAATTATAACCCATCAGAGGTTGAACGGGATTTTTGTTTATTTTCATTAATTTAAAATAAAATAATAATAAATTTCCCAGTAAAGACTAAATGATGACACCTTGACATTATTTTTACACTGTAAAATAAACTCAGACGTTTATTGTTTGGGTTTTAAAATAAGTGAAGACCTGCTTTAAAAGGCAAAGTCCCCGTGCCTCATTTATAATACAGCCCACTGTAATTGAAAATATTTGTACAAGAATTAACTCTTTTGATATGTTTTTTTCAGGCTTTGAACAGGTTTTGCAGGTCTTTATATAGGGTTTTGGATTTTTTGTACAGGTTTTTCATCTTCGAGGCGTGGAACCATGGTATTGTATCAACAAGTATGCATTAAAGTAATTCAAAACTTAACTTGTGTACACCATAAAAAGTTCTTATGATTTGAGAACTGCAAGTGTTACATTAAATTACTTTGCTACATACTACTGATTTATTTTGGTTTTTAGTAAATCTGTTTTAAGAAGAAATGTATACATTTTATTGCCTCAAAACTGACTTTATTTATGTCTTAAAGAGTATGATCTGATGTGCTTTTGCAAAATTGAACCTTTTTTTCCTTATTTTAAGTTTTATTTGTGGACACTTCCAAATTTTGTGATGAAAAATGTACATAAAATAAATTCTCAGTTCACTTTCATTCTTCTGTTACAGTGTACTATTGTCACGAGAGGGAAGTATAGTCTTAAAAGAAATATATCCTGGACACAAAGTTGTATCAGGTGATACCAGGATAGTACCAGATAAGAGACTGGTCTTATAAGCAATACCCCCTTCTCTGAAAAGTGTAAGGGTGTATAGACATCAAAGGTAAGATCAAGCTGTATAAGTTCCTAGGAATGATGATAGTGTTTTATCCTAGGTTCCTAAATGCTCCTCTCAAGATCCTTCTCTGTTTATATATTATTAGCTCTGCTAGGGGTATTAACAAACTATTTACCAACAAGAACTGTAACTTAACTTAAATGATCCAAGTAAGTCTGTCGGTAAATATTTACAATTTATTTTATACAAGTTTTTCTTTTCTTTGTGAAAATCTTTCACTGAACTCAAAATTTGATTACAATATTAAATGAATAAAATCACTTGTAAAATGTTCAAAATTATCTACAGTCTTTAAAGTTGTAGGAAAGTTCTTCTCTTTTGGCTAAACTCACTCTGATTGTAGACTGTCTAAATTTTAGAATCAATAAAAGTTTCTCAGTTACTGAATGTCTGTCACTCACTGATCAGGAATTAGCCTATCTAATTGCCTTGAGTTTTTCCTCATTATTACTGTCTTAGATGACTTAGTTATATTGGTATATCTGGATCTACACAGAACAGAAGCCTTGTTTGGCTACTTAGCTTCAAGTCTTGTTTTTGCAGCCGGTCACACTTCTGATCTGGATAGAAACATCACATGAGATTCTTCCAGACAGTGGGTACTGGGTGGCTGTCCCTCTAGATTTAAAAGGGTTCTCACACCACTAACTCCTATAAGTTGTGGCTGACTCTTTAACAGGTACTGGGATGACAGAATATAACCTGAAACATAGTTGATTAATCACTATATTGTCTATCACTATACCTCTATTACAGATGTAGGGGATGAGAGACAGTTTCAGGCAGTGTGCAAGTAGACGCACAGGGCATAACAAATCAGTAATAACACAATCCAGTTCACTGTGAATACAATTTTTCTACAAATCCTTGGTTAGAGCCATTTGTCCATGATTCGCCTTATTAGGTCTTGTGTAAAATACTAAGTAATATCTTAAACAATACAGTAATACAATTCCTTTCATCCTTTCCTTTGTTCCTGGTGTGTGGTCCATTCCTTCAAGAAATAATTCTTTAAATGCTTTTCAAAAACTAATGTCGCATAGAGATTTATGATCAATAAATTATCTATATTCTTTTCTTTTCTACCCGTGTCCTCTACTTTATTATCGCTCTTTTTATCCTTTTCCTGTTTTTCGCATTCGTTCGTTTGCGACATATATTACTTTCCCATTCGGACTTTTGCCGTTTCTTTTTTCATACTAGTAACGCATTTTATTGTGTAATATGACAGTCCCTGGATGTGAACGAAATAGTGTGAGAATTCGTCTCGTCAGACATAGAGAGCAGACATTTGTCTACATTCTCAATCTGACACGAGTTTTTCTTCAGCTAGTTTCTCGGCGTGAGGTGGGAGAGGCGCCAATCTGCATCGCTCAGAAATGAGACATGTCGTAGTAGGTGTGAAGACGCGTTTTTGCAGTTATGGCCAGCGTCAAAGTTAGGTGAAGTGTTAAGAGAGAGAGGGGGAGAGAGAGAGACCGGCGCTATTTCGGGTTTTCGTAATAGCGTGTGATCCTTTGTCTGTTTCATATATCTAACCCGTAGTAAAACTTGATTTCATTCAGTTCTCCAAAATTTGCAGTAGACAGGTCGTGTCGTGCTAAGAGAATAAGCTGTAAAGCATAGTTTTAGTTTGTTCTCGGAAATTTTGCCGAGCTTCTAGACTACCAATAAATATAAGCGTATAATTCTAAGTTGTGCGATCGCCTGTAGTTCTGTCTGGAGGTAAATATATTATATATCTAGTAGTGTTGAGTGATTCAGTGATAACCGCTTATTTCATTTTACTAGTTAGGTTTATGTGCAGAAGAAATTAATTTATAAGTCTGTTATATTCTCTAGTTGAAATGTTACAGTGGAAAGCAGAATAAACTATAATTTCTAGCTTAAACTCATGCAGCTATAATGAATTTAATTTAACTGCTAATAACCAGTCGAGAATATTTTAAACTAACTTATAACTGCACTGATTCATCATTGAGTATTGACGAAATACGTATGTATTCCTAATTCATGATGACTGATTTTATTTCACGGGAGATTTAAACGATAAGACAAGCTCTATGCTTGCAGTTTATAATGTAAGTTATAACCGAGGAATAGTATGTATAAGTATTTTATATGTTGTTTTCTCTTTATTCAGTGAAACTTGGGTAGCCCAACTCTACCAGCGTTTTAGTACTGCGAAATATCTGTGAAGAACAACAAATTTTTTTCTTTCTTAAAGACTTGGGTGTATAAAGTAAAACGTGTCTGGCACTGCGTTGGCATCCAGAACGACAGAGTACCCATTACATGAACTTTAAGATTAAATGAAGTAACGGGCCTATTCGCGCCAGATTTAATTCTTCCTGAGAAAAACCTCAAGTACATTTCAGCCCTTGTGGCAAGTAAAATATTACTATCAGTAACATTCCGACGGAGTTCTGACTAGTTGTGGTGTGACCAAATAAAGTCCTATACTGAGAGAAGGCACCGACCTGACATTCCTCGATTCTAGAAACCTAAGCTATTGACGCTGTGCTCGCTGTTAACGTTCGTGCAGGGACAATTTTAATGTGACAGAACCAAATATCCTAAAATAAGAATAACCAAGGAAACGTTCCCTGAAGTAGTGAATTCAACCTATCTTTGTGGAGCTGGAGTTCCCTTGGCCAAGACTACCACTGGAGATTCTGTATGTGCATGTCCTAAAAATTGTTTTTCAGAAGTTGCTACCAAAGCTGTAAGTACGAATGCAAGCTAGTGATCACGGCTGACTGAATAGAGTGAATGCAGGACGGAGTGAGTCCTTTATTGTTGTATTTTGGCACCCATTTTGCTGTCTTAAATTTCTTTATGCAAGTTTTTGTTGCTAACAATATTTTCCTTAGGATAGATCAGAGTATCAAAGTCTGTTCATACCTTTAAAGGGAAATCTTAGACTATAGCATATGTATCCGTGACTCTTTGGGGCTATCACTTTTCTTCTAACAGGACTGTGGGCTATACATCGAGAGAAAAGATCATACCAATGGGTCTATCATTCTTGTAGCAATTCATTGACTTTATGACTATTTGTATATGCTTGATGTAATTTTTATGTGTTGTGATGGAATTTTCTGATGATAATTAAAATTCACTTAAACTTATTCCAGTGTGTCGGTCAGTTCGTTCCCAAATATTTATATTTATTGTTATAGTTTTTTCACGTCTGCGCGTCTAACTGTCGTCACTTAGGGGTGTGTATACGTGAGTGGTACACACACACATATATATATATATATATATATATATATATATATATATATATATATATATATGTAGTCAATAGACTGTCTGACTCCTCTAGATCTGTTGTAGAAGATAGGCTGAAAGAGAGACGATTCTCGATTTTAGGGACAGTCTCTATTAATTTCTACCATCTCACTCGTGGAAAGCTATTTCTATTATTACATTTCACAGTGGCTATCACTTATTCTAATCTATTCAGAAGGGACCAACTCAAGTCTTAATTCACCTATCAAAAATCTACGACAACTACGGACACACTTTCCGCTTCCATTCTCAATTTATTTGAATATACACAGGCTAGTAAGTCCTCCAGAAAATTACACAGTGGTTTATTAACACAATTGCACACTGCCTAACTCACAATTCAATTAACTAATTAGAAATATATATATCTCCTTGACATGGATCCGATTAGCCGTTGGATCTGTTGTTGTGGGATGACTGCCCAGTCTTCCCGCAGTGCAAGAGACAATTGTCGGAGATTGGTTGGAGCCACGTCTCGCTGGCGGAGTCGTCTGTCGAGTTCATCCCATAAGTGTTCTATGGGGTCCATGTCTGATGACATGGCTGGCCACGGAATGGTCTGGACGTTGTTGTCAGCGAGGAACTAGGTGGTGAGTTGTGCCACATGAGCTCGAGCGTTATACTGCTGAAAAATCGACCCTCGTGCAGCCAGAAGTGGAAGGACGTGAGGACGACGAATTTCAGCGACGTATCGTTGGGCATTCAGGCGGCCTTCAATTTGCACCAGGTCGCTTCTTCCTATGAAGTTGATCGCCCCCCACATCAGTACACCTCCACCACCATGTGGAGGAGCCTCATCAATGCTGTTCTGGGCGTAGCGCTCATGGACCCTGCGGTAAACTCTTCTCCGTCTATCGTGTCGCTGGAGCACAAAAAAAAGATTAATCACTAAACCAAACTCTCCAGTCATTCCCAACGGTCCATTGACGATGCTGGTTCGCCCACTGCAATCGGTTCTGACGATGCCGGTTCGTAAGAACAAGACCTCTGTAGGGTCTTCTAGTCCAAAGACCAGAGTCGTGCAGCCGGTTCCTGACCGTTTGATCTGAAATTCGATGAGCTGCTGACATTGACTGGACTGTGGAGGACGCAGATGCAAGTCGATTCCTGAGGTGACGCAGCCGCATGAAGCGGTCTTTGGCAGGAGTTGTGACTCTGGGTCTTCCACTGCGCGGCCAGTCTGCCACTGAGCCAGTTTCTTGAAATTGCCTCCAAAGGCGACTAATGGTGCTTCTAACAACATTAAATTGTCTGGCCACTACACGTTGTGACTGTCCAGTCTGTAAACGTCCAATGATGATGAGTCGTTGTTCTGTATTGATTTGAGCCATACTTGCGCATTGAATTTTCAACTGAATTTATTCGAGGAGCGTCAATCTTTTATTGGCATTCAATAATATGGTCAGAGAGTTTTGTGTTCAGTAAGTTTCACGGGATTCTCATGAATCTGTCACGAGTTATTGTCAAAAATGTTGTTTTGACCTTGTGGTAAAGTGGGATGATATAAATATTTATAGGGGACTTAGTGTGCTGACTGAGATCAGCTGTGAAGGTATCTGTATCTAATAAGGGTGATGTATTACAGGTGACCTTACTTGCTACCACATTTATATCTCAGTCAGAATTATTCTGGAATATTGTGATGACTACGTTGAATGTCTAGGGTTATGCAAATGATGAAGTGTAAGTCACAACAACAACAGACACATAAACAATTTAATTTATTTCACAGCACTTTACAACACTGTGACAATCACACACATGTAACACTCTATAAGACCATCTTAACTGAGTCAGTTTTAAAAGTCAAATATATCTATGTATTAATTCCTTTACCTAGAGATATCCTGATTCAACTACACAGTGAACCAGGAATCACAATCAATTATAATTACAAGTAGTATGTACACAGTTTATCAATATAATCTTGGTATTGACATATTTTATTATTCTTATCTTATGTGTGTAAGTTGTGAAGTAGTAATATGAGTTAATACTGGTTTTGTTTTTCAAGCTAGAGTGTTGTTTGTCCTCATGACATCAAGTGCTTGATCCTTGTGGAAATATTATTGGGAAAAATTCACAGTTCCTGTCAATTTAAACAGTTTATAGGCCCTCTTTATTTACTGTCAATTTTAGAGGGGGGGGGGGGGGCACATATTGTTGAGCTCCTTTGGCCACAAATTCTTAACTTTCGTGATGACTGCAGGAAAAGACCCCTCTGCTCGATTACTTCAATGAGTTCTGGAGCCACCTCACTGGTCGCTATCTGGACCAAGGAGTATGCTGTCAGCCTCAGGATTCAGCACAACTCAGGCCAAATGCTGCCTCAATGACTTAGGACCACCGTCCCTGAAACAAGAAGGTTGTACCTCCTACTTCAGAACTAATTTATACTCTATTTCTACACTGAGCACAATACATAACAAACACTTGCGTTCAGTGCTGTAGGCCACTGCTAGCTTCATCTGAAACAATTTACACCAGTATACTCCTCCCTAATGGTTACTACGCCTCTGCAATTCCAGCATTATTTCTTTCTAGTCCATAAGATAGGTGTCAGTGTACTGTTTGGCAATCCCATGCAGTTTTACTTTTTTCCGACACCTCCTATTCAGGTTGGAGCAATATTTAGGCTATTCTCATGTTGGCCACTGAACCACACACATAGATAGACATAAATTATCAATTCACATTCAATTTTCATTAAAAAGATATCAAATATTTCAAGCTTACCACAATTCATGGAAAAATAAACAGTTTCGTTGACTGGCAATGAATAGGCACAACTTCCGATCTGCCTCTGTCCCAGGCTTTTATTTAGAAAAAATATGCACTGGTGCTCAACGCACTGTTTCTTAGTAGGTTTATTACAAGATGTGGCCCGGAACAGACGCCCTGAATTGAGTATATTGGCAGCTCTAACCAATCATGCCATGTTTACCTACTTTTCAAAAAAATATTACCCTTCTCACGTTTCCCCTAACAACTAAACTAGTATTTGCAGTCCAACTAATCGTGTTTAGTCTTACATCTCATTCCCGCCAATCAAATAGGAGTTAACATGGTAGGCTATTTCCGTAACGTAATGTTTTTCAAACACGTTATAAAAAAATTTTATGAGCAGAAATGATTTCATGCTGTCAGGCACCCCCACTATTGTATTTTGGCCATAACTATTTTATTAACAGACTAAAGGCGTAACACATAACATATTCTTGGTTAGCAAGTCCGGCCGTACAATAATATATAAGTTAAAGTGAGCTACATGGCGGCGTTCAAAATATGTGTTTTCCAAAGATAGTCGTATATTTGTTCTTTATTCCTTTTCGTTGTTTAGAACCGCCACCTGTCCTGCCTTTTCCACTGTTATGTCATACTAAAGTCAGGAGCTTAGATGTAAATCAGTAGAATTTCATATTTCCTAATAAGCATTTTTCATGTTTTTAAACCTGATTCTTGTAGTAGTAGTGTTTTTTATCACTGACTATTTGAAAAAAAGTTAGTGCTTCATGCCTTACGCATGGGTTTTGCGTTCACTTTTGATCGCGAAACGCGTGTTAGTGTTGCATGCTTCCTGCCTTCAGTCGTCCCTCTCTCTCTATCCTACTTTCATCTGTCTTTTAGTTACGCCGTGTATAAAATGGAATGAATGAAATATTAAATCTAGGTCATCACTCAGCGCCTATCTCAAGGTTTTTCTAAGAAATGCAGTACACGTTTTATTGAAGCAAGCGTGTAATGATGCAGTAGGCTTTTACTATCAACGTGAAACGTTACAATTTGCAGACAAAGTAGAAAACAAGGGGGATTTCGAGTACAGTCATTGTGACAGCACTGTTCTTTACCATTCTTCTTTCCTTTTATTGAAGTTATTTGTTAGGCTTTACATTTACGTTTTAATTTATATCTAGGGATTTGAATATTTCACGACAGACCTTGACCTCTTTCATGACCTCACGAATCAGGTGAGTACAATTCAGGTTATCACGAGAAGTTAATGACCAGGTGGACACAGTCGATAGGTTGACTGATATCCAATCAGCGAATGTCTTTTAAAAAAGTAACACCAAAAAACTTGCGTTTCTTTTTTTTTAACAGTATATCAAAGTTCCAGTGTTTTATCTTCTATTGCAGTTGTCAGAGTTTTAGTTTGATCTTCTACTGCAAGGTCAAAAAAGGCGATATATAAAGGACTTTTCTGCTCTTTTAATTTTTACTGAAGCTGGCGATTAGAAAAGATCATGTCTCTTTTTCATCTACGAACTCTGAATCCACACCGCGACTCTGGATATAAATGCTCAGCTAACATGTACAGTCGCATTAAGATGACTTTGGCAAAAACTTTTCCAACAATAATAAGAAGAGAAATGCCTCCGTAGTTACTGCAATCACTTCTTTCTCTTTTATTTTTATACAATGTTACAATCTTGGCATCTCACATGTCTTGAAGAATAGCTGTCTCTTCATCAGCACTGACACTGCACCATGTGCAGGGGATGTAAAAGCGTGCTCTTTCAGCATTCTATGAAATCAGGAGGAATCGCATCACTGCGTGGTGCTTTGCAATGGTCTTGCTGAGTTCGTCCAATGTTGGCTCAGCATCCAGCTCCCCCAATAATTGGCAAACATTTGACAGCATGAAGGACTGCAGACGTGGCGGTATTTCATCTTGCGCAAAGCTCAGAGTTGTGCTCGACCCACCTCACCATCTGCTGACCGTTGTCGGTTTGCTTTTCTCAGTTGATGTTTTTTAGCTGTGTTACTTTTGTTGCTTTTCTTAGTTGATGTTTTTTAGCTGTGTTACTTTTATGGGGACCAAGGGCTTTCTTTATACCATCGTATATTTGCCTTGTTGCCTTTTCGCGCTGCGGCCCGCATGATCTCGCTAAGCTGGAGACAATAATCATTTGCACAACGTCGAAACAGTTTGTTGGACTGTGCTTTCTTGTAGCCTTCAGGATCTGAAGGGTTCCAGCACTCGGTGAACGTTAGTATTCAATTGCAGCACTCCGCGTATCTACAATCACAGGTGTCATCACATCTGAGAAAGCATCAAACCAGTTATTTGACGTGTCTGTCCTCTTACCAAAGATGGCATGCGCAGTACCGTGAATCCTGTTCTGCACGTGCTCCAGTTTCTCATGGCAAATATCTGTGTGCAAGAACGAAGCTTAACACGGACATTTTTTTATAAAGTACACCCTTCAACCCTAGATGGGTTGTAATTAGGATATATGGTGTACAAAGTCAAGAAAAGAAATTTAAATTGTCAATACCTAAATATAGTATCTTCTTCCTCCCCTCCTCCTCAACCCCCCCCCCCCCACCCCCCGGCCACTTCCACTCAGTCCAAATAGAGTAAATCAAAACCAAATTTGTGTGAATGTCTGTCTCTCCCCCCCTTTTTTCAAAGAAAGAAAGGGAAAAAAAACAAAAACAAAAACAAACGAATAATAAACAAAAAACTAAAATGAAGTCTCTCCTCACTGCCCTGTTGTTGAAAAAGTGAAAAGGGGTAAGAAAGCCAGGGGATATCCGAGATTACATCAAATCCACTAATAACACTAGTCAACAAATTTTCAAAAGTTATTTGTACCAGAAAATAAATATACCATTTCTTATTGATTTTGGCATGCTGATTTCAAATATCATAATGAAATTAACCAATTGGCTCTGGTTTTTTTTAAATGATGAATTTACATTACAGTAATACAAATAATGTATGCTTGTTTAATTCTCTGGGGTGAACAGCTAGTCTTTCTACTTTAGCATTATAAAAATTGTGGTTACATACTCAATTGATATTTCAACATAAAATGATAGAAAAAAATAAAAACATTATTTAAATTTCACATATCATGTTTTAAAAAGGCACATTTGAACCCATTCCGTCATTATTCAGTCGCTGTTTGAGCTCTCTTTGCTTGCTTCTTGTAGTCAATCGATGAGGTGTCTCTTGTCACAGTCCAACAGTAATCAGCAAGCATTGAAGGGCTCCAATTGCCTTGATACCTTGTCTCCATAGCAGCAATGTCCTGGTGAAATCGTTCACCATGCTCATCACTGACCGCTCTACAGTTTGACGTAAAGAAATCCAGATGAGAATCCAGAAAATGAATTTTCAAAGACATGTTGCAGCCAAGACTCTTATACTTCAGAAGGAGATTATCTACAATATCATTGTAATTATCAGATCTGTTGTTTCCAAGAAAATTGTCCACCACTGACTTAAATGCTAGCCATGCTGCTTTTTCCTTGCCATGCAACACGCAAAGAAACTCGTCATCATGAAGAAGTTTTCGAATTTGCGGACCAACAAATACTCCCTCTCTTATTTTAGCTTCACTCAGTCTTGGAAATTTTATGATGAGGTATTTGAAAGCCTCATCTGTTTTCTCCATTGCCTTGACAAAGTTTTTCATGAGAACCAGCTTAATGTGCAAGGGTGGCAACAAAATCTTGCTGGTGTCGACAAGTGCTGGGGTTCTCAACGTTCTTACTGCCAGGCTGCAATGACTGCCTGATTGGCCAATGTCTTCTGATGTAATGGTCACTTCGTGCACGGCTATCCCACTCACAGAGAAAGCAACAGTACTTGGTGTATCCACCCTGTAGTCCAAGCAAAAGAGCGACCACTTTTAAGTCACCGCAAAGTGACCAATGATGATGATCGTAGTTTATACACTTCAAAAGCTGCTTAATGTTTTCATAAGTTTCTTTCATATGAACTGCGTGACAAACTGGAATTGATGGTAACACATTACCATTATTCAACAAAACAGCTTTAAGACTCGTCTTGGATGAATCAATGAAAAGCCTCCACGCTTCCGGTATGTAATTGATTTTGAGGGCTGCCATTAAACCAGAAATATTGTTGCACGCAGAAAGGTCACCCTCTTTGAAAAAGAATGTAATAAGCGGCTTCTGGCGGTTCCTATACACAGAAATTGTAACATCTTCTGCCAGGAGATTCCACTGTTGCAATCTGGAACCAAAAAGCTCCGCCTTGTTCTTCGGTAAATTCAGATCTCTTACAAGATCATTCAGTTCACCTTGGGTTATTAAGTGTGGTTTAGTGGATGTAGTTTGCTCAAAATCTGGGTCGCTTGAGGTTGATGGTTCAGGACCACCAATGTCCTCTTCTTCATCAGTGGAAGCAGCTGAAAATGATTCCGGCACTTTGGGAACTGGTAGGTCATCGCCATGTGGTACCGGACGTATTGCAGAGGGGATGTTTGGATATTCCAGAGTCCATTTTTTTTCTTTGATATGCCTTTCCCAATTGGAGGGACCACGCAAAAGTAACAGTTGTTGAGATGATCAGTGGGCTCTCTCCAAATCATTGGGACTGCAAAAGGCATAGCTTGCTTTTTGCCCGTTAACCACAGTTTAAGATGTGCTGCACATGTATTGCAGCATATGTGTGGCGCCCAGCTCTTATCTTGATCTCCTATTCTGCAACCAAAATACAAACTGTCCGCCTTCTTAATCACTTTAGTTATATTTCGTTTTTGTGATAGAAATGTCACCTCACCACATATATAACAGAAATTATTAGCACTGTTCACACATGTCCTAGGCATTTCTAACTACGATACTTTTGATAAGGACAAATGCACTAACTAATGGCAAAATTTTTGTTGTTGTTATTTTGATGAGTTGATGGGTGGAGATCGGGCACTAACAGCTGACCATTATTGCCTCTTCTCGTTCCATCTTGGTCTACCCTGTTCAACCTGAAAGTTGGTTATAATTGGGGTATTTAGTGTCATTTTATTTACTAATTTTGTATTTAATTTAAATAACTATTGTCTTTTGCAGTAGCTGATTTTTATTTATATTAGTATTTGTCCATTTTATTTTCTCTTTTGTATTGTTTATAGATAACTATTGTCCTTTACACTTGGTTTTAATTTGTATTAGTATTTGTTCTTTTTGAGTTGTTACCCTCTTTTTTTTATATATACCTCGTTGTCTTTCCTTGTCCTATGAGTAGTTAGTTAGTTTTTTGTTAATGCTTTGTTAGTTCTTGTTGCTTAATTTCTATTTAGTT
Organism: Oreohelix idahoensis; assembly: GCA_024509875.1. NCBI lineage: Eukaryota > Metazoa > Mollusca > Gastropoda > Stylommatophora > Oreohelicidae > Oreohelix > Oreohelix idahoensis. The sequence goes on along the minus strand of JAMPIV010009530.1, from coordinate 376,487 downwards.
GGATGTTTTTTCCTGAAGTACTAACCTTATATGTTTTCCTTTATTTTATGTATATATCTTTTAAGTATTGATTGGGCATCTCTTGTGGCATCTATACTTAAAACCTTATCACCTGTCATGTCTATATTGTGGTTTCTATAGTAAGTTTTTTAATTCAAGCCTTTGTTGTTCATACTTTTTACAGTGGATCAGGTAGTGGTCTATGTCATTCTTTCCCTGACATTCTTGGCAGTGTGGTTCCTCTATCATAAAGTATGCTGCGCTGAGACGGAGACGCCGCAGTTTTTTGTTTGATGGTATCTTTAATTCTTCTCTGACCTGGCACGTTCTCGTTGGTTCTTACAGTAGAAAAACAGAACAGAAGAAAACTATGATGAGTGTAAACTTACTAGGAATGAATCTAACAGAATAATATTTAAAGCCAAAGAAACCAACTGGAAGGAGTTTTGTCAGTCACTTAAACCTAGCACTCAAATTAAAGAAGTATGGAAAAAGCTTAAGGCAAAAAAGATAAATCTAATACTGCCTCAGGGCAAGATATACTTAGTTATGAAATCCTTAAGAAAGTACCCAAAAGAACTATAAAGATAATAACTTCCCTTTATAACAAAATCTGGAGCTTAGGAAAGATACCAAAAGCATGGAAAGTAGCTATGATAGTACCCATCCTAAAACCCAATAAGGAAGCCCATGATGTAAGTTCATATAGGCCTATCTCTTTAACATCACAACTAGGTAAAATACTGGAAACTGTTGTTAACAAAAGAGTTAAATTCTACCTGGAAAAAAATCAGTTATATAGCCCAAACCAATCAGGGTTTAGAGCAGACAGAAGTACAGTAGACCAGCTTGTAAGATTAGAACACGATGTAAAGCTAGGGTTCAAGAGAAAAGAGAAAACAGTAGCAGTCTTTCTAGATGTCGCAAGAGCATATGATGAATGCTGGCGAGATGGAGCTCTTTACAAAATGAAAAAGATTGGCATTACTGGTAAAACCTATAGGTACGGTATATAGAAAACTTTTTACAGGACAGGTATTTTGCTGTACAGGTAAACAATGATAAGTCAGATATATATGAACAACAGAATGGGATTCCTCAGGGATCAGTGATTTCACCTTCAATTTTTACTATAGCTGTAAATGATTTAACAGATGAATTTAACGACATTAAGAATGCAGTATCGCACTTCGCAGATGACTGTGCCATTTGGCGATCCGGAAAAAACTTGGATCATGTTTACAAAAAACTTCAAAATCAAATAGATAAAGTTTCAGAGTGGATGAAAAGTTGGGTCTTCCAAATTAATGTAAACAAAACAGTAGGTATGATTTTCAGCAAAGGAAATTTAAAAAAACAAAACAAAATCAATATAACCATTAAAGGACAGAAAATATGTACCTACGCAACAACAAGATTTCTGGGCATAACTTTAGATAAACAACTAAATTATAATAAACATATAGACTGTTGATCTTTACTGTTTTATATAGTAAATATTGTAAGATATAATGAGACGTGGCTGGCTGTCATACATACTCACGTTACGAAGCATAATCACGAAGGCGAACACACTGAATACATAACGACATGTTTAATCGACCATCTTAGAAAACAGGAAGTAGGAAGAAGCAAGTAGAAGTATAAGGGCAAGTAACTCTAGTAGGAAACAAGATAACCATGGAGATGACCCCATCAACATCCCCCCTTCTTTATGAGTGAACAAAGTCATTCGTCCAAGAGGATTTCTTGCGATCTCTTTGAGGTCTCTTAGGGCAAGATGGTAGGAGAGAATGTTCCTGTTCTTTGCCAGCTTTCCCAGGACTAGAAGTAGTTGGAGTTGAAGAATCAACTTCTATAGTATTGGAGCTATTCACTTCACTAGTGTTCTCCCTGTCTGGCAAAACAACCTGTTGCTCGGGTAGACCTGGAGAGGAGAAATCAGTTTCCAAGTCCGCGGGATCAGGTGTGAGCTGGTGAGACAACTTGGGCAGATCATGAGCAGTTTTATCATGATACGTCTTCACTGATCTGTCTCTCTTGCCTCTACTTTCAATAACTCTACTGTGAGATGCAACAGGTTTCACTGCAGAAGGTATCAGTGTACGCAGTTTCCTGTTGAACAGTATTTCTGCTGGACTTTGATCAAACCCTTGTCTCGGCGTATTACGAAGTTCAAGTAGTGCCTCATATGCATCTGTATTATTTTGAACAGTCTTTCTCATCATACCCTTGATGAGTTTCACTGCAGATTCAGCTAATTTGTTGGCTTTATGATGACCTGGTGCTGATTTAACATGAAGTATTCCCCATCTAGCAGTAAATGATCTGAACTGTGCAGACGTAAACTGAGTACCTTGGTCAGATACAATAACTTTGGGAACACCATAACGAGCAAAATGAGACTTCAATTTCCTGATGACTAACTGTGCTGTCATTGTAGGTAGAAAGTCTACTTCAATGAAGTTGGAGAAGTAGTCAATCAGGACTAAATAATATCGGCCTTCTATAATAAAGATGTCAGTGCCAACTTTCTCCCAGGGTGATAAACATCTTGAGTGTTGGTTTAAAGGTTCTTTAGTATTCCTTGCCTTCGTTTCTTGACATTCTGGACAACTGTCAGCTATCTGTCGAATCTCAGCCGTCATGCCGATCCAAAACAGACAACTTCTGGCCCGGCGCATCATGCTGTCAAATGCAAGATGAGCAGCGTGTAGCTTCTGCTTGATTTCAGGCCTCAGTGCTTTTGGGATAAGAATACGCTCTCCTTTAAGTATTATGCCTTGTTCTGTTGTCAGAGTATCACGAATGTCAAAATAAGGCATAAGCTCAGCTGGTACATCAGACTTTCTTTTAGGCCACCCATCCAAAATGGTCGACTTCAACCTCTGGAGCACGCTGTCTTTGAGAGTTTCAGCTTTAATCTTTTCCATCATCACATCTGGTATTTCAGGTAATCTTACAGGTGCATCAGTTCCTGCATTACTCTCTCTATCAGCTAAGGAATCCAATGTGACATTATGAATACAAACTCTGGACAGTGTGTCGGCTATAAGAAGATCGGAACCTTGTACCCATTGGAATTCAAAGTCATATCGATGTCTGCGCATCAGTAAATTCTGCAGTCTTCGAGGAATTTGACTCAGAGGTTTCTTCACGATAGCTGCCAAAGGTTTATGGTCGTTGATGACTGTAACTTTCCTTCCATAAGTGTACTGGTCAAAGCGTTCCAAACCATATACAACAGCTAAGAGCTCCTTCTCAATTTGAGCCCAGCGTTGTTCTGTTTCAGTTAGAGCTCTAGAAGCAAATTCTATTGGCTGACCATTTTGTAGGACGACAGCCCCAAGTCTATAGCTGCTACTATCAACTTGAATACACAAAGATTCATCAGGATCATAGTATGCGAGTACTGGAGTAGAAGTAATCAGTTTCTTGACTCTCTTAAAAGCTTGATCACATTCAGCAGACCAGATAAAAGGAGTATCCTTACTGGTAAGTTCTCTTATTGGATGAAGAACTTCTGAAAGAGATATTGAGAAACTTTGCTAGATACTGTATCATGCCGCAAAATCTGCGAACCTCATGACAGTCCTTAGGAACGGGCATGTTTAGTATTGTCTCAACCTTTTTCTTGTCTGGTTCAACACCTCGAGCAGTAATAAGGTGACCCATGAAGGTAATTTCTTCTTTCTTCTCCTGAGCTTTAGCATCATTCAGTTTAATGCCTTTCTCTTTACACCTATGTTTCAGTGCTTTACGCTTCAGATCATGGTCCTTAATTGCTTGCTGTCTGTTTGATCCACAATTTGCAATAACTATGTCATCAGCAACATTGATGCAACCATGAAGACCTTCAAGAGCTTGTGCTAGATGCCTCTGGAAAATTTCACTGCTTACATTCAAGCCAAATGATAGTCTAGACCATCTGAACCTACCATAAGGTGTAATCATTGTTGTAAGTTTACTAGACTTCTCATCAAGTTTGATATGCCAGAATGCTTCCTTGATATCCAGCGGAACCCCAAGATGCAGCAATAGTGAATGCAGTCAACGACTCATAGCTTGACTGCCTGCGTCAGGACCAGCGAACCAGAGCTGGTCAAGACCGTGCTTCACCTCCACGTGGTGGTCCTGGAAACAGTCTGCAGCAGTGCAGGCTGGCTGAGTGAGCATGGATCGAAATGGGAAGGCAAACCCGGTCCTTAAAAAATGCCGTGCAGAAGTCGGATGTGTCGACCGAAAGGTGCAGATATCACAGCTTAGGCGCAAACAGACACAACGCAACCACCGTCCTTTTCAGGACGAACGAAGAAGAAGAAGAAGATATCCAGCTTTGTGAAAATCTTGGCATTGTTGAGTTCAGGCAATACATCATCCAAAGTCGGTAATCTGTAATGCTCTCTCTGCAAAGCCTCATTCAGGGGTCTAGGATCAATGCATATTCTTAAAGAACCATCAGACTTTTCAACAACAGCCATTTGGTTAACCCATTCAGTCGGTTCCTCTACTGGTATTAATATACATCTGTTCATTAGATTTTGAAGCTCTGACTTTACCTTACTCTTAAGTGAAAATGGTATTTTTCTGCACGGCAGTGCCTTTGGACGAATATTAGGATCAATATGCAACACGGCTTCACCCAGGACACCTAGATGGTTATCAGAGTTATGATCATTATCTAAACTGTCAGTAGCTACCTTAGCAATACATTTGTTTGTGTTGACTGTCACAAACTGTAGATCCTGCAGCAAACATGTAAATTTATTTTTCACAACAGTAGACCTTATATTGTGTTTTGTCCCAGTCTTAGGATTCTCAGCAGTTAATATAACTTCTTCCAGTGGAGTCATCTTAGTACCATTCCACATAACAAGCCTCTGTTTAGTGGGTAACAGTTGTTCTTGCATCACAAAGCGTTGACAGATTGTATTCACATCAGCTGCTGTCTAGCTGAAATTTTACCATTTTTTCATTGATAATGAGTTGTGCAGATGTACAAGCTTTGCTAGATTTCACACAATTAAGAAAAACTTCAGAATCTTCCACTGACTCTGTGTGAACAGTGTGAACTTTCTTGCATTTAACTTTGAAATGGTTTCTTCCCCCACAGTTTGGGCAATACTTCCCCCATGCAGGACACTTTTTCTTAATCAATAGATGTTTCTGTCCACAGTAATGACACTCCTTTCTAGGTTCTAAGTACCCACTGTCAGTGTTACTTTGACAGGCTTTACCAGCAGCATGCCCAGTGTCTCTCTTGGGAGGTTTATGGTTGAGTGATTTTTTTCTGTACCTTTTCAACCCTTGCTTCAGAAGGTTGTACTGTATTACTCATCTCTCTTATGTCGTTTCCAGTTTGCTCGAAGACTCTGCATATGTGAATGGCTTTCTTTAGATCGAGGTCAGCTTCTTTCAAGAGCTTCTCCTGTAACCTTTTGTTAACCGTAAAGACAATTTTGTCTCTTATCATACGATCCTTGTCGTTAAAGTTGCACAAATCGGCCTTAGTTCTCAGCTCAGTCAAAAAAGAATTAAAAGGATCTTGAAGAGGTGTGTTCCAGAATCTGAACGTATGTAATACTTCATTGCTTCGTGAGCTACAATGGTTCTGGAGCAAATCGAGAATTTTAGTAGGGTTAGAGTGGTCTCCTTCCTCTGCAAGTTGATCAAAAACTTCAACAGCTTGAGGTCCAGCACAGTGTAGAATAATGGCCGCCCGAACAGAATCAGGTTTAGAGGCCACCTCTGATGCATGCATGTATAGTTCTAACTGTCGTCTCCATTTACGAAATGTGTCTGGTTCGACGTTATTTATGTCTAGGCAGGGTGGTAACCGAAACATGGGCCGTTCTGCCATGACGAAATGTCTAATAATGGTATGCAAGCAATAACCAGTAATCTCACCTCAAGTCTAATGACATTCAGCATACGCGTTACAAGATATTCAGCAGAATAGTCCGAATTCTGTAGAAATAAACACCGCTGCCACCATGTTGATCTTTACAGTTTTATATAGTAAATATTGTAAGAACGAACGAACGAACGAACGAACGAACTTTATTTTCAAAGGGTTGAGAATTGGGCACGCAGGCCCGTCTGACATTCTGCCCTTCCTTTCTCCCGTCTTTTATACTGATTTCATTTATTCTCACATACAATTTACCCATCAATTCAAGGAATTCAACGTTGTACAGGTAAAATAATAGCATACTCACATTCACAGTATCTAATTATAAACATGAAATAAAATATGTTGAAAAGTACAAACTAAGATATAATGAGACGTGGCTGGCTGTCATACATACTCACGTTACGAAGCATAATCATGAAGGAGAACACACTGAATACATAACGACATTGTTTAATCGACCATCTTAGAAAACAGGAAGGAGGAAGAAGCAAGTAGAAGTATAAGGGCAAGTAACTCTAGTAGGAAACAAGATAACCATGGAGATGACCCCATCAACATAGACAATTTAGTAGAAAGTTGTAGGGGACCCCTAAATATACTAAGGATTATAAAAGGTAATGGATGGGGGACCAGCAATAAAATAATGCTTATGTTCTACAAGTCTTTCATCAGGGGGAAACTGGATTATGCCAGCATAGTCTATGACTCAGCTGCAGCTTCCAACAAAGCAAAACTAGACAAAATTCAAAATGAAGCCGTGAGAACGATTACAGGTGCAATTATATCGACACCAGTAGAAGCACTGGAAGTAGCTCTTGGCATACCACCCCTTGGTCTAAGACGGAAAGAACTAAGATTAAATTATTGGAGTAAAGTAGCACAAGAAGTGACCCACCCAGCACATAAAGGATTTGTCAAAAACCAACCAAGAGTATGGGACGTCCCCTTAAATAAAGATAGATATCCAACAGGGTGGAGAACTATAGAAGATCCAACGCAGCTCAAAGAACTATCAAACACAATTTAAAATAGTAATAAATACAGAAGCAAAATACCACCCTGGGAACTAAAAACACCAATCTTAGACTACTCACTTACTGAAAAGATCAAACAAAACATAGAAGATAAGGAAGCCAAAATGATAAGTAGAAAGTTCATAGATCAACTAACTAAACAAAGTCTGGCCGTCTACACTGATGGATCCAAGGGTGATAGTGGGCAACTAGGTGCCGGAGTTGTAATACCACAATGGAGAATAAAAAAAGAGCTACAGTGTAACTGAAGGGGCTTCGATTTTTACCGCAGAGATGGTAGCAATTCTTAAAAGTTTAGAAATAATCGAAGATAACCCACCAGAAGCTGTTACGATATTTACAGACTCACTATCATCACTACAAGCACTAGAACACCCAGGTAAATGTAGCCGGCCAGACATAAAGGAAGAAATTCTAGCAATTAATACATCACTGGGGAACAGAGGATGTAGTGTGAGGCTAGTGTGGGTTCCAGCACACATAGGTATTGCTGGTAACGAGTTGGCAGATCAGAACGCCAAGAATGGAAGAACAAGTAAAAACAATATAAGAGCAGGACTGGGAAGGTCGGAGATCAAGAGCCAAGTGAAGATAACTATGGCAAAATTTTATCAGAGATAAGATATTTATACACAAAGGTGATGTAATCATAGGTAGGATTGCATCATCAACTTCTAGGTACATTTTTATTGGTCATTAGAAAAAATTATACAATCGCCCACAACAGTTACGTCATTTATATAAATTGACCGTAATTAAAAAAACTAGTAGCATATATCTTGAAAACTAGAGCCAATCAACATTTTTTAATGTCATGTAAGATTGAAGGTAAAAGAGATAGGAGAAGACAAAGAGAGCAAATACTGTTTGACATCGTGGCATGGAAAGAAGTCAACAGCAGAATTGATAAGCTGTGGAGAGACATGATCTCCTACGCCACTATGCACGGCACTTGAAGAAGGAGAAGACGACCACTGGGGGAACATCATTTGTGCTATTCTTATTTCGTACGAATGTTTGCTTTAAGTTGATACTTTCTTGATACGCCGATACCAAGTACAAAGTAAACGAAAGTTACGATATGATCTGGAATGCGCTCAGGCTGAACAAATTGTGTTGCCGTTTTTTTTTTTTTTTTGGAGTAAAACACAATGGCTTTAAAAATAAATAAAAAGAATGTTGACTATGAACGGTCAAGAATAAATTCATGTCGATTTTATGAGTAGCGTAATATGGCACTTTAGTTTAAGTAAATTACGTTAACAGTAATTTAGTTTGGATCAAAAGGTGCAGTGTTCAAATAATGTTTTATTTTTTTTGCCAATAAAAATAGATTGCGTAACTGACAGTTGTTTTTTTTAAAAATACATTTAACATGCAACTTTGAAAAAAAAAATGTTCTAATATGCACCAAGCTGCCTCAGTAACTGCGTTGAACATCTTGCATCAATGTGTAAAAAAAATGTACCGCCTGTTCTGTATATTCGCATACATTCCACATGCTATAGTTTACCCATAATCTGTACAAGGTGTTTGCATTTTCAGATGTGTACACCCTGTACACAATTTCTGTACAGGTTTTCTAATCCCTTCCCCTTATTACTGTGTCTCAGAGTTCTTACATAAGGTCCTATTGAACACAGGATTTCCCAGTAAAGACTAAATGATATGATGACACCTTCACATTATTTCTACAGTGTAAAATAAACTCAGACATTTATTGTTTGGGTTTTATAATAAGTGAAGACCTGCTTTAAAAGGCAAAGTCCCCGTGCCTCATTTATAATGCATCCCACTGTAATTGAAAATATTTTTACACGAATTAACTCTTTTGATGTTTTTTCAGTTTTTGTACAGGTTTTGCAGGTCTTTGTACAGGGTTTTGGATTTTTTGTGCAGGTTTTTCATCTCCGAGGCGTGGCATGTATGATTTCGCCAAGTGAGTCAGTTTCTAACAGCTAGTGCTAACATGTCCTTTGAAAATGAACGTGTCCAGAGTGGCATATTGATTAATACACGCTTTTAAAATAGTCAGACTTCAATTCTTTTTCGTCATAATACCCGTTGCATCTCAGAAATAGTAATGGTCTGTGCTGCAGTGGGGTACTTAGGGGTGCGAAGGGGTGGTCCACCCTGGGTTACAGCCTGGACGGGAGTACCACCAGACACTATTATGATATTAGACTTACTTACTGTTAACAATATATTTGTAAGTGTATTTCTTTATGGCGGAGGGTGCCAAAATAGGATCCGTCCCGGGTGCCAAATACTTTAAGGACGCCTCTGCTGTGCTGTATATTAAGTACAAGCTGTGTTTGTTTTCTTAGCTGTTCTGAGATGATCCATCAAAGTTGTCTGGTAAATTGAAATTACAAAGTAAAGCGCCCCTCGGTCCTTCAAATATTGTCTAATGTTGTCGTCCCAGCAGACTCTGGGTTGTCCTGGGGGTCTGGATCCCTGACTCTTTGTTTCCTATGCTTGTCATGGTAGCCGATCTTCTCCCATTCTGCAGACATGGCCAAACCATCTTAGTTGGGCTTGTTCTACTTAGGTTTGCTGGGGGTGGGATTTTAGGCATTGACATATCATCTGGTTGCGGACCATGTCTCTTCTTGTTACTTCAACCACCTTCCTCAGATACCTCATTTCTGAGGTTTGGATCTGGCTTTTGTGGGTTGTAGTCATTGCCCATGACTCGCATCCATATGTCAAGACTGGGACATAGGTGGAGCAGTATACAGCCATCTTCGTTTTCTTACCAACCTCTCTCTTGCTGAGGAATCCTCGATTTATGGCCTGAAAAAGTCTCCCAGCTGCTGCTTTTCAAGTGGCCAACTCTTCTTTGATGCCTCCCTTTCGGTCTATAATAGCTCCGAGGTATTTTTGAAGTGTCGACCTGCTCCAGGACCTGTTCTCCCAGCTTAATCTGATGTCTTCTTTCTTCTCGTGATATCACCATGGATTTTGTTTTAGAGCTGCTTATGACCATCCCTCTCTTCTCCAGCTCTTCCTTCCAGACTTGCAGGTTGGATTGGAGATGTGCCTCTGATTTAGCAATCAGGGCAACATCATCAGCAAATGCCAGCTCTGAAATATAGACCTGTCTCATCTTCCAGTACCCCACTGAATACTTTCTTGTTCTCTCCTTACATGCCTTGATGACATCGTCCATGCATCTCATAATCAACTGGTGTAATGTTCAGCAGCCCTTGTTAAATGTTTTTGTTATGAGGAGGACTTCATGGTAAGCAAGCTCCATTCAACAATGTATTCCTTCCTTTTTGTTTGGTCAATGATCCCTCCGGCTGACTTCTGAGAGTGGTTTATTGTTTGTTCGACAGCCATGTCAACACCCACGGCATTAAACTTTCCATTTGCTCTTTGAACAACAAAATGACCTTTTTTGAACTGGTCATATACCTAGGATGATGAGTTTCAAGATTCAGCATTTGTGCGAAGAACAGTGAACCCCATCTCAAATAGATGACTCTATAAAAAAATATGGAGATTTGAAAAGACATCCTTCACTGTTTGCAGGTAGATATTCCAGTTCCCCTCCCTATCCGCTCTTATGAGGTTCTTTAAGAGATGCAAGAATCCTTCCAGATATTTGCACTGCTCAGAATTTTTAACTTGTTCCTGTGTGAAAACATCCAACGATTTCAATGTTTCTTCTGATGTTGTGATCAGCTCTTGGAACTTGAGTTGTGCATCTTCTGTTGTTGAGTGTTGCATAGCATTGAGCACATCACCAACTTGTGTAGCTAATCTAGCATCTTCCTCAATGGTACTCAAAAACGCTTTCCATAAATTTTAAGCCTCTTTACCACATTTGCTAGCATAAACATTCCTTTTACTGACCTTACATAATTGCTTCCTTTAAGGACACTCTCTGCTGCTTTTGGACCAAACCCATGGATTTAATGAGGACGTTTTCTACCCTTCCGCCGTTTATGAATTTCCAACACATGCAATTTAATGTTTATAATACACTGTCATCTATTCCCATTTTTTATTTTTGGTTTATTTTGTTCTTGAATATTCACAGTCAAGGGTCCCAGAGGAGTAAAAATGGTCTTATCTTATAGGAAATTTTACAAGAAATCCAAAACACATGTTAGATTTGGTATAGGTATACCGGTACTGAGAAAGAACAGAAAATTATGAAATTAAATACAAGCCACTGCACATATATGCCAAAAACAAAATGGCGTCCTATAAAACTTATGCCCGGGTTGCAAGGTGTTTACCCAAGATTTTACCATTCCCTTAAGCATACCCTAACAGGATTTGAAGAGAAAACTTGACCACCTCAAAATTCCTATGGTTCTTATTGTCAGGGACTAGACTAATTCTGCAGATATGGCTAAACGACCATAGTTAAAACTGTTCTACTTTGGGTCTGCAGTGGCTGAGATTTGAGGCCTTGCTGTATCGTCTGGTTGTGAACCACATTCTTCACATACCTCATTTCTAATGTTTAAATGTGGCATTTGTGAGTTGTAGCCATTGCCCATGACACACATCCATACGTCAAGAAACCAGATTACAAGTAATACAATAGAGAAAACCAGATTAATCTTAAAGGTGATGAACTGGCACAGACCACGGATTAAGACTTATTGAACATGGAATATTATGGCAACATGCTGCTATACGGTAGGGTCCCAAAAACTGAAAGAGCTAAAGGGGGTGTAGGTTGTATTGTGGCTAGAAACAAAAAGGATAACATCAAGGGATGGAGCTTTGTCTTGGAGCACATTATGGTTGCTAAAGCTAAAAGAGGGAGAAATCAAAGTCAACTTTGTCATTGTTTGAACCTCCAGTTTTAAAGTAGCTTTTAGTCATAGTTGGTATGTTACTCCAAGTTGCTGTTTAAAAACAAACATTGTACTATAATTACAACAGAAGAAATGAGAATCTGAAAAACTGCAAAAAGTAATTTCACATTTTAATATGTCCTCTTTGTTAGCAATGACATTAACAGTATTGATAAACTGTACACAGTTTATTCGTTAATATAAAATAGATATATTATAAAAAATGCACATTGCTCAGATTTTTTAACAGCATGCTTCAAAACGGAATTATCAAAGCATAAATTGACAAGTAATTACTCATGGTTAAATTTCTATTACTTGTACTATACAGAGTGCATGAACATAAATTGATGCTGGGAATTTTTTAAAAAGAAACACTGTTGATGCTGTACATTGTAAATACAAATGTGGAAATAATGTGTTAATACAACATAATGTTATAATTTATAATATGGAGACATGACTATTAACATTCACAATTTTATACACACTAACACTCGTACAACTGGATCAGTCACTATCTAGCAGACAAAACAGCATGAGTGCAGGTGCATGGACAGATTAGCAGAAAGACAACAATGGAGCAGGGAGTCCCACAAGGTGGGTTCCTCTCTCCTACACTCTTCCTTATTTAAACAAATGACATCACAGACACAGAAAACATCTCTATGCTAATGATCTGGCCATGTAAACATCAGAAGAATATGTCACCACAGCAAGAGTGTGCATGCAGGATTCACTGCAAGCCCTTGAAAGTTGGTCCAGAAAGTGGCTGATCAAAATCAATGAAAAACAACAATGCATACTATATTTACCTTGTGAAACAAACTACAGCAAGCAAAACTACAACTAAAATGGGCAGACAATACGAGAATAAGAAATATCAATGTACTCAAGTATCACATTAAACCACCACATGACATGGAATACAGATAACAAAAACACAGCTAAGGGAAAAACTGTGCATGTATAGCAGTGAATTCCTTTCTAGACTTTGTTCAACTATTATTCTCAATGTGGCTATCTGGCCTGTACAGGATCTGTTTTGTCAAAAACCTGCTTGTTCATCTCTCAGTTGATTGCCTGTTACTTTTGAAGGATTGTTGTTGTTGATTAGAATGAATGTCCTTGCACTCTGGTCAAACCTGTGCTCAATCTCCCTCAGCAAATGTCAAAGTGTATGAATGTTAATTGTTCCTGTTGTGCGCTGGACATATACACACCAGATGCATCCCCTCATTCATTCATCCCTGCTGGTCTTACAGTCAATGCCAAATTCCAGCAGTCTTAACCTTGATGATTCATCAATTGCAGTGTCATTCTCTAACAGATGATCAATGATTGCCCTCAGTATCTTGCCCTTATCCATATCCCATGGGACGTCTATGAGCGCTCTTGAAGCTAGTCTGTCAGCTCTTTCATTGCTGTGTAACCCTGCATGACCAGGACAGCAGATCCACACCAATTCCTGAAGACTCGAGGTTTCTATGAAGGTTTTCCATTCATGCCAAAGCCATTAACTTTGAACCTTCTGAAGCATTGATTTTGAGTATCTCTCAAGGATAATTCTGTTGAATACTTTTCCCAGCGCTGATAGTAATATTATTTCTCTATAATTTGTGCACTCTTGTAAATTTCCCTCTTAGGCAACTTGACAGAATAACTGTTCTTTTATTCTGCCAATATTTCTTTTCTCTCCCAGACTCAGTCAAGTAGTTTGTATAATATATATAAGTACGGTATATAAACCAATAAAACGGTATTGAATCAGGTCTACAGATTAACACTGTTAATAACAGTTCACATGAAACAAGGGACGTTTTGGGTTTTACCCTTCGTCAGCCACAGTTACATATAGGTACTACAAAAACATACGATGATGAGAAACGTACATCAAATGAGCGATACAAGCAGATAGAAAGTAAACAACCACAGTGATGAGCAAAAAAAGAACAACAATAATGCAAGAAAATCGTAAAACCTGAAAGAAATACCGAAACAAGAAAGTAAATAATCAATGAAATGAAAAAAAGAGAATGAACAAAATTTTGGAACAAGTAAAAGGTCACTTAGCTAGATCCGTAGATGCCACTAGTATTTATGCAAAATGATGCAGGACATTAAGGCCTTTTGGAAATAAACAGCCCATTTGAAAAATGAGGCGATTCTTCAACGAAATATTTATTTATTTAGTTTGTATAATATCACTGTAGAGGTATCAATATGTTTTGATGGCATCTGGACCAGCTACGTTTCCATCCTTCAGAAGCTTTAAGGCTTTATTTCTTCTCTACTTGGTCATTCACAGCTGATTTATAGCTCCTCTTCTGCTGGCCAGATGTCTAGGAGATTTGTTGGAGCCAGTTTAATGTGACATTCTTGTGGTGCCCAGTTGGCAGATAGGATAGTGAGATTTACTTTTGTAGCAAAGCGGTGAGGCCATTTGGAAGGTGCTGGGTTTGATTCTGCAGTAAGCCTCTCGCTTCTGATATTTTTCTGTTGTCTGGTTTTTGACTTCTTTATTTCTCATGACAGCCTGAAACACACTTTTATGTGTGTATTATTTATTTACTGTTTGCAAACCTCAGGTTTCACTCTATATATTTAAATCTTAGAAAATAAGTTGTAAGCAACCAGTTCTACGTTTTTGTGTGGAATGACTGTCAATAGCTCACAGAACACTAGTGCTCCATGGAAGTTTGAGAAATGCTGATGTAAAGAATTGTGGTAACATGCCAATTGTTGTTTGATTTTATTTCCATTTCCAAATTTCATAAATCTCTTGTAATCACTCATTAACGTTGTCAGACTTCTATGTTTGAAAGTTATGTGTTTGACTGAAGTCTCAATCATGTTTTTTTTTTTGGCTGGAGACACCAAAGTGATGGGTATGTTCCTTGAGGTCAGGACAAACCTTAAATTTTCATCAAAAAGTCATAATCCACGAATACAAACCAAAAAAAATCACTTTGTCCCTTCCTATTCTAAATCTTTTTCAGTGACTGTATCTGAGCTTTCATACCATTTATAAATATTTCTAAATTATTATATGTCCCTCTGACTCTAGCCATTGCTAATAGGATGGTATAGGTTCTAGAATTTGGGTTTCACTAAATTCACTACCTGCATTGTAACTTTCAAACTTCTTTATCCATGATCACCCCCAATTTTAAGTCATACTTCATCCTCTGATATACAATTATTATGCCATAATAATAAGTGCTCCTTAAGCGGCCCACCATCATAGCAGGTAAATGGTGGAATTTGGTGGGCCACATCCTCAGAAGAGATCCTGACACCATCACCAGAACTGCCATGTTATGGACTCGAGACAGAAAGTGAAAGCAAGGATGACCAAAAGCCACCTGATGGAGATCTGTGGAGGCTGAAATGCTAAGCATGAACCAGAGCTGGGGCACCATATGAAAGATGGCTGTTGAACAAGCAAAGTAGAGACAGTTTGTTACTGCCCTACAAGGCACCACCAGGCATGTTGGTCAGTGATTGCTTTGTCAGTCAACATCAAGAATCAAACAAGAAGACACTGAATAAATTCTGCATCACAAACATCATGTCAGTAAGGATTCTCTCCTGTATACACTAGTTTATGTTGTTGTAGGTTATCTTTCTCAATAAATGATACACCATAAATATCAGACTTGAAGAATTTGTCTTCCTCTATTATCTTGTGAGACCGAATGATTAAATCACTGCAAGCAGCAGCAGCACTATCACTCACACTAAGCTATGTATACTTTTAGGAATTTGTAGACTACCACTCTCAGTAAATGCAGCACCATAAATATCACAATTGTACAGCTTATTTCCTGTATGTATCTTTTCATGTCTTTGTAGGTTGCTTGTCTGAGTAAATGCTGCTCCACAAAAATCACACTTGTAAGGTTTATTTCCTGTATGTGTTCTTCTGTGTCTTTGTAGGTTACCTCTGCAAGTAAATGCTGTTCCACAAACATCACACTTGTATGGTTTATTTCCTGTATGTACTTGTTGCGTGATAAATTCTCGCAACATCATTTTATTACAATATCTATTTTATAACGCAAGGGCAACAACTGCTTGAAATTTATAGTTACTTTTCTCGGTAAGCATTTGTCTTCTCGCGTTGGTATCGAATGCAGTGGAGTTTTTGAGCTGTGGTCATTTTTTGCGCTGGACTGCGCATGACTTGTCTTGCTTTTTGGTCGATCGGTTTCCGCCCACCACTAGTGGAGTGAGCGATTTGGAATGGCGAAAGAGATGCCTCGTTGAAGAGGGGATCTCCGCTATTTTTTGTTCTGTCAGGGATGTGTAGTCCTCTTAATGGATATTTCGTTTATTCGAGATAATACCTCTAGTGTTTCCCACATGTCGGGAGGCGTGATATTTCTGTGTATTTCATGAAAGCAAGGTAAATTAACATTTTCATTAACTCTATCGATTTTTGGTCGTGAACGATTTCTGGTTCATCGCCTGTCTTCGAAAGTCGTCGTCACGAGATGTTTTCCTAGCTCACATGTCGCTGTATTGTACTGCATCGGTTGATGCAGGTACCAAGGACCATTACTTGCTACTTTGTTAAATGAACTAGGTTTGAAAAACCTTTATTATCTAGAGGATATTTTTGAGGACATTATTTATACTTCGGCAGACGTGTCTGTCTTGCTGAAGTCAGACTAAGGAGAGTGAACTGATCTCATACATCTGGTTATCTCCTGGCTGTTATAGAAAAGGATGGAGTTTTTCACCTGACTACATTTACAGCACTATGAAATATAACATGCATCTGACTCATCATTGTAATGCTGTCTACCGTCTATTGCTGTATTGAATGTTGCTGTGATAATGACTGTTTGATGTGCCTACATATTCGCGTAACCATTTTGTCACTGTGGCGTCCACAATAAATAATGAAGAAAAACGTCAACGGCTGTTACAAGAATCATTGACTTTATACGTCGTGAGTTTACTGACGTCCTATGTGGATTGCCCTGTTATTTTTGTATGAACATTGTTTTGACTGAACACATCTGCACACTACACAAAACCAGACATGCGGATACCATCCATCATCATATGGCATCACGCATCATTTGGTGGCCATAAGCTGGTTTGATTCTGGTACCAGCAAACACGGGGTCCCTTACCCACTTCATTTTCAACAAGAATTCATCAGCATCCTTCAAGAAATTAACATTCTTCAATACAGTCAACATCTTCAAAATTTTCAAAGTACTCGGCGTTGCCCGGTAAAAGTCAAAATTTCAATTTTTTGACGGAAACAAGAATTTGACAGTACCCGGCGTTGTTACATGTTGCCGGATAACTCGGACTGCTGTTATCTTTTACGCAAGTCAAGCAAGTTGCTGCTGTCAAGGTTCCAGTGCTGTCGTTTTTGTGAAGGTCAAGTGCCGGTTGAAACGGGTTGTTTTCTGAAGAAGGCCAAGTACCGATTTCCATCAACTTACTTTTGGATTAGAAGGTCAAGTGCCGAAACAACTCAACACACAGTATTTCAGAAGCTCTTGTACCATCGTGTTAGCAGTGGAAGCAGTTCAGATGTGCCATCATCGTTGGAGCTTCGCTCTTTAGGACGTTGATTGACATCCGTTTTTTCTGCTGTTCTACGATTGGAAGCCTATAAGTTAAGTGGCCTGTTTGTATGTAAACTGTGCCCTTATACTTCTGCTGAGTCTTCTGTGTATCATCTCATTCTATATGTTATATGTCTATATGTTATTTGTATATTTATATGTTTATATTTCAGCGGGTTCTCGGTTGGGTGGTGTCTCCGTTAGATTATGCCACGTCATAGAGGTCGTCTATTGTGAGCGTTTTCTGTAGGGTTTGCAAATTTCCGATACTGGAATTTGCTAAGCGACTTCTGTTGCTATTTATGTTAGCTGTGATGACATGTTTTAATATTGTTTTCGTTATTATTTCGCATTCTTTAGTTTTGTTTTGATTTGTTTGTATTTGTTAGCCTACTCTTGTCTATAATTTAGTTTCATACAACATTTTTGTTTATACACTGTGGTGTCATGTATTTTGTTTAATTCTATCGCAGATATCGTCACATTTTTTGTGATATTTCATTAATTTCTGCTTTATTTTTAGTTGATTTCTGCGAACGTTTTTGTATTGTTGCTGATCTTTGTTATTGTTTACATTGTTATTGTTTACATTGTTTGCATTGTTTACATTTTCAATGTTTACATTCTGCATGTGTTTACATAGTCATTGTTTACAGTTATAGTAATTAGTTAATGGGCTATGCTAATGCACTGTTACTACTACACTGATGATAAATGAATGATGAATAGTGTCGTGCACTATTGAATGAGAAGTGCACTTATGATCAAGAATTGAGTGTTGATATTTCATATACAAGTTCTTTGATTGGAGACTTGTTTCCCACAGAGACTGGGATAATATAAGGTGATGTGAATATACAAGTGCTTAATTAAGACTTGTTACACTTAGGTTTGAAATAAATTAGTTAATTATTTCAGGTTTTGGACTCATATGTTAGACAACATGTCTACATTTGAGCACTTTATTGAGCAGGGTAAATTGCTTGGGAAGACTGGTGATAAGTTAGAAGAATTTGCAACTGCTCGATATGATAAAGCAATGGAAGCTGAACAAAAGAAACTGCATATGGAAGCTGAACAAAAGAAACTGCAGATGCAGGTGGATGAAAAAAGATTCCAAATGGAAATGGAAAAACAAAAAAGGGAATCAGAAGCTGAGGAAAGAAAACTCCAGCTAGAGGCTGAAAATAAAAGACTTGAAAAAGAGGCTGAAAATAAAAGACTTGAAAAAGAGGCTGAAAATAAAAGACTTGAAAAAGAGGCTGAGAATAAAAGACTTGAGAAGAAGCTGAAAGACTTCAATTAGAGGCTCAGGCTGAGGAAAGAAGATTACAGAGAGAGTCTGATGAGAGGAAAGAGAAAGCAAAAATGGAACATGAAGAAAAGGTCTTAGCTTTAGAGTTGGAAAAATTGAAATTGACGAGCATGAGTAATGGTAATGATTCAAACAAGGGTTCATCTTCTGGTAAGGCTAATAATGATACTTTTAAGATTAAGTTACCAACATTTAGTCCTTCCAGTGATGACATAATGTTCTATCTGGACAGATTTGAACAAGCATGTACAGCTCATAACATAGACAAAGCAAAATATGTTTATCAGTTATCAGGGATACTGACAGGTAAAGCTCTAAGTATATTAAATATGGTGGATGAACCTGACAAGAACAATTATGAGGTTGTCAGGGCCGCTTTGTTAAAGAAATATCAGCTTAACGAAGACGGCTATCGTCTACAATTTAAAAACATGTTACCTGAAAATGGAGTTGAATTCTCCGAGTTTATTGCAAGAATACGCATTACTTTCTCACGATGGGTTGAACTATCTAAGACGGAAAAAACTTATGAAGGACTTATGGACTTAATACTTAGAGACAAAGTCATGTCGTCTGTCAATGAGTCTTTCCTTGCTTTCCTTCATGAACGTAAACCTAAAACAATAAAAGAAATGGAAGATTTCTGTTGCCAATACGTAACTGCGCACCCACACATAACCATGGGTAACTCTAAGGTGAAAGAAGGTTTACCAGTTGCTTCGGCAGCTCCGTATGGTCAAAACTTTGCTCGTAGATCCCAACAAAATTTTGATAGAAAGAGTAGCGGTAATTTCTGTCAAAATCATGGAAATCAATTTCATGGTGATTCTTCTTCGAAGAATTGGAGACAACCTGATAGTGGTCGTTACTATCACCCTAATAATTATAAGCATTTCAAAAGAGGATATGGTAATAGAGGTTATTCCTGCCGAAGACCTCAGAACCAAACAAATAGATGTTCGCATCAATGTGAACATGATAGTAATCGTGGAAACTGGAATTCGAACCAGGATAACAATTACAATAGAGACAATAATAACTGCAGAGATAATAATAACTCTGATAACTTCAGAGGTAATAATAGTCGGGGTAGATCTCAACACAAAAAAAAGAGATATCAGCAGGCTAATGCTGTACAACAGGAAACTGAGGGAGCCTGTAATCATGTTGTTGATAGTAAAAACTTTGACGCTGTCACTGGTTCTGCTTTTGACTTTGAGAGAGCAAACAAATGCCCCCAATGCAGTACTTTATTCGAACCGGGTACCATAACTACTTTGAGTTGTGGTCACCCACTTCCCGCTCTTCCTGCTGCTGTTGCGCATGACGGGAGGGGTTCTTTAATTCTACATAAGGGTCTTGTTAATGATACTCCGGTCTCACTACTTTTCGATTCCGGATGCACCACTATTGGTGTTAGACAATCGCTTGTAGATCCATCTTGTGCTACAGGAAGGGTTATTAAATGTGTCACATTTGGCGGCACTCTAGAAAAATATCCTACTGCTGTAATTCGCATTGCCACTCCTTTCTTTACTGGAGATGTGCATGCTTGTCTCTTACCTAATCCTATTGCGGACCTTATTATTGGTCGTATTCACGGAGTTAGGGAGTGTACCCCACAGCAGATTGCTGCTTGGGAAGATAATAACATGCAAGCTACAAATGCAGTAGTTACAAGAGCACAAGCTCTACAAACACCCGAAACTTCACTGAATAGTGATAATGAAGTTGATAGCCAAGATAGTCACTTAGTAATCACTCGTGACTCTTTCATAAAATTGCAAGAAGAAGATCCTTCTTTAAAAAAATTCTTCGTTCTTGCGAAGAAAGGTGATCCGAATCAGGATACAAATAGAAAATCTTGGATTGCAATGAGAAACGGCGTACTTGTACGTATGGTACAAGATTCGACTACGTCGGCACATTCGCAAATTCTTGTTCCCAAGAGCATGAGAGTGCAAATATTACAACATGCTCATGACTCGCAATGTGCTGGACATATGGGTTTTTCCCGTACGAAGTCGAGAGTCCTTGCGGCTTTCTTTTGGCCTTTTGTCAATAAGGACATTCGTATTTACTGCCGATCATGCAAGGTATGTCAGGAGGTCAAATCTAGAGGACCACGACATGCTGCGCCTATCCAGGCTGCTGACATTCCTATTCGGCCGTTTCAGAAAATGGCCATAGATATTATTGGCCCTTTTAAGGTCAAGTCGGCCAGAGGACATCAGTTTATCCTTACATGTGTCGATATGTGCACACGTTGGCCAGAGGCTATTCCTCTTAAGAGCATATCTACTACAGATATCGCAGATGCTCTTTGGTTGATATTTTCTCGCTTGGGGTTCCCCAGAGAAATATTGTCAGACCATGGCACTCAACTCATATCTGACACTATGTCACAGGTAATGTCTACCTTACATATTGAACGATCTCTCAGTAGTATCTACCATCCTATGTCTAATGGGTTAGTTGAGCGTCTGAATAGAACGCTCAAGACTTTGCTTGGTAAGATAACTGAAGATCATCCTCAAGATTGGGACAGGGTTTTACCCGCGGCTCTCTTTGCCTATAGAGAAGTCCCTAATGAACACACAGGATTTTCTCCCTTCGAACTTGTCTTTGGCGCGCGTCCACGCGGCCCTATGTCTTTATTACACGATCTCATCACTGCCGATGATATTAGCGATGAAACTCAATCCTCATATGAGTATGTCATTGCTCTTAGACAAAAGATCATTGAGGCATGTAAGCTAGCAACTGCTTCATCAGAAATTGCTAAAGAGAAGGCAAGGCAGTTTGCTAACAAGAATAGATGTCTACGACAACTTTGTCCAGGTGACAAAGCATTCGTCCTACTCCCCAGTAGGGAAAATAGACTTCTTATTGCATGGAAAGGTCCGTATGCAATAGTCTCTCGGATTTCCGATGTTGACTATGTGGTCGATATTGATGGAAAGCATAAAACTTTCCACATAAACATGCTTTCGGAATTTCACGAACGTCCGGACTATTTGCTGCCTATTTTCCAGGCAACGGATGATGCTCCTGCACCTCACGGTCATTATTCATCCCTGTCTGTCATACAGGATGAGGAAGCTACCTTCTCTGATGTCAACCTTCCCCTTCCAGTGGTTCCATTACATTCCACGGAATCTTGGAAAAACGTTTCTGTTTCTCCTAATCTTTCTGGTGACGAACATCGACAAGTCTCGTCGATGTTACAAACATTTCAGGATGTTCTCACTGACATTCCTGGACACACAGATGTCATAGAACATGACATAATTCTTACCGACAATAATCCAATTAGGGTTAGGCCGTATCCTATTCCTATACACTTTCAGTCGCAAGTGGAAAAGGAATTGGATGAAATGATTCAATTAAATATAATTGAACCATCGACTTCACCATATTCTTCTTCCATGGTTATTGTCCGGAAGAAGGATAAGAACATACGAATTTGCGTTGATTATCGCAAATTGAATCAGGTCACAAAGTTCGACGCTGAACCGATGCCTTTGTTAGAAGATCTACTGATTAGACTTTCTAATTCTAGATTCTTCACTAAACTTGACTTGTCTAAAGGTTATTGGCAAGTGCCTTTAGCAGAGCATGCCAAACCTCTTACTGCTTTTTCTACACCTAGGGGTCTATTTCAATGGAATGTTATGCCTTTTGGTCTCATGAACGCCCCTGCCACTTTCGTTCGCATGATGCGTCGAATTCTGTCACATCGTTCGGATGTCATCGCATACTTAGATGACATCTGTCTCTTCAGTGATACCTGGGAAGATCACTATTTAGGGTTATATGACTTACTGTCCACTCTACGTGAGAATAATTTGACAGCAAAACCTTCTAAAGCTTTTGTTGGTTTTGGTGAAATCTCTTTCCTGGGTCATCGTGTTGGTCATGGTCTCTTGAAGACAGAAGACCACAATACTTCCAAAATACTGAACATCTCTGTTCCTAAAACGAAGAAACAAGTTAGGAGTCTCTTAGGTTTAATTCAATTTTATGGGAGATTTATTCCAAATTTATCTTCGATCATGGCACCTCTCTCAACATTGTTGAAGAAAGGTTCGCCTAATCTGGTCCGTTGGTCTGAAGAATGCCAATCTTCACTAGACCAAATCAAGAATATATTTTCTTCTCCTCCCATCTTAAGATTACCTACTCTTGATAGGACTTTTGTTCTTCGGAGTGATGCTTCATCCACTGGGATTGGAGCAGCACTGATGCAAGAATATGCAAATACTCTGCATCCTGTTATGTACATTTCTAGAAAACTAAATGCGGCAGAGAGGAACTACTCGGTTTTAGACCGTGAGTTGTTAGCGATGGTTTGGTCAATTCTAAAGCTACAAAGATTCCTCCTGGGCGCACATTTCATTCTAGAGACTGATCAGAAAGCTCTTACAGCTATTCAGACTAAGAATTTGAAGAGTTCGAGATCCACTCGATATGCTATAGCTCTTCAACCTTTTCACTTCACGGTACGAGCTATCCGTGGTGCGGATAATGTGATGGCTGACATTTTGTCTAGATGCCCACATGACTCCAACTAATACTTCTGTCCTATATTCCTATATATTACAGAGTCATAACACACCTATATTTCTACAATAGATTAGCACATCTGTACTTACTTTATATGTACACACTATCGTGCTTTGTTGTCATCTTCTTCTGTTCGTTTTTTAAGATGATAGAGGAGGACTGAGTAGTTAATATAAGGGCCGTTAGTTTACTAAACAGCCACAATTATTAATAATGTATTGTACCTTATGAAGCATATTAGTTATTAATTAGCATTATATTGCTTGTACTTTCTCAGAATGTCATTGTTGAGCTGAGGACTTACCTTACTAGTATCAAGCATGACGAGTTCTAGATTGTGTACTTACCCTCGGAATACCAGAGCATATGTCCTGGATCGTCATGTAGTTTAACTTTACTATGTACTTATGTCATTACATGTCAAAGAATGTACTATTTAAATTTTCCTATCAGATTTGTACATCCATTTTTAAAGACAATATTAGAGTATGCTGTTTAATGATGATTATAGTAACTTGCATACGTATATTGTGTTTACATGCTAACGTGATGTGTGTTGGTGACACCTCCCCGATGTGAATATTTTTTGAGACATATTTATTTTTCTGTTGAGGTATATCCTCACCAGACACTCTATATTTAGCCTCATGTTAGGCAATTTAATTAATTATCAGCGCATAATTCGTGCGTTTTGAGCCGCTTATCGCATGCTCTTTGATATTTAAAAAAAAAAATATGTTCCACATTTTTTTTTATCGGGAGGAGGTGGTGATATGTTGCGTGATAAATTCTCGCAACATCGTTTTATTACAATATCTATTTTATAACGCAAGGGCAACAACTGCTTGAAATTTATAGTCACTTTTCTCGGTAAGCATTTGTCTTCTCGCGTTGGTATCGAATGCAGTTAAGTTTGAGCTGTGGTCATTTTTTGCGCTGGACTGCGCATGACTTGTCTTGCTTTTTGGTCGATCGGTTTCCGCCCACCACTAGTGGAGTGAGCGATTTGGAATGGCGAAAGAGATGCCTCGTTGAAGAGGGGATCTCCGCTATTTTTTGTTCTGTCAGGGATGTGTAGTCCTCTTAATGGATATTTCGTTTATTCGAGATAATACCTCTAGTGTTTCCCACATGTCGGGAGGCGTGATATTTCTGTGTATTTCATGAAAGCAAGGTAAATTAACATTTTCATTAACTCTATCGATTTTTGGTCGTGAACGATTTCGATTCATAGCCTGTCTCCGAAAGTCGTCGTCACGAGATGTTTTCCCAGCTCACATGTCGCTGTATTGTACTGCATCGGTTGATGCAGGTCCCAAGGACCATTACTTGCTACTTTGTTAAATGAACTAGGTTTGAAAAACCTTTATTATCTAGAGGATATTTTTGAGGACATTATTTATACTTCGGCAGACGTGTCTGTCTTGCTGAAGTCAGACTAAGGAGAGTGAACTGATCTCATACATCTGGTTATCTCCTGGCTGTTATAGAAAAGGATGGAGTTTTTCACCTGACTACATTTACAGCACTATGAAATATAACATGCATCTGACTCATCATTGTAATGCTGTCTACCGTCTATTGCTGTATTGAATGTTGCTGTGATAATGACTGTTTGATGTGCCTACATATTCGCGTAACCATTTTGTCACTGTGGCGTCCACAATAAATAATGAAGAAAAACGTCAACGGCTGTTACAAGAATCATTGACTTTATACGTCGTGAGTTTACTGACGTCCTATGTGGATTGCCCTGTTATTTTTGTATGAACATTGTTTTGATTGAACACATCTGCACACCACACAAAACCAGACATGCGGATACCATCCATCATCATATGGCATCACGCATCAGTACTCTTTTATGACTTTGTAGGTTGCTTGTCTGAGTAAATGCTGCTCCACAAAAATCACACTTGTAAGGTTTATTTCCTGCATGTGTTCTTCTGTGTCTTTGTAGGTTACCTCTGCAAGTAAATGCTGTTCCACAAACATCACACTTGTATGGTTTATTTCCTGTATGTACTCTTTTGTGGCTTTGTAGGTTGCTTGTCTGAGTAAATGCTGCTCCACAAACATCACACTTGTAAGGTTTATTTCCTGTATGTATTCTTTCATGACTTTGTAGGTGACCTTTTTCAGTAAATGCTGCTCCACAACCATCACACTTGTAAGGTTTATTTCCTGTATGTATTCTATTATGTCTTTGTAGAGTACCACTCCGATTAAATGCTGCACCACAAACATCACACATGTAAGGTTTATTTCCTGTATGCATTCTTTTATGACTTTGTAGGTGGCTTGTCTGAGTAAATGCAGCTCCACAAACATCACACTTGTAAGGTTTATTTCCTGTATGTATTCTTTTATGACTTTGTAGGTTGCTTGTCTGAGTAAATGCTGCTCCACAAACATCACACTTGTAAGGTTTATATCCTGTATGTGTTCTTCTGTGTATTTGTAGGCTATCTCTCCGAGTAAATGCTGCTCCACAAACATCACACATGTAAGGTTTATTTCCTGTATGTATTCTTTTATGACTTTGTAGGTGACCTTTTTCAGTAAATGCTGCTCCACAACCATCACACTTGTAAGGTTTATTTCCTGTATGTGTTCTTTTATGTCTTTGTAGATTACCTCTCTGAGTAAATGCTGCTCCACAAACATCACACTTGTAAGGTTTATTTCCTGTGTGTGTTCTTCTGTGTGTTTGTAGGCTATCTCTCAGAGTAAATGCTGTTCCACAAACATCACACTTGTATGGTTTATTTCCTGTATGTATTCTTTTATGACTTTGTAGTTTGCTTGTCTGACTAAATGCTGCTCCACAAACATCACACTTGTAAGGTTTATTTCCTGTATGTATTCTTTTATGACTTTGTAGGTGACCTTTTTCAGTAAATGCTGCTTCACAACCATCACACTTGTAAGGTTTATTTCCTGTATGTATTCTTTTATGTCTTTGTAGACTATCACTCCAATTAAATGCTGCTCCACAGACTTCACACATGTAAGGTTTATTTCCTGTATGTATTCTTTTATGAGTTTGTAGATTACCTCTCTGAGTAAATGCTGCTCCACAGACATCACACTTGTAAGGCTTCTCTCTTATACATGTTCTGTTATGTTGCTGTATGTTATCTTTCAAGGTAAATAATACTTCACAAATATCACACTTGCAGGACTTACTTTCCTTTAGTTTCATGTGAGACTGAATGCTTAAATCACTGCATGTAGCAACAGCTCTGTCACTCACACAAAGTTGAACATTTATCTCACTGGCAGAAAAGGGTTTACTACAATTTATGTTACAGACTTGATTTTTACAAACTGATGTATTACAGTGTAGGTTATCAAACATTGTAGCTGTCCTTTCCTGACCTTTGATGAGGTTCACTGATGCTTCATTACCAGTGAGTCTCAGGTTGATACTATCTTCTCTTGCTACATCAGTAAAAGTGGCATCTCCAATGTTATTCACTGCTTCACTCATGTTATTTCCACTGTCCTGTGGTAACACATTCTGAAGATCACTACATTTATTTTCAAACTCCCCGCTTCCATCTCTGTGTACTGCTTTCATATGCTTATCCAGGACATCAAGTTGGAAGAAATGAGTGTTGCACAGGTGACAAGAATAAACACCTGTAATAATAAAAATAATGAGCAAAGATAAATAATCCATTGCATGTCTTATATGTTTAGTTAAAATTTGTTCACAAAGTTTAGCAACAAACACATAAGCAAAATTTCCTGATAATTATGTGATTGTTATTCAGGATAAACATCACTGCAAACCAGGCAAACCCATTGGTACTAGGTCCCTCTCAGTAGATGTTCAAGTGTTTGAATGCTTACTGTACTGTAGCATCCTGATTGTATACATGTCGGATGTATCCTCTCATAAGTCATAGATGCTAGTCTTATGTTTGGTGCCACATTCCAGCTATCTTAGCCTTGTTGATTCATCTAATGTAGTGTTGTTTTCTAACAGATGATCATTTACTGTCCTCAGTATCTTTCCCTTGTGCAGGACCAGTGTCCCCACTATGGGTGCACATGAAGCTAGTCTTTCAGCACTCTTATTGTAATGTCATACACCTGAATGACTTGTACAGCAGTTTCACACCAGTTTCTGAAGATTAAGGCCTCTGTAATATTTTCTATTCATGCAACAGACATCCATTTTGAAACTTTAAAAGTATGGACTGAGAGTGTGATACAATAACTGCCCTGGTTACTGCAGTAACAGCCTCTATCTCCATTATGTAGACATTAACTCATTCTAACCCAGGCATTTGTTCGGTTTTACCCAGGACCCAATATGCAGACATGTTTTTTCTACAAGTGATGTTTCAAAAACAAGCAGTAGACACATATATTAATTTAGTAGAAATATGTATTATGCATCAAACTTCAGAAAATTGGCTTCAGAATGTTGTGAAATACTGTTGAGTTCTTAAGTGATGTTATAATTGTTTGTTATATTTTGTGAAGTGTAGAAACAATAAAAAAATAAAAATAAAAAATGAATAAAAATTATGCACATACACGTAAATATTTCAGCTGTACTTAACTCATTTTAACCCAGGCATTTTTTTTGGTTTTACCCAGGACTCAATATGCAGACATTTTTTTTCTACAATTGATGTTTTAAAAACAGGCAGTAGACACATATAATGATATTAATTTAGTAGAAATATGTATTATGCATCAAACTTCAGAAAATTGGCTTCAGAATGTTGTGAAATACTGTTGAGTTCTTATGTGATGTTATAATTGTTTGTAATATCTTGTGAAGTGTTGAAATTATAAAAAATCCAAAAAAATATGAATAAATATTATGCACATACACGTAAATAGTTCAGCTGTACTTAACTGATTCAGTACGTAGAGTAAATTTAAGATGCACAGTTCCGTTCATCTGGTCGTAGAGTCTATTTAAAAACTCTAATTTTTATTCCTTTTCCGATCCAGTATTTTAAAGTTACCGGAATTTTATCCAGAATGAAAGTAAACACATTTTTAAGCATTTCGGAACAGTCTTTGTTCAAGTTTTGGTGGGAATTTTGGTGTGTTTGGTTAATTTTTATTCGTGTTTCGTGGTGATAAACAATGGCTGAAAATACACAGTATGGAAGTGGTTTACAATCCAAACATCCTGCTTGTTTAACAGCTATTCAGGCCCGAGATTGGCTGGAAACTGTATTAGACAGTAGTGAAAGTGACATGAGCGAATCTTCATCAGATTCTGATCAAGAATTTGAAATTTATATTGATTCTGACGAGCCTATAATAAGTGATTCTGAAGCAGCTGAGAAGGGGGTGTTGCCGCAGGCAGGTCCCAGTAAAATAAAACGTAGGAAAGTTGAGTCTGAACCTGTAAAATCTGTTTGGAGAGAAGTAAGCAAAGGTGCCACATTTAATTCATTTAGATTAATGCCAAATAAAACACCAGGTGTTAATGTGAATCTAAATGACAGCTCTGCACCATTGGACTGTCTCAAGGCTCTGTTGACAGATGATGTTCTTCAGCTTTTATGTATTTCAATAAATGCATATGCATCATATAAATGCGTGATGAACAATCCACAGAAAAGGAGGTCTATTTATTCAAGCTGGACACCTCTTACTATATAAGAGCTGATAAAATTTTTGGCCATACTTTTAGCAATGGGGATTGATGTTCGACCAAGCATCAAGCACTACTGGTCGAGACAGGAAATTTTGTATACTGAATTTTATCACACTGTGTTCAAATGTGAACGCTTTGAAAGTATTTTTCATACAATGCTGCACTGTTCACAGCCTGATTCTGAAAGTACAGCCAAAATAGAATCCTTCATGAATTAGCTGTTAGCAAAATTCAACAATGCATTTTACCCATTGGAAAATTTATTGTTGGATGAAATTGTGGTTGGTTTTACAGGGCGTTGGCAGTCTTCTTCTTCTTCTTCGATCCTAAGCCGCAGACCGTCAAAGCAGTCAGTGGCCATCACGGCTGGTAGCGTCTTGTAGGGCAACAATGAATTGATTCCACTTTGCTCGGTCAGCGGCCATCCTTCATACAGTGCCCCAACAGTTCATTCCCTGCATCTCAGCCTCCACAGTCCTCCGCCAAGTTGTTTTTGATCGGCCTCTCTTTCATTTTCCTTCAGGGGTCCATAGCATTGCTGTTCTTGTGATGGCATCTGGGTCTCTTCTGAGGACATGGCCAACCCAGCTCCAGTGTCTGCCAGCTATGATGGTGTGCATGTCCTCTTGCTTGCTCCGAGTGAGCAGATCTTGGTTGGTAATGGTATTCGGCCAAAAGATTCGGTGAATTTTTCTTAGGCATGTTGTGTGCAAAAGAGGACAATTTTGACATCTCCTTTTCTGTAACTCTCCAGCATTCTGCACCATAGATAAGCACAGAAAGCACACAGCTCTAATATAATCTTAATTTTGTGCTTGTGCTGTACTGGGAGGACTTCCAGATGTTGTTTAGGCTAAAGAAGGCTGTTCTTGCCTTATTCATTCTGTAGTTGATGTCTTTGCTTGCTCCGCTGTCTGGTGTTACTATGCATCCTAGGTATGTGAAGGTGTCTGTCTGTTCCAGTTGCTGATTCCTTAATGATATGGGCTCAGGGCTGCTCACACTAAGCGTCACGACCTCTGACTTCTTTAGATTGATATTCAAGCCCACCTGCTGGCTATACTTATTAAGTTATCTGTTTTTTCCTGGATGTGTTGATGTGGAAGTGCTAGTAGTGCAATGTCATCTGCATATTCCAGATCTTCCAATGTAGAAAATGTAGTCCATCTTATTCCTCTTGGACTGCCCTCTGTTGTCTGGCGCATCACTCAGTCTATGACTGTTAAAAATAGAGTGGTTGATAAGGGGCATCCCTGTTATACTCATGTCTTCCCCTCAAAGGTTAGGTTGCTCTGCCCAACGCTACACGTAAAGTTGGCATAGAGGCATTTTATGATTGACACTATGCAGCTGGGAATTCCATAAGCCCTCAGTATTTTCCATAAACTGTCCCTATGTATACTGTCAAAAGCCTTTTCAAAATCAACGAAATTAATGTACAGCTGTCTTTGCCATTCTGAGCACTGCTCAATAATGTTCCTGAGGGTAAATATATGATCTACACATTTTCTGTTCTTTCTAAATCCTGCTTGTTCTTTCCTCAACTTGTGGTCTACTGCTTTTGAAATTCTCTGTATAATTATCCTGCTTAGTATTTTGCTGGGAACTGAGAGAAGAGTGATTCTTCTCCAATTATTGCAGTCTGCAAGATTCCCCCTTCTTAGGCAATTTGACAATTATTCCTTTGTTCCACTCTGTTGGTATTGTCCCCGTTTTCCAGACTTGTGCAAATAATGGTTCTAATAGTTCTGCTGCTAGCTCAGGGTCTGTCTTAAATAGCTCTGCATTTAAGTTATCATGGCCAGGAGCTTTTCCATTCTTTAATCCTTTGATTGCGGTGATGATTTCTTCTATTCGTGGAATGTCTGTATTTACATCTAGATCATTTTCAGCCTCAGGAACATTCAATTGGGTCTCTGGTGTGTCCTTGTTCAGAGTTTTTCTGAAATGCTCTGCCCATCTTGTTTCTTGTCCCTCTGCTGTCGTGATGAGATTTCCTTGCTTATCTCTTACTGATGTAATATTGTTTGCACCTCATTTTCCGCTGATGAATTTAGTTATTTTGTATACTGTGCTTTTTTCATTTCTCAGTGCTGCCTCTTCTGCCTGTCTTGCAAGATCATCTAGGAAATTCCTTTTGTTGACTCGGGTTTGGCGTTTAATTTCTTTGTCCACCTGAGTGTACTGTTCGCTATATAGTTGCTTTAACCTGGGGGACTTTACTTCAGTTTTCTTTCTTTTCATTTCCTTTCTCATCGCTATGGTGTTTAATGTTTCTGGTGTTATCCAGTCTTGCTTCTTCTTTTCCTGGAATCCCAAGCATGATTTGCTACTTTCCTTATATATTGTTGAAATGGTGTTGAATTTCTGGTCTATATCATCAGTCAATGTCTTTTCCTAACTTTTGGGAAATTGTTATCACTTCTTTATATCTGCCGCAAAAGCTTTTCTGGTAAGGGGGTCCTTCAATTTGCTGATGTCAAACCTTTTCTGTGTAGTTACAGTTGGTCCAGTCCTTCTTAGTTTCACTTACAGTTTTGCTACTACTAAATGGTGATCACTTCCCACATCTGCACCTCTTCTTACCTTCACGTCTTGTAATACATGTCTCCATCTACCGTTAACCATGATGTGGTCTATCTGGTTTCTGTTCCGACCATTTGGTGATTCCCATGTTAATTTGTGAATTTCTTTATGTGGGAAAAGTGTTCCTCCAATGACCAGGTTGTTAATGCTACAGAAACTTATTAATTTATCCCCATTTTCGTTTGCTGTACCGCTGCCGCATTTCCCCATTACTCTTTCATTATATGTATTGTGTGTACCAACTTTCGCATTGAGGCCTCCCATTACTATAATAAGATCATATCTAGGTGTGTCTTCCATTTCTTTCTGCAGTTGTTGATAGAATTCATCCTTGACCTCTTCATTGCTTCATTCGTTGATGCGTAGCATTGTATTATTGTAGTGTTGGTGAATCTCCTTCTCAATCTTATTCTTATCAATCTGTTGTTGATGGGTTTCCATTCCAGTAATGTCCTTTCTATTCCTTTCTGTAGAATAATGGCTATACCTTCATTGTGTTGTCTCTCCTCTCTTCCAGAGTAAAGTACTGTTTCTCCTGTTGCTGTTTTAACTTTTCCTGCCCCTGTCCATCTGCTCTCACTTATCCCTAGAATGTGTAATCTATAGTTCCTCATTTCTGCTGTGACCTGTTTTAGTTTACCCATCTCGTTCATTGTCCTGACACTCCAAAATCCTATTCTTGTTTCACATTTTGTGGTCAGGATGTCCGTTTTTGTGTCAGTGGCTTCCTTTTGGCTTTAACCACTGGCAGTCATACAAGCCTCAGACTCCAGATGTCCATCCTGCAGCAAATTTTGTTCATTTGTTGTCGTTTCCGTAGCTTCATTTCTTTTTACATAGACAGGGGTGTCAGCCCTATGCTAAAACTCCCAACCTGGAGGACCAGGGTGTCTGCTTTAGTCTGACCCCTGCCCATGCAAACCTGTCCAGCTTGGTAGAACCTTCCAGTAGTAAAACTCCCGCTTGCATAGCTTTGGGGGTAATCAGGGTATGCAAGCCACCATACCTCGACAAGGTATTGACACTGGTGATGGCAGACATTGGCAGTATAAACAGTATAATTGCAGTAAGCCAAAGAAGTATCACATCAAAGTATTTTGACTGTGTGACTCAACTACTGGGTATGTTTTAAATCTGCTTCCATATTTTGGCAATAAAACCTCTTATAATACAGAGGCAGATCTTGATGGAGGCATGGCAGTCAAGGTTTTTTAAACGCTGCTGGCACCATTTGGAAAAGGCCATCATGTTTTTGCCAATCGATATTATACTATACATCAGCTGGTAACTTACTTGATTAGCCAGAAAACATATTTTACAGGCACTCTAAATATAAATAGGAGAAACTTTCCTGCTGAAATTAAGACACTGAAGCTTCATCATCTTGAAACAAAATCCTTTCTTGATGACAATAATTCAATTCTTGTGACTGCATGAAAGATAAAAAAGCAAAAAAGCCTTAAACTATTGGGTCCTACAAGGCTTCAGTAGAAAATATTAGTAAATCAGATAGGAGAAAAAATTTGAAAACAAAACCAAAAGTTATGCATGAATATAACTTTTCTATGAACGGATGCAACAGCGTCGATTAAATTTTGTCTTATTATAATAACTTCAACAGGAAAACTTACAAATGGTGGAAAAAACTGTTCCATTGGCTTTTAGAAATATGCCAGAGTAATGCATTTATTCTTTATACTCTGACAAGAAATGAGAAAAGGAAACATAATATTTTAGATTTCAAGTTACAACTCATCAAAGAACTGACCGAGGCAGCAGCCACT
This sequence comes from Oreohelix idahoensis, assembly GCA_024509875.1. Taxonomy (NCBI): domain Eukaryota; kingdom Metazoa; phylum Mollusca; class Gastropoda; order Stylommatophora; family Oreohelicidae; genus Oreohelix; species Oreohelix idahoensis. Next base: position 343,242 of record JAMPIV010009530.1, on the reverse strand, counting down.
TTGATGCCTGAGGATGAACAACAAGGATCTTCTCTGCTGTTACTTGGTAGACCCAGAATGTCAAATGCTGTTGAGAGACTTCAAGGATCTCTGCATCTTATTATGTGGTCTGGCAACCAGAGAAAGTGCATTCACTGTAAAGCATCCAGGAGTTCTTTTGTGTGTAAATGATGTACTGCCAACCTTCCACTGTGCGCTAAGTACTGCTTCAAACAGTATCACAGCAGCAAGAAATAAGTTTTTATACTGACAGCCACTTTTCAATAATGTGTAGTTATGTTTTCTTGAAAAATTAGTGCAATTTATGTGATTGAAGTTGTGTTTTCATGGACATGGATGTTTAGGACGCAAGCTGTGAATTTTAAAAAGTTTTAGTGGAATCTCTTCAGTGAGACTCGTGTTACTACTATGTAAAAAGTGAAAAAAACTGGATGTTCAATCACAGTTTTGTTACTTTTTCTGTATTACCAAATGGATTACCTACAAAATGAAAGCAATTATAATGTATTGTGACAACAATTTCTGATGGAGGCCTTAGGTAAGTGGAAATTTTTTTATTCATAATTTCATATCTTTTTTTTTTTTGGCATGTACTTTTTAGTCTAATAAAACTACTAAACTCTAAATTTAATAAAATTGATTAATATGTTCATAATGCCCATTCATTGTCCTTTAATTTCATATATAATAAGCTATACTTTACTTATAATTAGATATTTTATCTCAGTAAACCTAACTTATGTACATGCAAACTTTTGGGGTCTAACAATAATTCTGGCCAGAGGAGAAAATAATTACGTACAGAATCAGTTAATTCCTTGGTAGTAAAACACCAAGAATTAAAACGTATATCCAGTTGACAACTAATTCAAGAAGTTTGATAGAAAACAAATGAAAACTGTAAATATTAAAAATTTTTTGTGAAGTCACATATTGCTGAACTGGAATCTCACACATTCCTGTCCCATGCAAATTCATTAATTTATTACTAAAAAATATCAAGTTTGTTCAAAGTCCTTATCGGAAACAAAAACAGGTTATTATTACTACTGATATTGCTAAAATTCATTTCAAAATTATATATTGCGGTTCTTCTTCTTCTTCTTGCGATCGCATCTTTGATGATTACACCGTCAGACGAGTTCTCATGATGAATTCGACTGTTGTTTGAAGTTCCTCTTTAACTCCATATAGCTTTGAGTTTAGTGTTGAGTCATTGGGCCAGTATATCTTTCTTAACTGGTCATACAGAGGACAGTCCTGTAGAACATGCTCAGCAGTTTGTTCGTTTAATCCACATGTGCACAGTGGTGAAGCAGACAATCGTAGCTTGTGCATGTGTTTATTCAGTTTGTTATGCCCTGTCCTGAGTCGAAAAATAGTTATCTGTCCCTGTCGGTCGAGAGTGTGATAGTCGTCTTTGGGTTGGTTCTGTTCTCTTCTGATAGTCTGGATAGCTCTCTTTTTCTCAAAGTATGTGACTTCATTATCTTCTTGTTCACATTCCCCTCCCTTTTTTGCAAGTTTATCTGCCTTTTCATTTCCGGGTACACCACAATGAGATGGTACCCACTGAAGTATGGTTCTCTTTTTGGCAGCTACCTTGTTTAGTTCATTTCTCAGATGCGGGAGTTTACCACCCTTGAGAGCTTGCAGGACAGACAGTGCATCTGTGAGGATGACTACCTGGTGGCAGTCAGAGTTGGTGTTATAAATCATATTTGCAGCTTGCTCTAGAGCTTGAACCTCAGCTGTATAGTTGGAACAGAATTTACCAGTGGGAATGTGCCTAGTCTCATAGTGGTTGTCAGGATATGAGATAAAGATACCGGCACCTCCATTCCTAACAGCATTAGTTGCTGATCCATCTGTATAGGCATGTATCCATGATTGATCGGGATAGCTTTCTTGGATCATACTCAATGTAGCAGTTTGTTTTTGCAGATCATTATACTCACATCCACTTGTGAGACCACTGACTGATGTATTAATTTGGAGGGCACTGCTGGCCTGCTCCCATGGTACAGGGTATAGGGTGGGCTTCAGTGGTGTTGTCTTCATGGATAGGTCTTCTTGATGCTGTCTTATAAGTCTTTTCCCCCGATGCACAAAGCTGCTACGCTTTAGACGTCCCAATGCCAGATCATCTAGTCTTGCCTTCATTGGGTGCATTGGCATACTGTTGTACTTTTCCATCTGGATCATGGTTTTTGTGTCTCTTCTATGGGACAATGTCTGTAATCCAGCAACCTTCTGCATCTCTGTTATTGGTGTAGTTTTCATGGCTCCTGTAATGAGCCTGAGAGCTTGATTTTGCACCTTGTCCAAAGACTGCAGATGTGAGTTAGCAGCTGATGACCATGCTGCTGAGCTAAACTCTAAGTGTGGTCTTATTACTCCATTATAAATCTTCTTTAGATTTCGTTCATTTGCTCCCCAGTTGGTACCTGCTAATTTTCTGAGTATGCCTAGTCGTCTTCGGGCCTTTCCTTCTGCATTTTCAATATGCTTATTCCATGTAAGCCTTTGGTCAAATGTCACCCCAAGATAGGTGGGGTAGCTTTCTTCCTTGATCACGGTTGTCCCTAGGTGTATGTTAGCTGATTTGTCCTTGGGGGCGAGGGAGAACAGTGTTGTGGAGGTTTTGTCTGTGTTTATTGTGATAAGCCATTTCTCTGCCCATGACACTAGCATGTCTGCTGCCCGCTGCATTCTATAATTTGCTGTGGTGACATTTTCATCAGCGCACCAGAGTACTAGGTCATCTGCATATAAGGCAGCTTTAACTCCTGCAGGGAGATCTTTCACCAGGTCATTGATGTAAACAAGGAAGAGTGTTGGGGAAATTACTCCTCCTTGAGGTACCCCCTGATGGAGCAACACTTTTCTGCTCTGCAGACCGTCAAGAGTGACTCTAGTTCTCCTGTTATGCAAGTATGACTGGATCCATTTCATCATGTTGCCTTGGATTCCACTTCTCCTAAGTTTTGCAATGAGGCCATCTTTCCACACCTTGTCAAAGGCCTGCTTGAAGTCGACCCAGATTGTTAGGACCTTTTTCTTCTCCTGGAAGGCATCTTCTATTGCTTGAGACAAGTAAGTAACTTGGTCTTCTATACTGTAGCATTCTCTAAATCCAGCTTGTTCCGGCACCAGGATCTGCTCAGACTCTAAATACCATTTCAATCTGTGGTTGACTATTCGCTCCATAGTCTTCCCAACACAGCTTGTGAGACTGATTGGCCGGTAACTTGCAGCCTCGGTCTTACATTTCCCTTTCTTTAGTATGGGTATTGTGATGGCTTCTCTCCATACTTGGGGTACCGTTCCTTTCAACCAGCTGTGGTTGAATATCTCAAGCAGTTTTGTCTTTGCTGCTGAGCTCAGATTTACTAGCATTTCGTTGCTGATTTTGTCTGGGCCGGGTGACTTTTGAAACTTAAGCTTGGAAATAGCCTTCTGTAGTTCTCCTAGTGTGATGGGTTCCCTCATTGGGGCAGGAGTATCTGTCTGTCCCATGGTTGCCAGTATTTCTTTTCTTATCTCTCTCTGATGATCTATGTTAATGGGTAAGTTGCTTTCTGAACTGTATCTTCTAGCAAACAAGTCTGCAGCTTGTTTTCCTCTGAAAAGTTTGCCACCTTCATCCAATGTGATAGTCTGCCTAGGTGAGGAACGCTCTTCATTTAGAGACTTGACTAATCTCCAAAGTTTCCTGCCGTCTTTCTCAAGGTTCAGCGATGCCGTTTTAGTTCTCCAGCTTTTCCGTTTTTCTTCTAGCTTTGTTCTCTGAAACTCTGCTACAGCCTTTTTCCATTTGTTGTGAGTTTCAAGTGAAGGCTGAGACTCTGCGTCCTTTCTAGCCCTGTCCATAGCTTCCTGACGTTCTTGGAGTGTGCTGGACCAGTATGGTATGTAGTTACGCCGGCATCCTTTGGGAATGGTTTCTTTTGCAGCTTGTAGTATGCATCTGTTGAAGTCTTTTACCACTTCATTAATGTCTCTGTTCTGTACCTTGAGGGTAGACAGCAGCGTGTTCACCTGATGCCTGAATAAACCCCAGTTGGCTTTTTTGTAGTTCCATCTTGTAATGGCTGGGCCTGTACTGAGAGTTGCACTCTGGACAGTAAGAAAGATTGGGCGATGGTCGCTTCCCCCTAGTTGGTCTCCTACTTCTCTACTAATAGATCCAGCTATATCTGGTGTGGAGAAGGCAAGATCTGGTGTTGAAGTTGTGTGCCATCCTCTGGAGTAGAAGGTAGGAGTATCTGTGGCATTACTGACTAGGATTAGGGAGTGATCATCTTGCCTCTTCACCTCTGTGATCCAGATGGTTATAGCCCCAGCTCTGGGAGTGGCTATTAAAGTCTCCAACTGCTATAAAGTTGGTGGCTGGTACCTGTATAGAGCTGAGACTCAGGGGTTTGTTGTTCGGACAGTAATAGTTCAGGAGTTCTATTTCCATCTTGTCTACCTTTATCTGCAACAGCTGATATTCTGCTCCATCCATGAAGGTTTTCCTTTCATGTGCAGGAATGTTATTCCTTACAAGAGTAAGTACTCCTCCTTTTCGTCTATCTTTTCTGTCGGATCTGAAGCATTGATATCCCCTTATTTTAAAGGTTTGATCTGCTTTCAAGTGAGTCTCTTGGATACAGCAAACACTGACTTGTTTCTCATACAAGATGTTTTCCAGCTCTGTCTTTTTGCTGTATCCAGCCTGCTTGCTGTTCACTCCCTCTGCATTCCAGTGCATCATGACAAGTGGCACTCTGGGTTTCTCCTTTTCTGTTTTGTTTTGGTCAGTAGTTCTCCTCCGCCATCTGCTGACTCCACAAGATGGTCTAGAGGGTCCTCCAGTAGCTGAGGGTGGGCTCTGTCGAGGCTCAGAGCCCGGCACTGCACCTGCCTGGTGGAGCTCCACAGGGCAAGCACCAGTACGAGATTTATTTGACGGTGTACTCTCCATAGAAAAAAAAAAGCGAGTTGCGTGATACTGTGGTTTCTGGTGCGCCTTCTGGCCCAGTATCTATGACTTTAGCACCTGTTCAACGGGAGAGTGGGCTCATCCCTAATCTGTTTATGTTCCCAGTAGTAGACTATTCACAAGCAGCCTGGGTGTGTCACTGCTCTGCGCGGACCTTGTTTTCCGAGGCGGCGTCCGAGCTCGTATGGTGAAAATATGGTTGCGTTATCTTCAAAATAGCCCTGTCTTTCCCATGGCTTTTCTGCCATCCTGCAACTTTGAGTTAGGGAGTTCTGAGCTCCAGTCTCCTTCCCAGGCATTTGATCCTGGCCTGGCACGCATACAGAGGACCCCACTTCTGGTTCTAAGTTAGCAGTTGGGGATAGGTGGGGTAGCACACTGTGCATTCCCCATCATCCAGGGGGCTCTCCAACTATGCAGAGCTTGCACAATGCTGTGCTCTGGTTCTAGGCTCTCCCAAGGAATCCTCACGTCCTGCACAGAGCCACTTCCAGATACCCACCACCTGCCAACCCTCCATTGTAGAAATCTCCTGCATGCGGCCATCCAGTCAAGAGCCAGTATAAAGTCTGGTGCCCAAGTGATCCCCCCAAGCTCAGTGTGCAATGCTCGATTCTCATCATGCTGCAACACAGGGGGGATTGTGATGCTCAGCCATCTCTCTCAACTCTGCACCGATAAGTGACATCGGGGACTTAACTGTGCCTCAGTACTGGGAGGCCCCATTTCCGGGTACACCACACACAGCCAATTGAGGCAACGGTCACCGTGGGTGTATATTGAGGTTGATTCGTTAATAGTTTATGACTTATATATGTGACTACACTACCTGTAAACAAATAACCCTATGACATCATTAATTGATAAAAGTATGCACAAACTAAGCAACAATATAATTATTTTGCTACTAGTTCAAAATACGATGTCCACAGGAAGTGCTTACATGATATGAACACTCTTTGGCCAGTTGTTTTCTAATTTTTTGTTCAATTTCAGAATCATGTAAAGCAGGTGTACCACGCCAAAGCAACTCTAGCAACGGATATAAAGCACACAATTGTAACATCCTAAATTTTTTTTTTGCTCACAAACGTTCACACACATGTGCCATATGTAATGAAATAATTTTAAACTGGCTTATCACCAGATATTCTATAAATTTCCACTCACAAACGGCATATATCACCTTGGCGCACGATATGCCTGGGTAAAATGAAAGGCCAATCTGGCATGCCATATGCCTGTTTGGGCAGAATGAGTTAATCCTTTGGTAGTAAAACACCAGGAATTGAAACATATATCCAGTTGACAACTAATTCTTCTTCTTCCTTGTTCGTCCTGAAAAGGATGTTGGTTGCGTTGTGTCTGCTTACAGCGAAGATGCGGTATCTGCACCTTTCGGCTGACACATCTGACTTCCGCACTACATTGTTTGGAACCGGGTTTGCCTTCCCTCTTCGATCCCTACTCCTCAGCCAGACTGCAGTGATGCAGCCTGTTTCCAGGACCACCACGTGGAGGTAGAGTAGGGTCTTGGTCAGCTCTGGTTCACTGACCCTGATGCAGGCAGCAAGCTATGGATCGCTTACTGCATTCCTCACTTATGGTGTGTCTTGGTTCCTAAAACTAGTTCAAGAAGTTTGATAAAATACAAATGAAAGTTGTAATTTATTAAACATTTTTTGTGAAGTCACATATTGCTGATCTGGAATCTTACTTACACATTCCTGTCCCATGCAAATTAATTAATTTATTACTTAAAAATATCACGTTTGATCAACATCCTTATAGGAATTGAAAATAGGTTATTATCACTACCGAAATCACTAAAATTTATTTTGAAATTATATATTGAGGTTGATTCATTAATAGTTTATGAGTGTTATGTATGTGACTACACTACCTGTAAACAAATAACCCTATGACGTCATTAATTGATAAAAGTATGCAAAAACTAAGCACCAATATAATTATTTTGCTACCAGTTCAAAATACAATGTCCACAGGAAGTGTTTACATGATATGAACACTCTATAGCCACTTATTTTCTGTTTAATTGCAGAATCTTTTAAAGCAGGAGTACCACGCGGCCTGTGGCTAGATCCAAAGCAACTCTAGCAACAGATATAATGCACACAATTGTAACTTCATAATTTTTTTTCCCCGCTCACAAACGTTCAAACACACGTGCCAGATGTAATTAAATAATTTTAAACTGCCTTATTGCCAGATATTCTATGATTGTCTGCTCAAATACGGCATATATCATCTTGGCGCACCATATTCCTTTGATATAATGAAAGGCATATCTTGCGTGCCTTCGCCCGTTTGGGCAGAATGAGTTAAGCAAGTTTCATTAAAATGTTTACATACATTAAATTCTCTAAGAAAGGCCCACTTGCTGCTTTAGTATTAAATGTCATAATGTACAGATATTGAAATCAAGTAAACTTACTTACTTACTTACTTACTTAGTCGTTCCCCTTTTAATGTGAGGTGTAGAGGTTTGGAAGAGAGAGCGCCAGACTATTCTATCGGCTGTCTTCCTCCTGGCCTGGTTCCATTCTAGTCCTCGGTCCTTCAAAGATTGTCTAATGTTGTCCTCCCATCGGACTCTGGGTCGTCCTCGGGGTCTGGATCCTTGGCTCTTTGTTTCCCATGCTTGTCGTGGTAGCCGATCTTCTCCCATTCTGCAGACATGGCCAAACCATCTTAGTTGGGACTGTTCTACTTGGGTCTGTAGGGGGTGGCATTTTAGGCCTTGACGTATCGTCTGGTTGCGTACCATGTCTCTTCTTGTTACTTCAACCACCTTCCTCAGATACCTCATTTCTGAGGTTTGGATCGGGCTTTTATGGGTTGTAGTCATTGCCCATGACTCGCATCCATATGTCAAGACTGGGACATAGGTGGAGCGGTATACAGCCATCTTCGTTTTCTTACCAACCTCTCTCTTGCTGAGGAATCCTCGATTTATGGCCTGAAAAAGTCTCCCAGCTGCTGCTTTTCGAGTGGCCAACTCTTCTTTGATGCCTCCTTTTCGGTCTATAATAGCTCCGAGGTATTTAAAGTGGTCGACCTGCTCCAGGACCTGTTCTCCCAGCTTAATCTGATGTCTTCTTTCTTCTCGTGATATCACCATGGATTTTGTTTTAGAGCTGCTCTAACTTATGTAGCCAAAATATGAATTTAAAATAATAACATTGCTTTTATACATACCTTTCTCATCTCCAAATAAGCATAACTGTTGTTTACTTTCTGGCATGTCCAAGAAGTAAGTATACTGTATCTCAGTTTTAGTACAGCTGTTGTCACAATCAGCCTGAAACAAATTTTGATCAATCCTGGCATTTATGACACATCATCATTATCACTTTTAGCTCCCTAAACAGCCTAGGCCTTCAACAAATGTCTGCCAACTCCTCTTGTTGTATACTATCAGCTCAAGGTGTCTCCATGACTGACTCTTATCTTTGACTTTCGTATCCAGTTCTCTATGTGTGTTTTTGTGTCTCCAAAAACTCTTTTACCCTGGACATTTCAAAATGCTATAAACTAGAGCTATATAATTGAAAGAGCTTAAGAATGGTACATACAACACAAAAGGCTAATTAACTGGTGATATTGTTTGTCTAAAAAATGGTACATACAACAAATAAGGTTAATTAACAGGCTGATATAGTTTGTCTAAACAATGCACATACAACATATAAGGTTAATTAACGGGCTGATATAGTTTGTCTAAGCAACGGTACATACAAAATATAAGGCTAACTGACTGACACAATTTCTAAAACATGGTACATACAACATATAAAGCTAATTATTTGGCTGATAAGATAGGAAACTCTATACAGAGCGATATAACAGGACACAATCTGATCATCAGAAGTTGTCCCCCCATTAAACAAGTGTTCTGGCCCCTTAATTTCCTTTACACTCTAAGGGTGCGGGCCCACTTGGGTCATGACTCCCAAGTGTCAGCCTCCTATTGTCTTGTGCAGAGAATTGGGCCCAATCCACTTTAGTTGCAGCTTTCAAATTTACTCCTATTTTCTGCCCCCAACTAGTTAATCAACCACAACTGATTCAGTAGATCATACACTGAGGCTGCCACGAGACCTCTTGCACCCACCTCAACAGCCATGATCCTTGCCATGAACCATCGTGTCTCAAGTCTGTGGCCAGATCATTATACATGGCCACTTTGAACGAGTGTTGCTTATCCAATTTGGATTCAAATGACATGGTTAGATCAATTATTATAATCTGATATGATGATGAGGAATGCAGCACTATATCTGGCCATCTTTGAGCTCTTCTGATACTTTCTGGAGATGCCCCATAGCCCAGGTAGGTCTACTACAATCTCCCAGTCATTTGCAAGATCAAGAAATGATGGTAAACTGTTACCTAATTCATTTGGTGTGGGATGTGCTGACTTTCCTGTTCTCAGAAAGTATGTATTTGTGGTGCTCTGTCTGACTTTGCTGTTCGCCTTCAACTCTTGTCAGGTCTATTGTAGCAGCCAGCACATTTAGTGCCATGATGTGGCACCATGTGTATCGCCCTTGCCCTAATGACACCTTGCAAGTTCAGAGCACATATTCAAGTGTCTGCCTCTCATGACATAGGGGGCACTGAGCATCATCAGACTTTCCCCATCTCACAAGGTTTGCAGACGATGACAGGAGTTCATACATTGATCTAATAATGAAGCTGAGACTAAGAAGTGCTATATGTCATTCCATGTCAGTGACCTTTGCAAAGCTTCTTCCCACGCAGTCCACTTGCCTTTTTGACCTGCTGCACCACTTTTTGCACCCTCTTGATGCCTTGGACCATCAGCGGATGTCAATATGGCCCAATCCCCATTTATTTGCCTGTGTGTAACCAATTACTTCCCTCAGCTTTAGCAACGCTTGGGTAGCACCAACAGCTTCATCCACTTTCCACTTCCTTCCAGTTTTCAGTGTGGGCTGAATGGACTTAAAACTACATCATCTGCAACACGCACAGCATCATTGCGAATCTTGCCTTTCCTACTTTGTATTCTTCAACCACTGACTTGAAAGGAAGCACAAGCATTGCCTTCTTGCAGTACAGTGCTACATCTGACAGACGTGGTGGTACTCCTAGCCATTATCTCATGAACTTGTTGACCTTTTGCTCTATAGCTTCCACTGTACTGGTGCTTATTTCATATATAAGCAGTGGCCATAGCAATTTAGATATCAATATGAACTGGAGGCATCACAGCTTGAACTTTCCTAGGAGTCTGCTTTGGTCTATGATCAGTAGTCCTTTGTCTGCCACTTCTATTGTCTGTTGAACTGCCTTCGAATCTTTTAATGAGGCATCATACACCCTGCCAAGACTTTCAACAGGTTCCTCAATGACAGTAGGGATTCTCTGGATTGAAACCATGAATGTGACCTCAACTGTCTTCCCTTTCCTGATCGACAGGCTTCTAGACTTCTTAGGTTTGAAGCTCATTCTGCACCAGCTGACTAGTTCATCTAAGCGTGCTAACATTCTCTGGGCCTGGTGTTCATCTGATGTCAGAATTGTTGTGTCATCCATGAATGCTTTAAACGGTGGCATGTGACATCTTCCATTGAGCTTTGGACCATCTGCAAATCCTTCAGTTGCTTTGAGGATTACCTGCACAGCCAACATGAATAATATCGGAGAGATGGTGCATCCCATCGCAATTCCAACTTGTAGATCAATCCACTTCCTTATGTAATCTCTGGTTTAAAATCTGACACAGAACCCTGAAAAATACAGCTTCAGCATTGCTGCAATTTCTTGTGGGACATGGTACGTTTCCAGGGCCTGCCACACATCTGGTGTGGAATGGATCCATACGCATTAGCTAGATCCAACCAGATTACATGGAGATTTGTTCTGTCAGACTTAGCCTTTTGAATTGCTTCCCAAATTATTGTGGCATGCTCTAGACACCCTAGTGTACCTGGGATACCTCCTTTAAGGATGGTAGTGTCAATTTATCCTTTATCCAAAAGGTATGTAGTGAGCCTTTTAGCCATCATTGCAAAGAATATCTTCCCTTCCACATTTAGTAGTGAAATTGGCCTGAACTGACTGTTGTCTGTGGAATTTTGTTCCTTCGGGATGTAGACTCTATTCGCCTTTCTCCATTCTTTGCTTACAAGCTGGTTTTTCCAAGCATTTTTCAGCAAACGGAGCAGCTGTTTCAGAATTCCAGGAAATCTCTTATATACAACATTGTGACACAATTAGGATGTGGAGCTGACTTGCACAGTGCTTTCTACTTCTTGCATTGTTGGAGGCTTGGTGTTGAATGCAGCTCCAGGCTTACTAGGCCATATAAGGCCTGCCATGCTGCTGAGCGGCTCATCTTTGCAACCATCTGAATAGGTCATTCTAAGGTGTTCTTCCAGATCTTCTTTCCCAATGTTTAATGTTCCCGACCGTGGCTGTTCAAACAATTCTTTGGCAAACTTGAAGGGCTCCCTGAAGAATCTTTCCCTATCCTTCTGCGTTTTCCTTCTTTTCCTACAGAACATTTCTGCTCTACACAGAGCATTATGCTGGCCTTTCAGGTGCTCCTAAACCTGTCGTAATCCTTCCTTCTCTGTGTCCACTGCGTTTTTGAACAGTTTTCAGGCATGCTTCTTGTTTCTTGATCTCTTCAATTCTGATTTGTCTTCTACTTTTTTGTGGTGGGTTACTCTTCATTGCCTCCCTGACTCCAAATACTTTGTGACAGTGATGATATTTTATGTTGCTAAAGATTGTTAGTTTTTCCTCCAAGGTTTTCTGTTTCAGGCTGTTATCCAGCTCTTTTGACAAGGCTTCATCCAGCAGTTCCCAAAGCCCTTTTGCACTGGCAGGTGGAAACTTGAATGCATCTCTTTTCCCATCCAAGAAGTGTGTGAGATCATCATCAGGCAGATCAAATTGAATATTCTTCACACTGTGGATTGACTCCTGGCTAAGGTCTTCTAATGTCTTACCTGTCATAGAGGAGCGCTGTTGATCTACCACTGATGAGCTCCACCGCACCTTTTTCATTCTGCAGATTTTCATACCTCTCTGAGTAGAGAATTGCACATGGAAATTCCAGTCGTTCATCAGAACTCAAAGTCCATGAAACTGTGTATTCATCATACTCCCCCCCCTTTTCAATGAATCCTCGGGGCATCTATCATTTTTAGGTCCTGTAGCAATTGTTTACAGCTTACAGGGTGCCAACCCTGTCAGCTGGTGCCTAGTCTTTCCCAGTGTCATCTGTCTTTCCAGAAGTTCATTGGTCTTTTCCCAATTGTTAATGGTCTGACCATGTAATTATTAAACTCTATACAGAGCAATACAACAGGAAACAATCTGATGATCAGAAATTATACTTTGTCTAAATACTGTACATACAACATCCCACCTCAGTATTAGCATCAAGATTCTGGAGGCCTCCATTATACTCCTGTTTACATTCATCAGAACCTGGATTTTGAATACAGTATAAGATATATTTTAATTATTACATACATTCTGACTGATTCTTTAATGCATTTTGACAATCAGTTATGGCTATTATAAAGTACAAGAATGTTTGACCCAAAAAAAAATATTATCTATAGTTGCATAAACTCAGTAAAATGCTTACTGACATAACAACACACTTACAAGAAGAGTCTTTGAAAGTTTAGACTATTTCTTCTTAACTAGAGGTTGTTGTTGTTGATGAACAAGGGTTGCTGAGCTTGTCACCCTTTTGCAGCCAATGCCAATTTGAAGAATTTGTATGTGTTCTGAGGCAGCTCATTGGTACTGATTAAAGTGTTTGTGATTGTTAATCAATATACCCTTTAGTTCCCCAAGAAGCAATAGGCCTTCAACAAACACATGCCAAGTCCTCCTGTCAAGTGTCAACAGCTCAAGCCCTCCTGTCACGTGTTAACAGCTCAAGCCTTCCTGTCAAGTGTCAACAGCTCAAGTCCTCCTGTCAAGTGTCAACAGCTCAAGCCCTCCTGTCAAGTGTCAACAGCTCAAGCCCTCCTGTCAAGTGTCAACAGCTCAAGTGTCAACAGCTCAAGTCCTCCTGTCAAGTGTCAACAGCTCAAGTCCTCCTGTCAAGTGTCAACAGCTCAAGCCCTCCTGTCAAGTGTCAACAGCTCAAGTCCTCCTGTCAAGTGTCAACAGCTCAAGTCCTCCTGTCAAGTGTCAACAGCTCAAGTCCTCCTGTCAAGTGTCAACAGCTCAAGTCCTCCTGTCAAGTATCAACAGCTCAAGTCCTCCTGTCAAGTGTCAACAGCTCAAGTCCTCCTGTCAAGTGTCAACAGCTCAAGTCCTCCTGTCAAGTGTCAACAGCTCAAGTCCTCCTGTCAAGTGTCAACAGCTCAAGTCCTACTGTCAAGTGTCAACAACTCAAGTCCTCCTGTCAAGTGTCAACAGCTCAAGTCCTCCTGTCAAGTGTCAACAGCTAAAGCCCTCCTGTCAAGTGTCAACAGCTCAAGTGTCAACAGCTCAAGTCCTCCTGTCAAGTGTCAACAGCTCAAGTCTTCCTGTCAAGTGTCAACAGCTCAAGCCCTCCTGTCAAGTGTCAAAAGCTCAAGCCCTCCTGTCAAGTGTCAACAGCTCAAGTCCTCCTGTCAAGTGTCAACAGCTCAAGTCCTCCTGTCAAGTGTTAACAGCTCAAGTCCTCCTGTCAAGTGTCAACAGCTCAAGTCCTCCTGTCAAGTGTCAACAGCTCAAGTCCTCCTGTCAAGTGTCAACAGCTCAAGTCCTCCTGTCAAGTGTCAACAGCTCAAGCCCTCCTGTCAAGTGTCAACAGCTCAAGCCCTCCTGTCAAGTGTCAACAGCTCAAGCCCTCCTGTCAAGTGTCAACAGCTCAAGTCCTCCTGTCAAGTGTCAACAGCTCAAGTCCTCCTGTCAAGTGTCAACAGCTCAAGTCCTCCTGTCAAGTGTCAACAGCTCAAGCCCTCCTGTCAAGTGTCAACAGCTCAAGCCCTCCTGTCAAGTGTCAACAGCTCAAGTCCTCCTGTCAAGTGTCAACAGCTCAAGTCCTCCTGTCAAGTGTCAACAGCTCAAGTCCTCCTGTCAAGTGTCAACAGCTCAAGTTTTCCTGTCAAGTGTCAACAGCTCAAGTCCTCCTGTCAAGTGTCAACAGCTCAAGTCCTCCTGTCAAGTGTCAACAGCTCAAGTCCTCGTGTCAAGTGTCAACAGCTCAAGTTCTTTCTATGTTTTCTTCATCAGTTTCATTTGTCTCCAGTTCTCTTCTCCGTGTGTTTTTTAGTCTACCTCTGCCTTTCTTTCCTTGGGGATTTCAGAACAAGGATCATCCTGTAATGCTATCAACAGGTTTCCTATCCATCGCCGGCGCCTTTTTCTCATCTATTGTTCTACTGGCACTTGTCTAGTTCTTGTCATCAGTTCCACATTTGTGACTTTATAATACCATTTCAAACCTTATATTCTATGCAAGTTTCCTTTTATGAAAGTTTGTAACCTTCTTTGTTGTTCTGCATCTTTCTGAGCCATACAATAGGACTGACTTGACATTTGAGTTGAAGATTTTTATCTGCTTTCTTGTTTTTTCTGACTTATATCTTGTATATGGTTTCTGTTGTTATCGAAGCATTGTGATGATGTTCCCTTTCTTCCAGTACCTCTCCACATGTCTTGTTCCATATATTTTTAGTTGTTGTCAGTGGTCTTCCGTATCGGCTTTATCATCCTGTTGAAGGAGTAATTAGTATGTGTTGGAAACTGTGATTGCAACTTTGTCTCTTATTTCTTGATTTCTTAGATATTCCACATTATACACAATTTTATAAGTTTCATTTTTGTTTTTGCTAACAGAAGATGGTGATCTGATTCTGCATCTGCTCCTCTATATACCTTTACATCAAGTAATCATGATCTATACTTCTTATTTATGGCCTGGTGATATCCATGTTACCATATGTATTATTTTATGTAGAAATATGCTTCCCCCTAAAGCCAGTTGATTTGAAGCACAGAAGTTTATTAATAGTTCCCCATTCTTGTTCATCATACTAATCCATATTTCCCAATGATTTCTTCAAAGCCCGTGTTGTCTGTTCCAGTTTTTTAGTTTAGGTCCCCCATCAAAATTGTGGTTGTTGGGGAGCCAAGTAACAGCTTTCGTCTTTCTGTGGAATGTACTGGGCAAGTGAGCAGCACAGTCTGGGCTACCTCAATGGATGGGTAGAGTAGTGGCAGTTAGGTTTAAATGTTGGGGTTTAATTATTGTATGTGCTTGGTGAAACTGGTATATTCTGTTCTTAGTTGGAAGTCCCAACCTCTGGGGGTGGGCAACATGCCAGATATTTTAGAAAGCAAACTATTATAAACCCAGTATAATTAACAGATCTCAAATGTATTTGTATGAAAAATAACACTAATAGTGTTAATTTAATGTATATATTGTACTTCACACATTAACCTTGAGTATTGGTGCAAATTACATTTTAAAATTAAGTTTATGTTCACAGCTGTATGAAATAATGCTAGACATTAAGCATAAAAGCACTCATGTTTTATGTGTCTGTAAAGACAATTTTCTAATTGTACTGGCACACTACTGCACAAAGTATAAATAAAATAAAATTTTTCTTTTCATTCAATACAAGAAGACATATTTTTAACTCTTTTTTGCATTTCTAACATGCTTTGTGAGTTAGAAGATAATAGGGTACATGGTTTCTTAAGATGTTGTAAAGGGGTGGGGGACTTCTAGAAAAAATAAGAAGCACTGGTTCAGACAGAGAAATGCTTTGAAAATTGATTCAGCTCTATGACTCAGATCACAGACATACAATCATCAAACGTGTATAACTCTTCACTAAATTTTCAGATTGTAATACATTTGTCAGGTTTAAAAAAGTATTTATATCATCTGGATTAGCATTATCTCAAAATACCAGCATGTTACCAACTGTTTAAGATTTTGTCACATATATCTGATTTTCAGATTGAAAAAAAAAATGGAGAACAAAATCCAATTTCTGGATTAAAAAAAAACAAAACAGGAAATAAATAACAGATTTTAAAGTGAAAGCTTTTTTTAATTCTTGATAAATACTTAGATTTAGCCAAGTGAGTTAAATTGACAGACCTCTATTAAAATATTTCATGTGCCATAGGCAATTGGTTATCACATCAGTGGGTTACTAAGGGCTGCTAAAGAAGTAAAGATTACTAACACTGTTATCTTCCAGGCATGTCATAAGAGGTGACTAAGAAGGGTTGGGTATAGGATTAGTTATCACATCCTGTAGACTATTTTTAACTACAAAAACTTTACCAAGTAATTTGTATAACATCTCTGTAGATGTGTCCATTTCTGCTTTTATAGACTCTACTGGAATGTAATCAGGACAGGCTACTTTTCCTTCTATTAGAAGCTTTATGCCTTTCTTTATTTCTTCCTTAGCTGGTTTTTCATAGTTGACTTGTAGCTCCTCGATGGCTGGCTGGAAGTCTGGGGGATTTCGTGGATCCAGTCTGTTGAGAAGTTGAGTCTGTTTTGTTGAACTGTCTGGGAAAGAGAAAAAATGCTTATTGTTTATTTGACTGTCCCCTCTAACCCAACTGCTTCAGTTGATGACAACTAATAGACAGGAAACACACTGAGAAAACATGTTGACAACATTCCTAGAAGTCTAGAGGAAGGTCAAGGACACACATGGAGAAGAGAACTGAAGACAGACATGAAGAGGGTGAAGAAGACATGGAAAGACCTTGAGCTGATGGCACAGGACAGGAAGACTTGACACAGGACAGGAAGACTTGACACAGGACAGGAAGACTTGACACAGGACAGGAAGACTTGACACAAGACAGAAAGACTTGACACAGGACAGGAAGACTTGACACAGAACAGGAAGACTTGACACAGGACAGGAAGAATTGACACAGGACAGGAAGACTTGACACAGGACAGTAAGACATGACACAGGACAGGAAGACTTGACACAGGACAGGAAGACTTGACACAGGACAGGAAGACTTGACACAAGACAGGAAGACTTGACACAGGACAGGAAGACTTGACACAGGACAGAAAGACGTGACACAAGACAGGAAGACTTGACACAGGACAGGAAGACTTGACACAGGACAGGAAGACTTGACACAGGACAGGAAGACTTGACACGTGACAGGAAGACTTGACACAGGACAGGAAGACTTGACACAGGACAGGAAGACTTGACACAGGACAGGAAGACTTGACAAAAGTTTGTTGAAAGCCATATTCATGTCTTCCTTTCAGATTTTAATCCAAGACATACAGAAGCAAAGCCCCGACACCAGGCAGGGGCATTGTGAAGTGAGGGCTGTATAATCATATCTAATGTTAGTGAACAGCTGAACATCCTCTCTATGCTGTATCTTCTTCTTCTTTGATCCTTAGCTGCCGACCATCAAAGCAGTCAGTGGCCATCACGCCTGGTGGCGTCTTGTAGGGCAACAACAAATTGATTATACTTTGCTCGGTCGGTGGCCATCCTTCGTACAGTGCCCCAACTCTGGTTCATTCCTTGCATCTCAGCCTCCACAGTCCTCTGCCAAGTTGTTTTTGGTCGCCCCCTCTTTTGTTTTCCTTTAGGGGTCCATAGCATAGCTGTTCTTGTGATGGTATCAGAGTCCCTTCTGAGGACGTGGACAACCCAACTCCAGCGTCTGCCAGCTATGATGGTGTGCATGTCCTCCTGGTTACTCCAAATAAGTAGTTCTTGGTTGCTGATGGTGTTTGGGCAAAAGATTCGGAGAATTTTCCTTAGGCAGATTGTGTGGAAGGAGGACAGTTTCGACATTTCTTTCACTGTTACTCTCCAACATTCCGCACCATAGAGAAGCACAGAAAGTACACAGCTCTCATACAGTCTTAATTTGGTGTTTGTGCTGTACTGGGAAGACTTCCAAATGTTGTTGAGAATAGCAAAGGCTGTTCTCGCTTTATTCATTCTGTTGTTAATGTCCTTGCTTGTTCCACTTTCAGGTGTTACTATGCATCCTATATAAGTAAATGTGTCTGTCTGTTCTAACTTCTGGTACCTTACTGTTATTGGCTCAGGATTGCCTACATTTAATGTCATGACCTCTGTCTTCTTCACATTGATGTTCAGGCCAACCTGCTGGCCATACTTATTAAGTCTATCAGTTTTGTCTTGAATGTGTTGATGTGAATGCGTGAGTAGTGCAATGTCATCTGCATATTCCAGGTCTTCCAGTGTAGAAAACGTTGTCCATCTAATTCCTCTTGGACTGCCCTCTGTTGTCTGGCACATCACCCAATCTATGGCTGTCAAAAAAAAAAAAATATGTACAACTCATGAAAACTTGAAAGTTTTTGTTAAACCACTTATTATCAAAGGACACTCCTTGAAAACAATCCACGCACTTTCACACAAAATGTTGTCATCAAAGAACTTTTAAAATGAATCTAAAATAACATAATTCTCACTGTGTGTATGTTGGTCACAGCTGAGGAATTTAACCGTGTTGAACAATTGTACTGTTTCCATTATATATACTCTCCCAAAAATAGTTACAATCAACAAAGAAAAACGTTCAAATGACGGTGTTCATGAACAGTTTGATTACACTGTATAACGGAAAGAAACCAAAAACACTCTAAGAATGTATTTCTGCCTGCTCATCCGGGAACAGAAACAGTACTCTATAATTAAAAACCCATCAAGTTTGATGGGTTATTGCTAGTTCTTAATAGAATTTAAAAAGTCACGACAGTGTTTCAAATAGGTAGTCCTTTAAACTTTCTTTTGATTTGTGTATAAAATGAACATGTATTGTATCTGGCGGTGACCAAGGGCACATTTTTTCCTGGCTCGCCTGGGGCAATAAAAACCTTATGTGCACCACTGCAAGGGATTTTCTGTCTGGAGTAAAGATAACCGAAAAAGGAAAAAAATAATTGAAATTAAAAAAAAACATGTATGCATAAAGGATAGAAACCATATAAAATTATGATATTTGTGTATAAATAACTCTTATTATGTTACATATTTGTTCATAGTGGTAATATATTGAGCACAGGTTACATTTATGTTAAAAAGTTGTAAAGCATTACTGAGTAAATTGTCCCCAGAAGGATATACAGATGTGGAACTGGTCCTAATACTCTCTCTCCCTGCAGAAACATGGCCATCTTCCTCAACTTTACTTTCTATCTTCACTGTTTGTCCCTGAAAACAAAATATTGAACATATTCAAGTTTGAAACAAACCACTTCAGTCTTAAACAATGCATCAGTTTGACAACTACATGATACAATTTTATGTATTTAAAAATTACATTCTTTTCTTAACTGATTTATGCCTCTGTCCCTGATGAAGACCATATATTATGATTACATATACTAGACTGTTACAGAAAAAAAAAGAACCTAGCAATAAGTAATAAAATGTTTAAATGGACAATATTTTAACACATTTCTCAGTTTAACTCACGTTGGCTGTATTAAAATTTGTTATCAAGAATTAAAAAGAATACTCACTTTAAAATCTGTACTGATGTCCTGTTTTATTTTTCTAAGATCCAGGAATGGGAACTTCTGTTCCATATTATTTGCAATCTGAAAAGAAAATTCAATTATATATGACAAAAATTACTTGAGAAGATTGTGGCGAGGCAACTGATGAACCACCTTGAAAATGCACACATCCTCTCTATTTGTGTATGATGTATATGAGGGTTTCCAGCATAAACAAGAAACGGTAGCTGTGGCAATAGACCTAGAGCAGTGTTTCTCAACCCTAATAGTAGCAACGCCCCCTTTTGACAACTGATATTTTTAAAAGCCCCCCCCCCCACACCGTTTTGAAACCCCTTGCTCTTTATCGTGTATACACAAACACACACATATATTCCACCATACTTCAAAAAAGCAATGCAGTTAATGAGTTATCTTTTCTTATAATATAAAGAAAACGAGAAAGCACACTTATAAACCTTAACTCTTAAAGGACGATCGGCCAGTTTTCTTGGTCGATGTTTCTAGCCTCTGAAGACGGGAGACCAGTAATCTTGGCTTATGGGTTTTTGTTTCATTTCATCCCAGTTAGAAGTTTTCGATGACTGGGAAGCGGAAGTATAGCCATTTTTATTATTATTTCTAAAGCGGGAGAGTTATAGCGTCACTCTTTCTATTTTTTTTTTTTTTTTTTGCGTACGCTCACTAATACTCGAGGCGAAATCTCAGGTTATTACTATGTCTAACCTGACATTGATTTTACGTGAGTATCCCTTTTTTCTTGTACAGAGACAGGTGTCCCTCGCCATTCAGGAAAATACTCTCCGATTTCGGAGGTACCCATTGCAGCTGGGTCGGCTCAGGAGCCGCCAATCCCTGGTCGACGACACTCCTTCAAATGTTCTCACCAGGTCTCGAGTTAATCCAGTCCAATTCCCGGTCGACGAAAAATCCTCAAATGCCGTCGCCCGGGTTTGATCCTGAATCACCCGGTCGCCAGAGTGGTGTTGTAACCACTACGCTAGCGCGGCTCCATACTCTTTCTATTAAATTCAAACCGATTCCGATTGCATCCTCGTGTTTTTGTTACGAAATTTGGGTTACTTATTTTCGATGGCATCTAATTCATCTTCTCGAAAGCGACCTGCTCGTTTAAGTGCTCAGCAGGCCCTTAGTTTGCTAGAAAATTTCAGCAAAGATGAGGACGGCTATAGCAGTAGTGATTTTAGTGCTAATTCGATGAATAATTCGTCTTTCAGTGATGTCGATTCAGAGAATGAAGGTAGGCCTATTATGTTAGAAAGAGTGGGCGTGGTTCTATCACCTAACTTTGATTCTTCAACATCAGACCCAGTAGGACCTAATTTAGTTTTACAAGAATGTTTCCTAAAATGGCACACTAAAGCTAAGTTGTAAATATAAGTTGGGGTGTAATGAGTGTTCTTTGTGAGAGCAGTTCAGCATATAATATTAACATTTGGGAGCTTTTTCAATGATTTGTAAATGTGTGACAGTAGAGTGTATTGAGTTTTCTGGATGACACATGGAAAGTAGTTAGAGTATAACTTGATGTGTGGTTTATTTCCAAAATGGATATAGTTTACAGTGATTTATATATTGGATGGTGGATTAGCTGTCTTCAATTGGTAAGTCTGATATGTATGTTATGTTTTTTGTTTAGTAAAATAATTTTCTGTTCTCGTCTTAACTACTTTATATTCATAAAAATTTTGTAAAATTTTTATAGCCTACTGAAAAATTTTCACAATTCTAATTCATTTTCCTTTTTAAATATATATAACATGACTATATTCAGTTAAAAAACTTTGAAATAACTGCAACTTACATGTTAACACTATATGAAAAACCTGTGCCACAGAAAATTTGTGACAAAAGAGTGTCTTTCCTTTTCTTGAAGCCAATTGAAAAGTAGTTAGAGTATAAACTTGAACCCATATGTATTTTATTTCCAAAATGAATGTAGTTTACAAATATTTGTATCTTGGATAACATAAAAGATTTATTTGCTATCTTGAGTGGGTAATTCTGACATGTTTTTTTTTTTTTTTTTTGTAAAATGTTTTTCTTCACAGTCTCCAACTATTTTATACTCATAAAATTTTTTTTTAATTTATAAACTGAACATATTCAGAATCTACATTCATTTTCCTTTTTAAATATATATAACATGACTATATTTGTTAAAAACTTTGAAATAATTTACACTTACATGGTAACACTATATGAAAAGCCTGTGCCGCAGAAAATTTGTGACAAAAGAGTGTCTTTCCTTTTCTTGAAGCCAATTGAAAAGTAGTTAGAGCATAAACTTGAACCATATGTATTTTATTTGCAGAATGAATGTAGTTTACAAATATCTGTATCTTGGATAACATAAGTGATTGATTTGCTATCTTGAGTGGGTAATTCTGATATTTTTTTGTTTTTTTTTTTTAAAATGTTTTCTTCAGTCTCCAACTATTTTATACTCAGAAAAAATTTTTTTTAATTTATAAACTGAACATATTCAGAATCCTCATTCATTTTCCTTTTTAAATATATATAACATGACTATATTTGTTAAAAACTTTGAAATAACTGACACTTACATGGTAACACTATATGAAAAATCTGAGTCGCAAAAAATTCCTTGCGTAAAACATGGGAAAACCCCTACGTCCTGAAAGAGTTAATAATAATAATAATAGCCCCTTCAGTCATAACTGACTATGGGAATCCGCCCCAGAGATGACAGCTCTCAGCTGCTTATTTTCCTGACGTTGTCTCCTCTCTTCGGCTTGTTGTGTGAGCTTCTTTTCGCCCAATCTGAGGTGGCGCCGTAGATAGCATCGCCACTTGGTGCGAGCGGCAGCTTCATCCTCCCAGGTTGCTGGATTTATGTCCAGTGCCCTCATACCTCTCTTGCACACATCTTTGAACCTCAGCTGCGGTTGCCCAACTGTATAAAAGCATAGTTGTATTAAATATGTGTTTAAGTACGGAGTTATATACACCACAGGCTCATTATCCTTGAATTACAAATTGGCGGAGCAAATGATATAAAATTAGTTCTTACAACTCTATAACTATCATAATCATATCATTTTAATTGCGCCTAAATGACAGCATATATATCTTCAAATCTGAATATTTAAGCCTCTCCTTATCTAACCACTTTAAACATGAAAAAATTATTAGTTGATAATAATGATATAATTATATAAACATTCACTTACTAATGAAGCTTAATGAGATCTTTGTGCTTGGTGGGACTCAGCCAGTTTTGTAACATTTGATTCCAAGTTTGTTAAAAGAAGTCTCAAATCTCCTGTTACAAATCTGCAATCGGTTTCATTGCTTTTGTAGTAGCAACACTACTGCACTGAACCCCTTCTCCACCAAATACGACGTTGAGAATGCTGTAATTAGCAATTTAGTTTCACGCCAAAGAACGGAATGCGCAAGCCTCTGCTAGATCCAAAAATTTTCGTAATGTGTGCGACTGATTCGTGCTTTTGCCTCGAAGTCATTTTGTAGCTCAGTTAATTCTTCTTGTAAATGTTGACTAACTAGTTCCACGTCTGATTCAAACGGATTAATCACCCAGTCCGGTATTATTAGTTCTTGCAAGTCCTTAAATCTTATGCTCATACCATTTTAATAGCGTCCAAATGACTGCAATAAACCTATAAATCGGAATGTTTAAGCCTGTCCCCACCTAACTATAGTAAACATGGAAAATGAGAAAGTTCTCGGCGACTAAGATTATTTTTATATAATGTCAATTTGTTGATGAACCCCATGATAATTCCTTTCACTTTAATCAGACTGATCTAATTTCCTTGTAGCTTAAGAAGAACCTCATTTAACTTTTCAAATATATCTGAAATATAGGCCACATTGTTTCGCAATACTTCTCTTTCGATGCTAAATTCTTCTTTGATTGAATCCAAAAACTCTACAACAGAATCAAATAATGCCCATAATCTTTTTAAAAGTTACCTTTGGACAGCCATCGTACTTCCGTGTGTAGGAGAAGATGTTCAAACTCTTCACCATTATCACAACAAAGTTTACAAAATAATCTATCGTTCAACGAATGCGCCTTAATTTTGTTAATAGCACTGATAACACAGTTCAATGATTTGTGGAGTCTGTCACTAAGATGCTTGGCGACTAAATGTTGTCGATGAATAACACAATGAATTGTTAAAACACCTGGTGCCACATTTTTTAAGTAGGCCTGAAACCCACGATGACGACCAACCATAGCTGGTGCTCCGTCTGTCACACATGCGATGACATTGGAAAAAGGAATTTTTTTCCCAATACAAATGTGTTCCCAGAAGAATATATGTGTCGAGAGTGGAGAGAGAAGGTTAGCTTGGGTGTGTCGAGAGGCTAATGAATGTTTCGAGTGTTGAAGGGACATAAATCTCTGCCTACTTTCTCCTGACAATGGTAACATCCCAGGCACTAAAATGTTGCGTTTGGAATCCTTGAAACACTCTATGGGACGCAAGGCAAATAAAAACTATCGTGTTACAAGCTATGCAAAGGGGAATATCTTTTGTAATTGTTTCATATTGATTCTTGTAAAAATGTACACAAAGCCCCCCTGAATGGAAGCAGCGGGACCCCAAGATGCAGCAATAGTGAAAGCAGTCAGCGACCCATAGCTTGACTGCTTGCATCAGGACCAGCGAACCAGAGCTGGTCAAGACCGTACTCCACCTCCACGTGGTGGTCCTGGAAACAGTCTGCAGCAGTGCAGTTCTGGCTGAGCGAGTACGGGTCGAAATGGGAAGGCAAACCCGGTCCCAAAAACTGCCGTGCTGAAGCCGGATGTGTCGACCGAAAGGTGCAGATATCACAGCTTAGGCGTAAACAGACACAACGCAACCACCGTCCTTTTCAGGGCGAACGAAGAAGAAGAAGAATGGAAGCAGCGACCCCCAATCGTTGCGACCCATTAAAACGCCCCCAGACATCTTAAAAACGCCCCCCAGGGGGCGGCACCGCCCCCGTTGAGAAACACTGACCTAGAGGATGCTTACAACAGTTTGGACTTTGCAACCTTAATCGACTGTGTAATACTGTAATGGCATGTTGTGTAAATCCTTGGCTAACAAGGTGGATAGCAGCTGCCTTAACTGAGAGATCAGTTGCAATTCACTTGGGAACATGGACATCAGAACCAATACAAATTTGCCCAGGATTAACCCATGGTTCTCCATTAGCAATGGGGTTTTTTTTAACATTTATACAGCAAAAATAGCTGCAACCCAACCAACAGGTTTGGGACGAACATTAACTTTTGCCGATGACTTGCTCATTTACAGGACTGGTTCAGATAGGAATGAAATGGTTCAAAGCATACATGAGACACTTCAAGCAGTTTCTAAATGGTGCGACGAAACCAGCTCCAAGGTCAATCCCAACAAAGCATGTGTGCTTTGGTGCTCCTTGAATAACTCCATATTGAAGGTAGATCTTCCAGACATTACTCTCAGTGGCCAGAAAATTGAAAGGCAGAACAAGTTGAGATACCTTGGAGTAACATTTAATCATGGGCTATTTGATAAGCACCATGTTGATCACATCATACAAAAGTACAATAGAGGTCTGGCAGCCTTAAAAACAATGGATGCAGTGCACCTGGAGCAGAGACTACTGTTTCTCCTGTATCATCAGCTGGTCTTGTCTGTAATCGAGTATGGCCTGGGAATACTCACGCTGTCAATATCACAATGTGAACGACTGGAACACCTTTAAAATGAAGGGATGCGTATAGTCTTGGGCTGCACATAAGATACTTCTATTGTGATGATGTGGCACATGCTTGGATTGCTGTCAATTAGCTCCAGATATACAATGGCCCAGGCAAAAGCATATATGCGGGTAACCATAGACAAAAAGCATCCCCTACATGGGAATATTGCTGACATCAAATTAACGAGAATAAAGAGGGGTATGTCATGGATGGTGAAGGCAGAGGAGACTGTTGGACAAGTGACCCCAATTGAAAATATATTCAAGGGAGAAGAATGGAGTAAGTCAGATGAGAGCTGGGTGAACTACCAACAAGTCATCATCAGCCTTGGTAGATAATGCAAATTTTGGGCCAATGGGAGAGCAGAGCTTGAAATTAATCAGCTTATAAATGATAATGCTGGGGATGATGATGCCATTATGTACACTGATGGGTCTGTAATCTATGGTAATAAATCAGGGTGGGGTTTCTCTGCTAGAATAAAGGGTAGAACCATCACTGAACATAGCGGGGCTTACATGATAACAGCATCAGAATGGATGTAGAGGCAGCTACTGCTGCCTTAAGATGGCTGTCTGAAACTGTATTAACAAAGGCAGTTATTGTATCAGACTCACAATCCATGCTTCGAAAGGTCCAAAATGGTTGGCTTCGGCAGGAATGGAAAACATCCATAGAAGCATTGAATCTTCAAGAACTGATATGGATCTACTGTCCTGGTGTTGGGTCCGTTCATTCTAATGGTGAAGAACTTCGTTACGCGAATGGTTGCAAAGAAACAAAATGTCAGAAAATGTTCTTCAAAACGAACTCCAACAAGTAGTGTTTAACTGGTCACTTACTGGCAGCACACAAGTCTGTGATGACTGTACATATATTTTATTTAACGTGACACATACGGAGTGGAACA
Organism: Oreohelix idahoensis; assembly: GCA_024509875.1. NCBI lineage: Eukaryota > Metazoa > Mollusca > Gastropoda > Stylommatophora > Oreohelicidae > Oreohelix > Oreohelix idahoensis. The sequence goes on along the minus strand of JAMPIV010009530.1, from coordinate 317,066 downwards.
CACAAGACGATCATGGTTACAGATTACAGATGCAAATGTCATACTTTAAAGTTGCTGATCATACTCTTAAATTCTTGGAGATTCTTCAACAATCAAGTCCTCTTCTATCCAAGTGAGCTGAGGATCACTTCTGTTCTCCGCTAATATACATTTACAATGAAGTCCGTTGACCTTCTTCCAAGGACGTCTATCGTGGTAAACGGATTCATGTACGAGGATCAATCTTTGATATCATACCCGTAAAATTCCCAGACTTTCTTCATACAATACTTATGTAGCATATATATAATCCAGACAAAGTCATACACGGCAATACAATCAGGTTAGAGTCTTCTGTTGACTAACCTCTCCCAAAATCCATGCCATGACTTTGGCATGGCGAAACGGCATATTAAAACATGTGAAGCATACAAAATCAATTAACTTCGTTTCCTCGTAGGTATCCTCCCTCTACGGTAATTCAAACAAGGCAATCGACTCCGTTTGTCCATTCTAGGAATGACATACTACGATGGATTCCCGCTAGACCATAACTAGGAGCGGGCCTGATACTTCAATTAAAATCAATAAACATTCAATGTGAAATGGGGCGACACTTACATGATACTTCCACTATTGGCTTCGACATGAAGACCAATATATATATATCAATAGAAATAATGGCTTCCACCAATTTGCCACGAATACAAGAAATATTCCACGGACATCAACATCGTCCGTACTGCCCCCATACAAAACATGACGTCAGAATCCCTAAACTAGGTTACCCGTGCGTCCAAAGCAACTCACACTGCATTGTGCACGTCAGTGCGTGAATCAATCGAACGCTCAAATAATATAACTATATTAAGACTGGTGCGTACATTTGGCAGGACCGAAGACTACCCCCTTAGGTAATAAATGTACGTAACAGCTCCCTTATTACCTTCCCTTAAAAAAATTAATTCTATTAATTTTTTTGAACTTAGTACCCGAGAGAGGTGAGTCAAAACTACACCAAGATATATGAAATGCATAAAGTTATACCATATTAAGAAAAGAATATTAAACGAAATCAATATAACTAAATGATAGTATGCATTAAAGCACACATCCACAATCGACCTACTTTGGAACGATGTGGTAATATTCGAAGTAAAAACAAGTTGAAAATGAAAAATGAAAAAACCATAAAAAAAGATGATAATAAAATTCAACTAAGTTTTCCAAAAAAAAAAAAATTTGAAACATATGATTTCAAAAATGAAAATGAACAGCAACACTGATGATGATCAATGACAAGAGAATCAATAAAACAGAAAAATTGAAAATACAATGTGCAAAAATGAAGCAATGCAAAATTAAACACTTAAGAATCAACACCCTTAATGTTTTCTAACACTAGTACGGTTGACTAGTGATCTAACAGTGAGATATCATAACTAAGACCCGTGAATGCAGGTATACGTGACAACTAAGAAAGTTAGTATGTGTGTGATCCATAATCAATTAAATAGATTAAATTGAATTATTCTAATTTATATATTTCTTAATTACTAACAAATAACCAGTTACTAATATATTCTAAGTAATTCCAATATCACTATCAATATGTCAATGTTCAGTTACAACTAGTTAGTAATCGACGAGACGATGTTCTCAATGTTCCAACACGATAAAATATATTCTCGAACACGATATGTAGTGTAATATGTTCCATAGGAATAACAAATGTATATTTGTCGCTCTTAACAATGTTTACATACTAATAAAAAGTTATTGTAGTACCAATGTTCCCGTATAATAAAATGTTACTCTAATACCACTGTTCCCGTTCTAATAAAACGTTACTAACAAGAAGTAATGTTATAAATCTATAAGTAAGTATATCATGAAAGTTATACTTATACGAATACTTCAGTTATATAACAGTCTTTATAGATGTGTACTATCAATGATAATGTACAAAGTTATTCATGTTATCGGTGAGGATGTTTCAACATCTGGAAGTGGTTTAGTTTCGACAAGTTCGCTTGGGCATCTCGACAAACAGTCTGCGAACACATTCTTCACTCCAGGAATAGCTCGTATTTCAAAATTGAATGGTTGAAGCGCTATAGCGTAACGCGCTGACTTAGATGATTTAACGTTCTTCGTGTTCAGTGCGGTAAGAGCTTTTTGGTCAGATTCCACCACAAAGTGTGAGCCGAGGAGGTAACGTTCCAGTTTTGTGATTGCCCATACTAATGCGAGGAGCTCTTTATCCAGAATGGAGTATTTTAGTTCGCTCTCCGTAAGTTTTCTGGACACGTACATCACTGGAAATAAGGTGCCGTTATATTCCTGCATCAAAACTGCAGCAATAGCGTAAGAAGATGCATAACTGCGAAGAATGAAAGTGAGATTTTTGTTAGGCAACCTCAAAAAAGGTTCATTTGAAAAAAATCATTTTATATAGTCTAACGCCGTTTGGTGATCCTGCGACCACTTTATTACATTAGATGTGCCTTTCTTCAGTAGAGACGAAAAAGGTGCAGTTATAGTAGACAAATGAGGGATGAATTTTGAATAGAACTGTATTAGTCCTAAAAGAGATCTAACTTGTTTTTTTGTCTTAGGTGCCGAGATGTTTAAAATTTTAGAGACGTTACTGTCTTCTGTATACATGAAACCATGACCTATGCGGTGACCCAGAAATGAGATGTCATGAAAACCGACAAAAGCCTTTGAAGGTTTCGCTGTTAAGTTAAAATCCCGTAAGGTAGAAAGTAAAGCTTTTAATCCATGAATATGTTCATCCCAAGAGTCACTGAAAAGACAGATGTCATCTATATAAGTAATGACATCGGGACGATGAGACAATATGCGGCGCATCATGCGTACAAAGGTAGCTGGCGCATTCATTAATCCAAATGGCATAAAATTCCATTGAAAAAGACCCCGTGGCGTCGAGAAAGCGGTGAATGGCTTTGCTTTAGGAGTGAGTGGCACTTGCCAATAGCCCTTTGAAAGGTCAAATTTCGAAAAGAATGTGGCATGAGATACCTCTCCAATAAGTCGTCTAAAAGAGGTAACGGTTCCGCATCGAATTTTGTAACTTTGTTTAATTTCCTGTAATCTACGCAAAGACGTATATTATTGTCCTTCTTCCTAATGATTACCATAGAAGAAGAATATGGTGATGAAGATGGTTCAATTATATTTAATTGAAGCATCTCATCCAATTCCTTATCAACCTTATCACGAAAGTGTAAAGGGATAGGATATGGGCGAACTCGAATAGGCGTATCGTCAGTCAGAATAATGTCAAGTTGGATGACTGACGTATGACCTGGGATGTCAGTGAGGACATCCTCATACGAGTGTAGAATATTAGAGACTTGCTGACGTTGATCAGCCGAAAGAGTAGATGAGATTGTAACATCATTCCATTTCTCAGTGGAATGGAGTGGTACAATGGTATTGGTAGTTGTACATCATCGAAAGAAGATTCTTCTTCTTGGATGACTGACAAACTAGAATAGTGTTGAATAGGAGGTGTAGGATCGTCAGTTGCCTGGAACACTGACTGTAGATAATCAGGACGTGAGTAATACTCCTTCAACATGTTAATGTGGAAGGTTTTATGTTTACCATTAACATCAACGATGTAGTCGACATCGGATATTCTTGAGATGATCCTGAAAGGACCTCTCCAGGTAATTAAAAGACGATTGTTATGCGCAGGGAGTAATACAAAAGCTTCGTCACCAGGAATAAGCTGGCGAAGACGTCTATACTTGTTTGCAAATAGACGAGCTTTTTCTTTGGCTTGTTCGGATGATGCAGTAGCTAATCTACAAGCATCTATGATTCTCTTTCTCAGAGAGATCACATACTCATAAGAGGATTGAGTTTCCTCTTCAATATTCTCGTCAACCAATAAGTCGTGGATTAACGACATCGGACCGCGTGGTTGCATGCCAAAAACTAGCTGGAATGGAGAAAACCCCATGGCTTGATTTTGTACTTCGCGATACGCGAACAGAGCAGCGGGTATGACCCGATCCCAGTCTTGGGGATGGTCTTGGGTCATCTTACCCAACAACTGCTTGAGTGTCCTATTGAGACGCTCAATTAACCCATTTGACATCGGATGATAAATAGAACTAAGAGATCTTTCTATACCTAATGTCTTCATAACTTGAGACATGGATTCAGAAATGAACTGAACCCCATGATCCGACAAGATTTTCCGTGGAAAACCAATGCGTGAGAAGATTAACATCAATGCCTCTGCTACACTGGCAGATGAAGTGTTCTTGAGAGGGATGGCCTCAGGCCAACGAGTGCACATATCAATGCACGTAAGAATATGCGTATGCCCTCTAGCAGATGGAAGCATCGGACCAATAATGTCTATAGCCATTTTATCAAATGGTCTAATCGGGATGTCCGCAGCTTGAATAGGAGCCGCATGAAATGGACCCCGTACCTTAACTTCCTGACATATCAAACAGGACCGACAATAGAGAGTGATGTCCCTATGGACACCTGGCCAGTAGAATGCCGAAAGCACTCTGGATTTGGTACGCGAAAAACCCATATGGCCCGCACATTGCGAGTCATGCGCATGTTGTAATATACGAGATCTCATAGAGGATGGGACTAAGATCTGATAACATAAGGATGAATCCTTTTCCCGTATTACTCTAACCAAAATCCCATTTTTAAGTATAAAGTCATGTCTAGATTTTGCAAGTTTGTTGCTGGTATTCTTTTTGTTCACATACTGAAAAATTTTTTTTAATGAATCATCATTCTTTTGCAATGTTGCAAACAACTCCCGTGAAATAGGAGCATCATCATCACAAGTGGTATGAACTGTAGGTTCAATAGGTGTATCATGCGACATATTAGTAGCTTGCGCTCTAGTCACTACTGCATTTGCAGTTTGAATATGTCGCTCTTCCCATTCAGCAATTTGCTGTGGTGTACAATCTTTAATACCATGTATGCGACCAAGTATTACATCACAAATTGGATTCGGAAGGAGACATGCCTGGATCTTTCCTGAAAAAAATGGTGTATTAAGGTCAATAATAGCAGTGGGAAATGTTTCAACGGTGCCACCAAAAGTCACACACTTGACAACCCTGCCCGTGGCACAACTTGGGTTGATCAGCGAAGTCCGGACGCCCACAGTATTACAACCTGAGTCAAATAGGAGAGAGCATGAAATGTTGTTGACAAATCCCTTGTTAAACTTAAGAGAGCCCTGTCCCTGGTGTACTGACGCAGCAGTGGCCGTACAGACTACAGGTAGACTAGGCAAGGTATGTCCGCAACGCAGCGTCGTGATCGCCTTAGGCTGGAAAAGAGTCGAGCATTCTGGACAGTCTTTCACCTGGGTACAATCAAGAGAACAAGACATAGCATTGTGAGTTTCAGCTACTTTACCCTGTTCAATGTTAGCCTGTGTATCAATTAAAGAGACATTAGAATGTCTACCCGTATTACTCGACGATCTATCTCTACGACGCGATCGATTTTGATTATTTGCATTAAAATTGCCATAATTGTCGTTTCTGCTTGAGTTAAAATTTGGATGAGTCCGATAATTTGTATAATTAAAGTTATGATGTTCTTTAAAATTTTTATTCCAAGAACCTTGTCTGTTTTGCGGACCCTGAGATCTTGATCTCCAGTTTTGTTTATTATAATGTCCTTGATTATTTTTAAAATTATTGTTACCAAAATCTCGCGATCTGTGAGCTTGGTTCCAAGAAACATTAAATGGAGCAGATTGTTGAAATTGCTTCCCTTTGTAAAAGTTATCATTGTTAAAATTGTAATTATTTCCCTTATTGACATACCTGTCAGCACTAAAGGAACGATTTCGTGAAAAATTGTTTTGTTGTGCTGCAAAAGCAACAGGCAATTCATTCTTAATCTGTGCATTACTTAGATCCATGGTTGGGTGAGCAGTGCAGAAGTTTTTTGCATGTTCTTCTAAGTCTTTCATTGATAAAGGTTTCCGTTCGTGTAAAAATGCGAGAAATGTAGGATTTACAGACGATAGTACCTTATCGCGCATCAGTAAATCGAAGAGACCTTCATATCAATTTTGGATAATTCGATCCATCTTTCTAGGGTTAGTCGTATTTGTGACAGAAAATCACTGAAATTTCTGCTTGATTGCGGTAGTAATGTACGAAATCTTAATCGGTATTCATCTTCTGTCATTTGAAATTTCTTCAGAAGTGCGGCTCTAAGAGCATTATAATCATTCTTCTCATTAATACTGGTAGTATGATAAACTGCTAAAGCATCCCCAGTAAGTAACCTGGATAAATATGTGCAATACAGTGTTTTATCCACGTTATAAGACCTACAAGTGGCCTCAAATCTATCTAGGAAAAATATTACGTCATCCGACGGGGGATTAAATTTAGGTAATTTAAGGTGAATTTCCTTAAAATGATCATGTCTGGATGAAGTTTGGCTTTCAAAAGTTCTCTGAGAATTAGCTTCCTGAGTTAACCTAAGTCTCTCATATTCTGACTCTGCTAATTTTAGTTCATGCTGTCGTTTTTTATCATTCTCTTCCATCTCAAGCTGAAGTCGTTTTGTATTATATTCAGCTATTAATCTTCTTTCTTCCATTTCTTTTTGTTTATTTTCCATTTCCTTTTGTTTAACTTCCATTTCCTTTTGTTTAACTTCCATCTCAATTTTAAGTCTTTCTTTAGCCTCCCTTTGCTTCTGTTCTGCCTCTCGCTGAAATCGTTTCTCTTCTAATTCAGCGGCTAATCTCATTTTTTTCTCCTCTTCCTCAGCTATAAATTTCCTCTTCTTTTCATCCTCCTCAGCAGTTAATCTCATTTTTTTCTCATTCTCCTCAGCAGTTAATCTCATTTTTTTCTCATTCTCCTCAGACTCAATCCGTTTTTGATCTGCCTCAAATTGAAGTTTTTCTAGTCTTAAAGTTTCTAACTTTCTCTGTTCGGCTTCTATTTCTTGAGCTTTCTTATATTCTGCAAGTGCAAATGCTTTTGCTTCATCAGGAGCCATCTGAAGAGCTTTTGCTTGCTTAATGAAATAATCTAGTGAATACATTATGCTTATTATAAGTAGTCACAATACTCTTGATTTATAAAATGATAATTAATCAATGTAAATTAATTAACCTTGTTACTATAACAAGTGTTCTTCGTTCCTGTCCTAGAACGGTATCTTTTGTTATCATATAGTTATGAAATATATCAATAATCAATATAGTAATTTATGTAATGAAATGTCATGAAATCAACAACGTGAAAGACAATAGAAACATTACCGACAAGACACGATAATCAAAGACGAGTGAACACAATCGTAGAAATCAACAAAATTAGAAATGTATAACTAAAATAGAATATCGTAAAAATTTACGATGACAACTACGATCAGATACTCAACAGGACAATTGACAACACAGTGTAAAAACATAGGTTTTGTAAAAAACTGAACGACAGGAAAGGTGAGACGGACGCATAATACAAACAAAATTTATCATAAAACTAAATACGAGTAAAAATAACTACCAAAAACAACAAGTAAACGTGACGAAACAGCTAAACAGATACTATTATAAGGAACAATTAGCGATCGGAACTTCGGCAAGGTTTCTAGCCTTGGACCGGAATTATCGCTCAATTGAAACTTACAAGTTGAGCCCTACAGAACGTCTGACGAAGAGCCCGAATTGGCTTCGAGATGGATCTCGTTCGTCAGATCAACCTCCCTACCTCCCACGACGAATGTACAACATATAACATATAACATGGAAAATGTAAAGATGGACATAACTATAAAAGGCACAGCTAAAAGTAATAAAATGTACAACGAAAGCACGTTATACTCATTTCGCGTGTGCCGGGAAAAAACAATGTGCCTCGTCTCCGTGGATGTACGTCTGAGGATAAAATACTTCGCTCTGCGTATATAACAACAGCTCGCACGTAATAATGACGAATAGGTGATCCCAAGGCAGTCAGTCACTGTAAAACTTGACGTGGAGGTTGATTGATGACCTTGAGCATTTGGTAACCGTAAGTTGATTCTGATTCATCATCACACTAGGTTCCAAGTTTGAGATGTTGTCGCCTTGAAAGTTCAAATCTTCTTTTCAACCGATACTTGGATTGAGTACGTTCCTGTGAAATTATTTATTTCCAGACCACACTGGCATACCATTTACTGTTGGGTCCGTTCATTCTAATGGTGAAGAACTTCGTTACGCGAATGGTTGCAAAGAAACAAAATGTCAGAAAATGTTCTTCAAAACGAACTCCAACAAGTAGTGTTTAACTGGTCACTTACTGGCAGCACACAAGTCTGTGATGACTGTACATATATTTTATTTAACGTGACACATACGGAGTGGAACACACAAGACGATCATGGTTACAGATTACAGATGCAAATGTCATACTTTAAAGTTGCTGATCATACTCTTAAATTCTTGGAGATTCTTCAACAATCAAGTCCTCTTCTATCCAAGTGAGCTGAGGATCACTTCTGTTCTCCGCTAATATACATTTACAATGAAGTCCGTTGACCTTCTTCCAAGGACGTCTATCGTGGTAAACGGATTCATGTACGAGGATCAATCTTTGATATCATACCCGTAAAATTCCCAGACTTTCTTCATACAATACTTATGTAGCATATATATAATCCAGACAAAGTCATACACGGCAATACAATCAGGTTAGAGTCTTCTGTTGACTAACCTCTCCCAAAATCCATGCCATGACTTTGGCATTGGCGAAACGGCATATTAAAACATGTGAAGCATACAAAATCAATTAACTTCGTTTCCTCGTAGGTATCCTCCCTCTACGGTAATTCAAACAAGGCAATCGACTCCGTTTGTCCATTCTAGGAATGACATACTACGATGGATTCCCGCTAGACCATAACTAGGAGCGGCCTGATACTTCAATTAAAATCAATAAACATTCAATGTGAAATGGGGCGACACTTACATGATACTTCCACTATTGGCTTCGACATGAAGACCAATATATATATCAATAGAAATAATGGCTTCCACCAATTTGCCACGAATACAAGAAATATTCCACGGACATCAACATCGTCCGTACTGCCCCCATACAAAACATGACGTCAGAATCCCTAAACTAGGTTACCCGTGCGTCCAAAGCAACTCACACTGCATTGTGCACGTCAGTGCGTGAATCAATCGAACGCTCAAATAACACTGACAAACAACATTTTTCTTTCTTATATAAGAATAGGTGCGTACATTTGGCTGGACCGAAGATCCGTTTATCTCTATCACATCGGGTTCTTAAGATATTTGTGAATAAATATATTTTTGGGAAACCGTTATTTGCTCCGTTTCATTTTTACTATATAACTTATTAAAAATTAATAAAAATGCAAAATAATTCTACTTTTTATACTGCTAAAAGATGCATGACATATGTTACGCTATTTTTCAAATAGTACTGTATTTTGAAATAATTCTGAGCGAAATATGGCTTCTAGAACTTGTAGAAATTCGGCTGATATGTTCATCGTGTGCGGATATTTTATCGACTGTTCACCAGAAAAACTTTACATCATTACTAAAGAAAGCATATGAACTTTATTTCGATTCGAAAGTTGATGATGCAAATAAATCTTGGAAGCCAAATGCAGTTTGTTCGACTTGTGCAAATACATTGGCAGGTAGGTTACGACAATCGCCTACGCATAAGTGAATGCGTTTTGGAGTGCCGGTGATATGGCGTGAACCGACAGATCACGGTACTGATTGTTACTTCTGCTTGACAAATATCCATAGTTTCACTTTTAAAACTAGAAAGTCTGTGGTTTATCCAAATGTTAAATCGGTTTCAAAACCAGTGCCTCATGATCCAATCACGTCTCCGATCCCAGTTCCACCAGAACAATATCCGTTGGACGTGAATGAACCATCAGAAAGTGATAGTTTACCTGCTTTAGAAACTAATTCTGACTCGGATTATATACCGGTGAATGATGGTGTTCACTTAATTAACCATTCAGAACTTTCAGATCTAATACGTGATCTTGCTCTTACCAAAGGACTCGGAATTACTCGGTTCGCGACTCAAAGAACGGAATCTTTTAGCGCCCAATACTCCGATATCTAAATTTCGTCATAGACACAGAGAACTTGTTCAATACTTTGAGATGGTTGATGACATTTGCTATTGCAAAGATGTAAACGGTCTAATGGTGCACCTCGGTCATGAGCACATAGTCAACGAATGGCGACTTTTCATCGACTCTTCCAAGACTAGTCTAAAAGCCGTGTTATTGCATAACAGAAATTTATTTTCATCAATTCCAGTCACCTACTCAGTTCATATGAAAGAAACTTATGACAATATGGCTATACTTTTGGCAAAAATAAAGTACAATTACTACCAATGGCGGATTTGTGGAGACCTAGAGGTCATTGCAATTCTCACGGGCATGCAGACTGGGTGTACTAAATTTTGTTGCTTCCTTTGTGAATGGGACAGCTGCAACAGACAGGAACATTATGCAAGAAAGGTGTGGCCTATCAGGGATCGTATGCAGCTCGGGCATGGGGTTGTAATACAAGAGCCATTAGTTAACAAAGACAGCATCATTTTAACCGTTACATATGTGAAGTTGGGGCTCATGAAGAATTTCGTAAAATTTTAGATAAAACGAGCAAAGCTTTCACTTATCTTCGAGAAAAGTTTCCGCAAGTTAGCGATGCAAAGATAAAAAGTCTCTTTGTAGGACCTAAGATTAGCTGAAAGCTTTTATTGCAGAGTTCTTTATGCCTAATTCGAGAACTTGTTACATGGTAGTGAACTTCGCGCATGGATGGCATTCAAATCGATCGTTGATAACTTTCTGGGAAATCACAAATCTGTCGACTATGTGCATATTGTTAAGCAGTGCATAGATGCATACAGAATTATGGGCTGTAACATGTCCCTCAAAATCCATTTGCTCGATTCGCATCTTGACTTTTTTCCCTGACAACCTTGGCGAAGTCAGCGATGAACATGGAGAACGATTCCATCAAGATATCGCCGTAATGGAGTCACGTTATCATGGACGGTGGAGTGTGACCATGCTTGACGATTATTGTTGGATGCTTAATCGCGATGTACCACATGCCATTCACCGACGAAAGTCGACTGCAAAGAAATTCAAGCCTACATAACTGTTATACTTCTTGACGAATGATGTTGTAATACTGTATGCGTTGTTAAAAAACTTCAATTGCGTATTTCTAGAGATCCCGACCTGATAGAGAAAAACGGTTTGCAGATTTAAAAACAGCGCATTAAAATTGACCAGAAAAACATGGAAATGTTAGAGAAAGAAAAAAATTTTTTTATTTTGTTAGCCAGTGTAATATAACTATATTAGGACTGGTGCGTACATTTGGCAGGACCGAAGACTACCCCCTTAGGTAATAAATGTACGTAACACCTGGTCATGCAGGGGTATGTGGCAATGAAAGAGCTGACAGACTAGCTTCAAGCGCACCCATAAAAGGTGCATTGGACATGGATAAGGAAGAAATACTGAGAGCAATTCATGTTCATCTATTACAGAAAGACAATGCAGTATATGAATCATCAAGGCTAAGACTGCTGGAATCTGACATCAAACGTAAGACCAGCAGGGCTGGACGTATGAGAGGACGCATTCGTCGTATACACCAACCAGTGCACAACAGGAACAATTAGCATTCATACCCTTCGACATCTGCTGAGGGAGACTGAGTACCAATGCATTTGCCCAGAGTGCAACATTATGACAAAATCTTAGACTTACTTACTTACTTAGTCATTTCCCTTCTACCGTGAGGTGTAGAGGTTTGGAAGAGAGAGCACCAGACTATCCTACTGGCTGTCTTCCTCCTGGCCTGGTTCCACTCTAGTCCTCGGTTCTTCAAAGATTGTCTAATGTTGTCCTCCCAGCGGACTCTGGGTCATCCTGGGGTCTGGATCCCTGGCTCTTTGTTTCCTATGCTTGCCATGGGAACCGATCTTCTCCCATTCTGCAGACATAGCCAAACCATCTTAGTTGGGACTGTTCTACTTGGGTCTGCAGGGGGTGGGATTTTATGCCTCGACATTTCATTTGGTTGCAGACCATGTCTCTTCTTGTTACTTCAACCACCTTCCTCAGATACCTCATTTCTGAGGTTTGGATCTGGCTTTTGTGGGTTGTAGTCATTGCCCATGACTCGCATCCATATGTCAAGACTGGAACACATGTGGAGCGGTAAACAGCCATCTTCATTTTCTTACCAAGCTTTCTCTTGCTGAGGAATCCTCAATTTATGGCCTGAAAAAGTCTCCCAGCTGCTGCTTTTCGAGTGGCCAACTCTTCTTTGATGCCTCCCTTTCAGTCTATAATAGCTCCGAGGTATTATCTTAGACAATTAGTAAAATGCTGGTTGTTTGATATATTGATATCACAAGAAAATTAACTCAAAGTTATTTTTTTTTAAATAATGGTGAAAAAAATAAAATAAACTGAACATATAAGGAAGAGTGATATTACTTTTTCAGTCATATTGCATCAGCTGGCTGTCTAATTAAATATGCACTGAATACTCATGCCCCATATTACATCCACTTAAGTGAGCAAACACAACCAAAAGTAAAAAAAAATTGTAAGTAAAGCATACGACAATCATGCTAGTGGCAGAAAATGGCAAAGTCAATGTAGTTAAACAGCTTTGGACCATGAAGGAAATCAAACATGCTTTCATTTCTAAAACCTTAACATTCAGCGGACTGTCTACAAGTTGTAAGTCCAGGTAAAAAGCAGGTAATGGAATCGAGCGAAAAGAAGGTAGTGGGGGGTCAAGAATTTTGGACACAAAGGACCATCGGCGTCTCGCCCAAATCGTTCGGGCTTCACATTAGTGTAGAAAACTACGGCAGCGCATGATCGATTTTTTTTTTTTTTTTCTAATGTTGGTTGTTAGCACACAGGATGAATTACAAAAAAAGTAATTTCGTCACCATTTCTCACAGAGACAAACAACACACTTGAACATGCCACGAACATCAAAATTTGCATGGGAAATTTGATTTTGTCAGAAATGTTCTGTTTATCTTATCCTGCTCAATGGATTTGGAAACGAAAGACTCTGTAACACCTGTGTTTCGACCGAAACATACCCAGAAATTCCATTTGGGGACTTGCACAAGAGGTGCCACCCCAAAATTTTAATTTCACGAAAGAACGGTATCGACATACTAGAGGGACACCTTCTGCCATTTTTCATGTCATGGGTGCACATTTCAAATGAAATGAAATACAGCTCATACCACCAAAGTTTGGCTGTAAGAGAATATTGTGTGATATGTTGCCTGAACTGGCCCAGCAATTGGACCTACAATTGAAAACGTTTGGGCACTACTCTAGAATCATTTAAAAAAGAGTGGACTCAGAGACGTTGAACAATTGAAGAAGGCAGCTGAGTAATACTGGGACAGTCTGACTCACAATTTTTACAAAACTTGTACTGTCGCCGCATCCAGACTTGCCTTATCATGGAGAAGGCAACATTATAGATACTGAAACCAGTTAATAATAGGGGAGATACCAATCTTCCTCTGAAATAGTTTGAAGTATTATTTCATGAGTGTGCAGCGAGTTGTGTTGACTTTTTTTTGGCAAAGTACTGTACATGTTTAGTGGTAGTATGTCCAATGTCACATTCAACAGTCTTTGTTAGAAAGCATCAACATTAATGGTAAGGACCTGAGAATTATAAACAACATGTACTGGCAACAAACATCAGCTATGACAATTAGCAGCCATTTAGGAACGTTTTAGCAGATTAAAAAAGAGTGTTATACATGTTTCATGATAGTATGTCTGTGATGGTATTTTAAACCTTTCGTGCCTTAGTGATTTTTCTGAGCGATTCATAGATTTTCAAGTGTATAATAAATGTGTGTAAGATCATGTTTGAAAAATGTAACTTTTACCATTTGATAGCTAGAATCTAAGTTTCATATAATATAAACATTTGGGAATTTTTACAAAAGTCCTTTTTTATTTATTTTTGCACTGTTCTTGAAATCAGATATACAGATACGTTACACATTTTGCCAGAGAGTGCTACATTTTAGTAAATTCTATCATAGAATAATGAAATAATTGAAGGAAATTTGACACAAATTTTCCCATTTAGCCACTTATCTCATTATGTGAGCAAAAGATCTCTTCTGTTCCTTACCATTTAGCTCCCTGTAAGGTACAGTGTAGTCACGTTTTATGCTAGAGAAGCACCAATGAGGACCTGACATAATTCAAAACTAGTGTTCTCACAAGAATAAATATAAAGTAGCGGTGTGTTGTCACATGAATAAATGTAAAGTAGGGGGTGTGTTCTCACAGGAATAAAAGTAGGGGGTGTGTTCTCAGATGCATACATTTCCAACCATTGTAGCATTTTTAAATTTTTTTTTGCTTTTACACATGACAATTTTGCTGATTAATGTCATCTTTCCCTTTTATTACAGTGTCGTATAATAATTATACAACAAATATAGACCATGCTATAAGTACCATGTTGAGCTGATCATAAAGAAATGCTAGTGAGGTCTGGCAGCTTTACAAACAATGACTGTTACACACTGCTATTGTTTCTCCCATATCATCAGCTGGTCATGTCAGTAATCGAATATGAACTGGGAATACTCATGCTGTCAGTATTACAATGTAAGTGGCTGGAAACACAATCAAAATGAAGGGATGCATATCATCATGGGCTGTGCATGAGATAAACCCACTGTGACCATGAAATACATGCTTGGATCGGTATTGATTAGATTCAGATACAAGGTATGTAATGGTCCAGGTAAAAATCCTATATGCTTAAATTTAAAAGATCAGTCCAAACACTTCAAGCCTTCACATTACTCTACTTCCTTCCCTTCTCTTTTTTTTTTTTTTTTTTTTTAATGTTGGTTGTTACACTGTGACAGGTACAAACAGACTACTTTTAGGAAATAGAAAAACACACACATGCAAACACGTGCAAAATTTAGAAATTTACATTATTTACAGCAATTGGATAGGAAAAGCAAAGCCACACCAGGTTTTCGCAACTGAAGAAATTATTTGGACTTCGGCACCATAGGGCCAAAATTGTAATTATAACTAAGGTTAAACTGAGCATTTTTATTCATACATTTAAAAAATAAAAATAGACGTTTGGATAAGGATATTGTGTCTCTTATGTTGCCAGACTGGCTATTGGTACTTATGATGAGATAAGACTATGACTCCATTTCAAAATGTTCACACACTTGAAACAATTTAAACCAGCTCATTCCAGGTATTTTCAAATTTACTGTTCAAATTCAGACACATATCATGCTGGTGCAAGATATGGCTTGCAGATAAATGTAAAGGGAAAAGTGGTGTGAAGTACTACTCATGGGTTACAGCGAGTTTAAGGTGTTTGACAAAACTTGAAACTGACTTGTCGTAAAGTTAAGGCTATCTATTATGTAAGTACCAACAACCAGTAAAGTTAACAGTACAGCTACAAGTTGAGAGACAAGTAGAGTCTCACAAGATGTCCCAGAGTGGATAGAAATTGCTGAAAGCCTGACACAAAAAGCATTTCAATTTTATCAAAATGTGTGACTAAGGGGCTTGACCTGTCAATCCCAATGAAATGATACTGTGTTTTACTTACTGATGAAATTAAAGATTACATGTGTTAGTGCATCAGTTATTATGCCAAACTCAAATGTATTCACAATAATCCTTCAAATCACTATTTAACGTATGCTTGATGGACCAAAGTCCCATGCTCTGAACTGGAAAACTTTGCTGCTGTCCTAATAAAGATTGAGATTCAGAAGAAACCATTCATTCATGACTACTGGTCTATATCTGCAGAACTGTATACACCTTGGTTTATTCAAGAAAAAGAAATGAAGCATTATATCATGTTATGCTTCATGTCTGATGAGATTCACAAGAAAAAGAAAAGACTGAGCCATTTATGAACAATTTGTTACAAAAATTTCAGAATGCCTTTCACTCATTACAAAATCTTAGTTCGGATAAAATAGGCTTAGGGTACAAAAGCAGATTGCAATACAAGCAATATAAACCACATAAACCAAACAAATATCACATATATCTTTGGGTTATGTGATTTGGCAACTGGATATGTAGTGAACATATTCACATATTCTGTTTCACATACTTCATTTGATCCTAACATGGATTCAAACAATGGGCAAGCTCTAAAGATTTTTCAGACTCTAATACAGCCTTTGGGTACAGCATTTATTTGCTTACAGGAATTACACCTCAAGAGAACCCTCTGACATCTTACTGGAGAAGAAGCAACACTACACCGGCACTCCCAACATTATCTTAAGAAAATTTCCCTAGAAACTGAAGCTCTTCTGGCTGCTTGAAGAAGAGGTCAGTGCTTCTTTGTTGTATTGTTTTCATCATGCCACAGCTCAAGAGAAATCTGCTTCACCAACTAACTGAAGCTTAGGGCCATTTTGTGCACACTAGTTATTTTTTTTTATTACATCTGAACTTCACAAGGAATAACACACACACTTTCATTCCAAATAATGATTTAAAGCATTTCACAAGGTTTTTTGTTGAATTTCCTATATTTTTTTAAAATACCAGAAGCACCTACTGAAATAATAGGCCATATATGTTTCTAAAACATCACCTGAAGAGAAATTCTGCACCAATTTTGGGTGCCTGTTTTTACAGAAATTTGTGGTTTTGAAATTTTTTTTTACATATTTGAACTCACTGTCATAACAATGTGTAGACACGTTTCAAACTAAATGTGCACTGGTATTCTGAACATTTAATTGCAATTATGTAAGTGTTAGTTCACAATTCTACCTTGTTTTTTTCTGTAGGGAGTGTTTTTTTTTTTTTCAGTCAGGTCTACACTTCACAAGATTTGACATATAGGGCCTACATTTTCAAACCAAATAACAATTTATAGTATTTCACAAGATTCCTCAGCCAATTTATCACGTTTTTATGTATAACATACGCATGTAATGAAATAATGTAGGTTTTGCCTTCTGTGGGCAAGGCATGACACCTTCAGCCTAGACTAAAGTCCTTTTTTTATATCTGAGCGCTATTTGCCAATCAAAAATAAGTGAACTTTGTTAAATGAAGCGTTGTATTGATGAAATGTAAGCCCGGAACCTGACTAGGCTACATGAGCTAGCATCCATCAGCTAGCATGAAATAGCTTCGAAAAGGATTGCTAGCCCGACTAGGGTTGATAGACACTAGGTTCTAAAAAGAACTAACATCTATCCGCTAGCGTGATGAAGCCATGAAAAGAACTGCCAGCTACGCCAACGCTGCCAGTACCTCCTCAGTGTTCAGCGAAATGGTTTGATAAGAGAAGAAACGATTTCAGTTTTCGAAAAACCGTATCCATATTGGTGAACGGGTCAAACTAAAAATACAGAACTACATAGGATAGAAAGAGTGAACCTATCGCCAACACTGTTTCGAGCTTTGCCAAATATAATAACGCCCGACAAACACTGAGGTCACTTTAAAAATAAAATTACAAATCCAACATGGAGGCCTCCAGTAACACTGTCCTTTAACCACGAAATCGAAAAACAGCATCAAGCGACATAAATTGTGAATCGTCATGGTCACCTACCCCAGCGGGCACGATACATGAAATTACCGGCAAAGGCGTATATATTCCTCGTATCTGTTTATAAATAATGACAATTTTCATAACTTACACATGGATTCTTCCAGCCCTGCGAAAGATATTGTAGTTGCCAGTGTTTCCATTTATTTTTTTTTCTTTTTGAGTAAAACACTGCCTTAAAAAAAAAAAAAGATTGTTGACTATAAACTGTCAAAAATAAATTCATATAAGAGGTATGAACAAATGAGAATACCAATATTAGATTATTTGCAGGCATCAAACATCTATAAATATAGAAGAGGTGTTAAGAATAGAAAATAAATATTAGACAAACACAAAGGTATGTTTTCAGGCACTCGTAAGAATACTTATTTACTTAGTCGTTCCCCTTCTACCGTGAGGTGTAGAGGTTTGGAAGAGAGAGCGCCAGACTATCCTATCGGCTGTCTTCTTCCTGGCCTGGTTCCATTCTAGTCCTCGGTCCTTCAAAGATTGTCTAATGTTGTCCTCCCAGCGGACTCTGGGTCGTCCTGGAGGTCTGGATCCCTGGCTCTTTGTTTCCCATGCTTGTCGTGGTAGCCGATCTTCTCCCATTCTGCAGACATGGCCAAACCATCTTAGTTGGGACTGTTCTATTTGGGTCTGCAGCGGGTGGGATTTCAGGCCTTGACGGATCGTCTGGTTGCGGACCATGTCTCTTCTTGTTACTTCAACCACTTTCCTCAGATACCTCATTTCTGAGGTTTGGATCTGGCTTTTGTGGGTTGTAGTCATTGCCCACGACTCGCATCCATATGTCAAGACTGGGACATAGGTGGAGCTGTATACAGCCATCTTCGTTTTCTTACCAACCTCTTTCTTGCTGAGGAATCCACGATTTATGGCCTGAAAAAGTCTCCCAGCCGCTGCTTTTCGAGTGGCCAACTCTTCTTTGATGCCTCCTTTTCGGTCTATAATAGCTCCGAGATATTTAAAGTGGTCGACCTGCTCCAGGACCTGTTCTCCCAACTTAATCTGATGTTTTCTTTCTTCTCGTGATATCACCATGGATTTTGTTTTAGAGCTGCTTATGACCATCCCTCTCTTCTCCAACTCTTCCTTCCAGACTTGCAGGTTGGATTGGAGATGTGCCTCTGATTTAGCAATCAGGGCAACATCATCAGCAAATGCCAGCTCCGAAATATAGACCTGTCTCATCTTCCAGTACCCCACTGAATACTTTCTTGTTCTCTCCTTACATGCCTTAATGACATCGTCCATGAGGAGTATGAAAACGTAAGGTGACAGGATATCACCTTGTCTTACACCAGTGGTGGTCCTGAACTCTTCTGACTTATGGTTTGCTGTCCTCACATAATTTCTGCAAGACTTGTAGAAGCTCTGTATAGCATGAATCAGAGGTGCTGGAATATTCTTCCTTGCCAAACAGTCCCAAAGTTTGCTCCAGGGGACCCTGTCAAACGCCTTTTCCAGATCTATGAAACAAAGATGGATCTCACTCTTATACTCAAGGGCCTTTTCACTCAGCTGTCTGAGTGTGAAGATTAGGTCTTGAGTACTTCGGTTTGCTCGGAATCCGCACTGGACCTCATCCAATTGTGGCTCAGCTAGGCGTCGGAGTCTCTGCTCTAGGATTCTAGAGTAGATTTTACCAGGGACACTGAGAAGGGATATGCCTCTATGGTTTCCACATTGTCGATTGTCACCCTTTTTGAAAATTGGTGTTATGATGGCAATCTCCCAATCCTTTGGTATGGTCTTGTTGCACCACGCTGCCTGTAGGACCCTTAAGAGTAGTAGGTCGCCTGATGCTCCCATGTACTTAACCATTTCTGGTGTTATACCATCATGCCCTGCTGCTTTGCCCATCTTGATTTTCTCTAGTGCTGCCCTCAGTTCTTCCATCTTTATGTCATCTTCACCATCATTGGTTTTCTCTTCTGTGCTAGTGGTTATCATTTCTGTTGCTTCACCATGCTCACCATCCAGGAGTTCTGAGGAATATTCTTTCCATCTTTCCATTACTTCCTTCTTGGCAGTAAGCAATTTGCCTTGCTTGTCCTTTATAAATTTGAGAGGGCATTGTTTTTCCTTCCTCATGTTCTTTAGGGTCTTATAGAACAATTTCTGGTTTTCTTGTGCATCTTTTTCTAGCTTTTCTCCAAATTCTTCATAGGACTTCTGTTTTGCTGCTAGCACTTTGTTCTTTGCTTCTGTTCTGAGTGTCACATATTCTCTATATTTTTCCATTTGTCCTGTTGTGTTTTTAGCTCCTAAGTATTGTTTCCATGCCATTTTCTTCTCTCTTATTTTCTCTTTGACTTCCTCTGTCCACCAAGGTGTCCTCTTTCTCTGGTTCCCAAGTCGGACTTCACCGCATGCTTCTGCAGCAGCTGTCTTTATGATATCCTTGAATTTATTCCAGAGGGTTTCCAAGTCATCAGGTCGTTCTTCTGTGTTGCTCACTGCTGTAGCAATAAGCCCCTGATATCTGGTCTTAATTTCTGGCTCTCTCAGCTTGTAGGTCCTAATGCTCATTTCTCCTGCTCGTTTACTTGGTTTCTTGCGTGATGTTGGGCAGTTCCTAGGCTGAGCAACTCTTTCAGTTGTTCGTTTGATTGTTAGCAGGTAGTGATCACTTCCAATCTCTGGCCCCCTCCAGACTCTTGCATCTCGGACATATCTGAATGAGCTTCTCCGAACAATGGCATAGTCGATCACTGACTTCTCATTCTTGGTTGGTTCACATCTAGTGTATGCATGTATGCGCTTATGGGGGAACTTTGTGTTTGTAATGATCAGATTCTGCTCACTGCAGAATCTAAGGAGTCGCTTTCCATTGTCATTGAGAGTATCTTCTCCATATCTTCCGATAACTCCACCCCATCTAGCATGGTCATTTCCAACTCTGGCATTAAAATCTCCGAGCATGATAACTTCATCTAGGCAGTCATCCACTGTCCTTTGAAGCAGCTCGAAGAATTCCTCCTTGACCTCTGCTCTCTCATCCTCATTTGGCCCATACACTATGACCAGGTTGACTATGGTTTCTCCTTCTTTTAGTTTTACAACCATAATGCGCTCCGAGACAAAGTTCCATCCCTTGATACTATCTTTTTGATTTTGGGCCACAATGCAACCCACGCCCCCTTTAGCTCTTTCAGATATGGGTACACCACTGTAGAGCAACGTGTTGCCATCGAGATCCATGACTCCTTGTCCTTTTTTCTTCGTTTCCGTTATAGCCAGGATTTCTAGTTTTGCTTTCCTCATCTCTTCCACCAGCTCCTCTTCCTTCCCATTTATACTTCTTGTGTTCCAAGTTCCATAAGTCGTAGTCCGTAGTCCGTTCCAGTTCGTCGCCTTTAGAATCAGTCCGGTTTTCTCTCTTGTATTGCTCGTAATCATAGTTTAAGACAAACAGGTGATTGGCCTGTTGTGCCTTTGCATGGTGGAGGGGCTGCCTCCTTACGGCCTCCATGCAGGCCGCCCTCCTCCTTTTTCATCCGGGCTTGGGACCGGCATAGGTGGAGTTACTCGTAAGAATAAAGAAGTAGAAAACTAGACAACAGAAAAATAACAGACGTGAGTGGCTTACCCAGGACCTTTCGTGCGACGACCCCGCCTAGCTATGCAAGCGAATCACACTATCCTCCCTGCCATCTGTAATGTTATGATGTATGTATATAAGCGTTACTTCGTCATCTTCACAAGCACACACATGTTTCAGAAGGCACACAGTAAAACGTGTTCAGTTTGCAGCCATGTTTATTTACAGGATATCGTACATGTAGGTACCACAAAGTGATTTTTGTTTGCACAGAAACACCAGAGAAAACAATGCAGTTTGGAAGCTCTTGGAAAACCATGAAATTCGGTACTTTATCTTTTAAAATTGGACAAAAAATAAAAATGTTACGGCATTTTAAAAAGTGTATGTACTTTCGCAAAGTTGAAAAAGTTACATCACACCAACTTCAGAGTGCTCCCGTTTTCTTAAATATAATCTTAGAACCTTCTCTGACAAACAGCATACAGTCTGCAATACACTGATCACATAAAGAAAACTATAGTGCTATATCATGAATAATTATCAATATATTTGAGACCAAAAATTGCAAATCATTACCGAAAAATGTAGTATTTTGCATGAACATCAATTTTCACAACATCATATCTCAAAAAATATAAAAGGTACAAGCTTTAAATATGTACATATCAATCTGCATACTACACAAATACAACCCAATTTTTTTCAGAGGATTTTAACATCTGTTTGTTCTTGTATAATTTTTTAAAATATGTCCAGAGGCCAATTTGTCGCAGGGGAAGAAAAAAATGTAACTGTCCATATTTCAATTTAAAAAAATCATTTGTAGGCAATAATTAACAACATGTAAACAATAATTAACAACATCTAAATGCTATTTTTTGATAAAACAACTGGTTACTTGCATTAATAAATGTTTTTTGTACCATCGTAGTATGAGTCATATGCAACAGTAAAATTCCAGAAGTGAGTTTTTTTTACACGTATAGAGCATTACACGTACCATTATTATATCATACATGTAGTGCATTGAAAATCACGACGAACCTTAAAACTTGAAAAGTGTACAGCCTGCTTAAATTAAAATGTTTATTAATTAACATGAATACGTGAGTCTGAACTATTTAAAGTGCATTTCATGAAAGCTGTTTATACATATTTATGTTCAAGTTAAGACTATCAACTAGTGCCTGCTAGTCCGGACATTTCAGTACACCGTCAACTACTAAGTTATGGTATTTTTCCGGTTTCCTAGCCTTGTCTCAATACGTCGACCATTGGCGTTTGGTTTTCCGATATCATTCGCTTTAAGATCATTATTCACCCTATTATGTTGCAAAATAAACCTTCATTTAATTACCAATTAATCAAAACATGCATTTTTTATTCAAATTGGTAACTTTCTTAGCTTTTCAAGCTCTTGAAAAAATTAGATTGTTGTGCGAATGTCTGAAGCGGTGATAACAATTCAATCCACGTTGTCGATTTAAATCCGTCTAAATCCGGTGACGAAAAAAATTCCTCAAATGCCGTCGCCCGGGTTTACACAAAAACTGTGCGATCGTGTTAAATTGCTAAATAATATTAAAACTATTGTAAATTTTACATTTGAAGTTCAAAACATTGTTAATAAGTGATATACTTACGTATAGTCAACCTCAAATCAGAAGATGTGATGATGTTTGCTCATGAGCCAATAAAAGTGGCGTCTCGATCTTGATGACATCGGGAGTTATGACGGCCGATGGAACAGCCTCGCTGTCTATTTTTCGCTAAATTTCTAGGCCTAGCTTGAGCGATACAGGACTTACTCAAAGTCAATTAGCTCCACCAGCAAATATCAGAAGTCTTTAAAATTTCACACGAATAAAGGAAAATGGCTCCCAAATCTTCTCATATATTGCAAACAATTATAACAACATTTAAAATGTCACATCTTGTAAAATTTCAACTTCACTTTGAGAAATCGACGCCTTCCACGTTGTTTTCTACAACTTGCAATATACCAAATTAAAGATATGCATCTTCCCATCATAATGGTGAAAATAGTATGCAAATCAGACGTTTGCTGGTCAAGCGAAACCCGTTTGAATGAAGTGGGGTGAGGCAAAAACGCCGAGAGTTGGCCGCGCGCCCGGGCAAACTACGCGTAACGTTGCTGTTAGTTTTTATTAGTAAAAAAAATACTTCAATAACTTTTATTATTCGGGAATTAATACATTTCAAAAGAGAAGAGGATAATGAGTATCGTGATATAAATTTTATTACAATCCGCTTAATAGCAAAGGGACAGCGACGACTTAAACTTGACGAATTTTCCTCAGTTTTCTCAACTTTCGTGCGTTGTCAACCAAAAAAGCGGGCGGTTTGGGGTACCTAGTACATGTGAAGATTCGCATATTATTACAATGTGTGGTTCATATTATTAATGTATTATATTACATCCCCCCTTTTTTGAAGAAAAAAAAATGTGTGCAAACATTTCCAACGAAATGTTTCATGTGAGAAAGGATAAGTATGTGTAATGCTCAGTGTGAGTATATATATGTCACTGTCTGTATCGGCTGGGAGGTGTCACTGTACGGCCAGAACGAGTGGTGTAAAGTGCTGGTGGTTCTGCGGAAGTCCCTGGTTTAGCTTGAGTTGGTTGTGATTCCGTCCTTGGTGGTTGTTGGTTTTGTGGGGTACCAAGGTCTGGAGTTACTGCATTGCCTGTTGTAAGCGTGGGAATTCTCTTCTCTGTTGTATTCTGTGGGATTTCTCTGATGTCCACTCTGTTTCGCCTCAGGAGGTTGTTGCTGCTGTCTGGTTGTAAAGTTTCTTTTCTTCTTTCCACTCTGTAAAGTGTCAGTCTGTATGCTCTGTAAGGAAGAGTGGTGTGTTGTTGAGATCAGGCATGCCCCCAGTCTACCCAGCTGTAAATGGGTAACTCACCCTAGTCCTGAGTTAGGGAAGGCAAAGGCTCCAGGGGAAGCAGGCCCTAAACTTGGTCACTCCAACCGACGCAGGATGGTGTATGTATGAAGTAGAAGTGTAGAGTGTGATTACCGCGAATGGTGTACTGTTCGTGTGCTGACCAATATAACCACTCATACACATGTGTCTACAAGGCACCAATGCAGACTGCTGGAATCTTTGTTTACTCAATTTATTCAGACGTACACACTGGGACATACGAGTACATCATGGTATGTTGACATATCAATTTGTAGGTATACATAGCAGATCTGAAGTCATGACACATTCAGAAATAATGGGCAGTACATCAAAAGTTCAATGTCATGATATATTATGGCCGCATCCCCCTATCTGACTAAACGCGTCAGTGAAGGCAGATCGGTAAATAACTAAGGTTACTTGACGTCCATAGTTTGTAGCATATATTATGAAACCACGAAAGAGGGGGTTTCTAGCAAGATTGAGATCTCCCTGTCACTGTCCGATAATAGGATAAAATAATCTGTTCTCTTGGCAGTGATCAAAACATATGATGACCGAAATCTAACATGGCCGCCTCCCTGAGTTGTCGTTCACTCATTCATAGGAAGGAGAATATAAGCCAGAGTTAATTTATAATGGGTATATAAATGATTTCATAAATGTTCCCATACAGCTCTACGATGATCAGGTTAATTCACGTAGCCATAACCGCTGTAGGAAAGTCTGTCATCTTTGTCGATACAAAACACGACCCTAGCGATACGAAGCACAATGTTCCATCTAGGTCGAATCGACATGAGATCATCAAAATAGGGTCTGGCAATACATGGAGTCCGAATTATACATTGTACCGTACCTTAGGAGAGTCTCTAACATAAACTATAGTAGAGATACCATCTCCTTTAGAAGAAAACCACTTCATGAATTATATTTCCTTAACAATCTACCAGCCCTTTGAAAAGTGCGTACACGCCATTATCACGGTACATCGGAACTCATCACGACTTGTCAAGACAACTCATACTTCCGCTAGACCGGAATAATAAGAATCTAGTCCCGCCTACCCATCCAAAATATACAATATAGGACTGATTCTACTTGTACTAATAATATGTAATACATATGAATTCAGGCCATAAACATAATAAGCAAATTAATATATTTTCTGGCCCTAAAAAATAAGTACAAACGTAAGAGCAATCCATGCGCCGGATCAATATCAAGAACGATTACTCCTATAATCAAAAGTGTGAATCAAACATGGATTCTCTCGCTTTCCCCATAGACAGCATTTTCATACACAAATGAATGAATGTCTATATTTTTCCCATATTAAATAGCCATATCGATTTTTGTAATATGTGCGTCAAAATATGCACGCAACAGATTACCACACCCCTCGGGAAAAAAAAAATGGTACATTTTTTTTTTTTTTGAAACACATCTAGGAGCAACATACAATAGGCTCACAACGCACCAATAACAATGCGCAGATGATAAGCATAAGTTTTATGACCTTAGAGAAGGTACTTCTCTAAGTATTAATATTTCCAGAGAGGTGTCACCAACGCATACTTCAATATTAGCAATGACCCAATTTCCACATTAGTTTATACATAAATTTCATCTAAGATATCTTAACATCATGATCATCAAAGACGAAAAACATTGAAAGATCAGCGGTGAATAAATATCAATGAACCGCTAAGTAGTGTTACAATCAATATATGATATATTACATATGTGTACACATTTCAACATAGAAACAACTGTATCAAAGTTGTATAACAGTTATGAATCATGTGGGCATCTAGACAAAATATCTGCCATCACATTTTCTGACCCACGGATAGCTCGCACCGAAAAATGAAATGGCTGTAGAGCAATCGCGTATCGCGTTGATCTCGCGCTCTTCAGATTTTTACTCTGAATAGCCGTAAGAGCTTTCTGGTCAGTTTCCACAATGAAATGCGCGCCCAGAAGAAATCTTTGCAGTTTAAGGATTGACCAAACCATAGCCAATAATTCACGGTCTAGGACCGAGTAATTCTTCTCTGCGGCATTTAATTTCCGAGAAATATACATCACAGGATGCAGAGTTCCAGAGTACTCTTGCATTAGTGCAGCTCCAATCCCGGTGGATGAAGCGTCACTACGAAGAATAAATGTCTTATCCTTAGAAGGCAATACTAGGATAGGTGAAGTAGAAAACATAGTTTTAACCTTATCCAAAGAGGATTGACATTCTTGAGTCCAATGGACTACATTAGGAGACCCTTTCTTTAGCAAGGAAGAAAGAGGTGACATAATGGAGGACAGATTCGGGATGAATCGTCCATAAAATTGTATTAGACCTAAGAGACTTCGTACTTGCTTTTTAGTCTTAGGAATAGAAATGTTAAGTATCTTACTTGTATTATGGTCTTCTGTTTTTAGGAACCCATGACCAACACGGTGTCCTAAGAAAGATATTTCGCTAAAACCAATACATGCTTTCGATGGTTTCGCTGTCAGGTTATGCTCGCGTAAGATAGACAATAGTTCATTTATACCATTATAGTGATCGTTCCAAGTATCACTGAAAAGACAGATGTCATCAAGATACGCAATGACATCTGAGCGATGAGATAGGATTCGACGCATCATGCGTACAAATGTTGCAGGGGCGTTCATAAGACCGAAAGGCATGAAATTCCATTGGAATAGACCCCTAGGCGTCGAAAAAGCAGTAAACGGTTTGGCGTGTTCGGATAGTGGAACTTGCCAATATCCCTTAGACAAATCGAGTTTAGTAAAGAAGTGAGAATTCGATAGTCTCGTAAGTAGCTCTTCTAGTAAAGGCATAGGTTCAGCATCGAATTTAGTCACTTGATTCAATTTGCGATAATCCACGCAAAGACGTATGTTATTGTCTTTTTTCGTACTATAACCATCGGCGAAGAATATGCTGATGTGGATGGTTCAATAATTTTTAACTCTATCATCTCATCTAACTCTTTCTCTACCTGTGCTTGAAAATGTATCGGGATAGGATACGGTCTGACTCTTATAGGACTATGGTCAGTAAGAATAATGTCATGTTGAATGACATCAGTTTGACCAGGAATGTCAGTAAGGACATCCTGAAATTGTTCTAACATAGTAGAAACTTGTTTCTGCTCTCCTGGAGATAATTCTGGAGAAATTGCAACATCTTTCCATGATTCATTAGAGTGAAGAGGAATCATTGGAAAAGGTAAATTTACATCCGAGAAACTCGTTTCCTCATCCTGTATTACTGACAGAGATGAGTACTGTCCATGTTGGACTGGAAAATCGTCCGTTGCCTGGAAAACAGGTTGTAAATAATCAGGACGTTCATGGAATTCCGTGAGCATGTTGATGTGGAAGGTTTTACGCTTCCCGTCAATATCGACGATATAGTCAACATCGGAAACTTTTGATATTATATCGTACGGACCTTTCCAAGAAATGAGAAGTCTATTTTTCCCTACAAGGTAGCAAGACAAATGCTTTGTCACCTGGACAAAGTTGTCGCAAACATCTCTTTTTATTGGCAAATTCCCTTGCCTTCTGTTTCGCAAATTCAGAAGAAGCAGTTGCCAATTTGCATGCTTCAATAATCTTGTGTCTAAGTGCGATGACATATTCATAAGAGGATTTTGTGTCATCGACAATATTATCAGCAGTTATAAGATCATGAAGTAAGGACATAGGACCTCGCGGTTTCGCGCCAAAGACAAGTTCAAAGGGAGAAAATCCTGTATGTTCGTTGGCGACCTCTCTATATGCAAAGAGAGCCGCGGGTAAAACCCTATCCCAATCCTGAGGATGATCTTCTGTTATCTTACCTAGTAGGTTTTTCAGAGTTCTATTCAAACGTTCCACCATCCCATTGGACATAGGATGATAAATACTACTCAGCGATCTCTCTATCTTCAGAGTCGACATTACTTGAGACATGGTATCCGATATGAGTTGGGTACCATGGTCGGATAATATTTCTGCTGGAAATCCCAGACGAGAAAATATTAACCAAAGAGCATCTGCGACATCAGCAGTAGTTATGCTCTTTAGAGGAACAGCCTCCGGCCAACGTGTGCACATATCAACACACGTCAAAATAAATTGGTGTCCTCTAGCAGACTTTATCTTAAATGGACCAATGATGTCTATCGCCATTTTTTGAAATGGCCGAATGGGAATGTCTGCAGCCTGAATAGGTGCATCATGGCGTGGACCTCTGGATTTAATCTCTTGACATACTTTACAAGATCGACAATAGATTCGTATGTCCTTATTCACAGCAGGCCAAAAGAAAGATTGAAGAACTCTAGCTTTAGTACGGGAAAAACCCATATGTCCAGCACACTGCGAATCATGAGCGTGCTGTAAGATTTTAACTCTCATATTTTTAGGCACAAGGATTTGAGAATGAATGGACTTAGCGGAGTCTTGTACCATACGTACAAGTACGCCATTCTTCATCGTAATCCAAGATTTACGATTTGTATCCTTATTCGGATCACCTTTTGTTGCCAGAGTAAAGAATTTCTTTAGAGTAGGATCATCTTCCTGCTGTTTGATAAAGGAATCGTGGGAAATCTCCAAGGGATCATCTTGGATCTGCGCATCATTATCTTCAGAATGTGAAGATTGTGGCATATTAAGAGCTTGAGCCCTAGTGATTACTGCATTAGCAGATTGCATATTAACATTTTCCCAATTAGAAATTTGCTGTGGAGTGCATTCTTTCACTCCATGAATGCGACCGATGATAAGATCAGCGATCGGATTCGGCAAGAGACATGCTTGCACCTCTCCTGTAAAGAAAGGCGTAGCAATATTGATAATGGCAGTGGAGTACTTCTCCAATGTGCCACCAAATGTTACACATTTGACTATATTGCCTGTAGCTCGAGAAGGATTTACGAGTGATTGCCTCACTCCAATGGTAGTGCACCCCGAATCGAAAAGAATTGATACCGGAGTACCATCTATTAGGCCCCTATTAAAGACAAGAGCACCCCTTCCATTATGCGCAATTGACGCATGGAGAGCGGGAAGCGGGTGACCGCAGCTTAAAGTAGACACTGTGGTTGGATCGAATAATGTTTTGCATTGCGAACACTCAGATGCTCTAGCAAAATCGAAAGCGGAATTTGCTACACTGTTGGAGTCTTTTTTATCATTATTCTGATTATCGGTGTCGTGGAACTCCTGTTGTGCAGAGTTAGCCTGGTAATAAGATTTACCATGTCTTTTGTGTTGTGATCTACCTCGGTTATAATTGTCTCTATAATTATTATTGCCTCTGTTATAACCCCTATTTGGGTTTGAATCATAATATTCATGATCATAATCATCACGCTCATTATATTGAGTATCCCTGTAATATTGTTTCTGTTGTCTCCATGAAGCACTTGGGTAGTTCCTATAGCTACTCCCTTTTCGAGAATTTCTAACATTATGGGTACCCCTCGCGTGTCGAGGACTATCAGCCCGATTCCAGTTCTTCAAAGAAGAACCCTGATTTGAGTGGTTATCTTGGTTTTGATATTTATTCCAATTAACTTTTTTATCAAATTTATTTTTAGCTCCTTGGAATTTGTGTGAGTAATTCTGATTATATTCTGTTGCCGAAGCAACTGGCATACTCTCTTTAATGTTAGAGTTACTAAGAATCATGTCAGGGTGTGCCGTGGCATACTGGTCACAATATTCTTCCATTTGCTTTATTGTACCAGGTTTACGCTCATGTAAGAACTCTAGGAATGATTTATTTACAGAAGACATGACCTTGTCTCTTAGCAATAAATCCGTAAGACCATCAAATTTTTTTTTCTGTTTTGGATAATTCAATCCATCGTGAAAGTGTAATTCGTGCTTTTGAGATGAAATCTGAGAATTCTACACCTACCTCAGGTCTCATTGTTTTAAACAAAAGACGGTAACCTTCCTCAGACAGCTGATATCTCTTTATCAAAGCTGCCCTAACAGCATCATAATTATCTTTGTCGGCCTCTTCAACAAAATATAACTTACTCAGAGACTCCCCTTTTAGATTTTCAGACAACTGATTCACATACTGTGATTTGTCAACATTATGAGATCGACAAGCCCGTTCAAATCTAGAAAGCCAAAATGTTATGTCATCACTGGTAGGGTTAAACGCTGGTACCTTGACCTTGTACACAAAGGGTTTACCATTACTACCAGATGCCTGATTAACATTACTCATACATGTCAATTTTAATTTCTCTAATTCAAACTCATGTTCTCTTATTGCTTTTCTCTCTTCAGCTTCTCTATCTAATCTTCTCTGTTCTGCAGCAGCTTCTAATTTTTTCTGTTCTGCAGCAGCAGCAACTTCTAATTTTTTTCTGTTCTGCAGCAGCTTCTAATTTTTTCTGTTCTGCAGCAGCAGCAACTTCTAATTTTTTCTGTTCTGCAGCAGCAGCAACTTCTAATTTTTTCTGTTCTGCAGCAGCTTCTAATTTTTTCTGTTCTGCATCAGCTTCTAATTTCTTCTGTTCTGCATCAAATCTCCTTTCCTCCACTTGCATCTGCAATTTCTTAAGTTCAGCAGCAGTATCAGCTTCTTTTTCTAATCTTTTTTCTTCAGCTAGAGCTTTCCTTTCTTCTGCAGCAGCTTTTTTTTTCTTCTATTTGAAGTTTTCTCTCCTCAGCCGCAGCTTTTTTTTCCTCAGCAGCAGCTTTTCTTTCTTCAGCAGCAGCAGCAATTTTTTTCTCTTCTGCAGCTAATGCTTTGTCATATTGAGCAACAGCCCATTGTTCTAAGTCTTTTCCAGTCTTATCAAGAGATTTTCCTTGTGCAATGAAATAATCTAATGTAGACATATTGTCTTCTTAAATCAGAAACCTGAAAAAGTAAATAAATTACCCTCTTTCACGTTAATGAGAGACAAGTCTATACCATAGACTTAGTCTTAGTCCAAACTTGTATGGTTTATAATAACCAATGATAACTTGAGTACCTATGGACACAATAACTGTATCTCAAATACTGTGGGAGACAAGCCTTACAAAGGTCTTGTATACCTCAATGTAATCAAAGATCACTTGAGTACCTGTGGAAAAAAATATTTCCCTTTACCAATCACTTTGGAAGACAAGCCTTACAAAGGTCTTGTACATTTTGTTTTATAACAATAACAATCATAAAGTACTGATCTGTACTATACTATCAGTGTATACCACTATACGTCATATGTCAACTAAAGACATTACAAAGGACAAACAAGAAAAGACAATATGAACACATTTGCAGAGATCAAATTAAATTAAATAGGAGAAATGAAAAAAATGATCACAGAAACCGTGATGATAACTGCCATAATATAACAAGACAAATAACGCCACAGTGTATAAACATAAGGGTGTAAAAAACTGAAATGAAAGGAAAGATGAGACCTACAATTATACAAACAAATCAAACAAAACTAAGGAACACAAAATTATTAACAAAAACAACGAAGAAAAGAACACCTCATCACAACTAACAGAAATAGCAGCAAATTGTTGCTAACAAATTTCCAATTAAGAAAATGTGTACCTATAGAATACTAGTACCAGACCAATGTCACTCGGCATACCTTGTACTAGTCACACAGAACAAAAACTAATTTAATACATAACAAATAACATGTAAGCATAAATAGCATATAGCATACAATATAATTTATGTCATGAATGGAATGTGTTGCAGGTATAGTGTTGTAAAGCAGGCACAGTTTATTTTAATACTAATAACTTGCCACTTTATTGAGTAATAGATTTAATTCTAAACTATTACACTGTCAATTTTTTCTCTTTTGAGCATATGAAGATCCAACGATGAACTATGCACTTTATGTTCAACAACACTGTGATTCTTCTGTACGTTGAGAAATGTCAACAATACTGCTCCAGATATTTTCTACACTTGATACCACTGTCCTGTGTAATACTGTCTGTACAGCGAAAAACTGTCAACAAGCGCTGACCTAGATACAGCATCCTATCGGTAATACAGGTCAAGCTGACATCGACTGTATAGCTGTCCTACTGGTGTTGATGTGTTCAAACAAATGTTCTTTCAGCTGTAAACTGTGATTCTCAACACAAAACTGCGTAAGCTGGACCCAGGAATCTGGCTCGCCACTGTAAAGTTTCTTTTCTTCTTTCCACTCTGTAAAGTGTCAGTCTGTATGCTCTGTAAGGAAGAGTGGTGTGTTGTTGAGATCAGGCATGCCCCCAGTCTACCCAGCTGTAAATGGGTAACTCACCCTAGTCCTGAGTTAGGGAAGGCAAAGGCTCCAGGGGAAGCAGGCCCTAAACTTGGTCACTCCAACCGACGCAGGATGGTGTATGTATGAAGTAGAAGTGTAGAGTGTGATTACCGCGAATGGTGTACTGTTCGTGTGCTGACCAATATAACCACTCATACACATGTGTCTACAAGGCACCAATGCAGACTGCTGGAATCTTTGTTTACTCAATTTATTCAGACGTACACACTGGGACATACGAGTACATCATGGTATGTTGACATATCAATTTGTAGGTATACATAGCAGATCTGAAGTCATGACACATTCAGAAATAATGGGCAGTACATCAAAAGTTCAATGTCATGATATATTATGGCCGCATCCCCCTATCTGACTAAACGCGTCAGTGAAGGCAGATCGGTAAATAACTAAGGTTACTTGACGTCCATAGTTTGTAGCATATATTATGAAACCACGAAAGAGGGGGTTTCTAGCAAGATTGAGATCTCCCTGTCACTGTCCGATAATAGGATAAATAATCTGTTCTCTTGGCAGTGATCAAAACATATGATGACCGAAATCTAACATGGCCGCCTCCCTGAGTTGTCGTTCACTCATTCATAGGAAGGAGAATATAAGCCAGAGTTAATTTATAATGGGTATATAAATGATTTCATAAATGTTCCCATACAGCTCTACGATGATCAGGTTAATTCACGTAGCCATAACCGCTGTAGGAAAGTCTGTCATCTTTGTCGATACAAAACACGACCCTAGCGATACGAAGCACAATGTTCCATCTAGGTCGAATCGACATGAGATCATCAAAATAGGGTCTGGCAATACATGGAGTCCGAATTATACATTGTACCGTACCTTAGGAGAGTCTCTAACATAAACTATAGTAGAGATACCATCTCCTTTAGAAGAAAACCACTTCATGAATTATATTTCCTTAACAATCTACCAGCCCTTTGAAAAGTGCGTACACGCCATTATCACGGTACATCGGAACTCATCACGACTTGTCAAGACAACTCATACTTCCGCTAGACCGGAATAATAAGAATCTAGTCCCGCCTACCCATCCAAAATATACAATATAGGACTGATTCTACTTGTACTAATAATATGTAATACATATGAATTCAGGCCATAAACATAATAAGCAAATTAATATATATTTTCTGGCCCTAAAAAATAAGTACAAACGTAAGAGCAATCCATGCGCCGGATCAATATCAAGAACGATTACTCCTATAATCAAAAGTGTGAATCAAACATGGATTCTCTCGCTTTCCCCATAGACAGCTTTTTCATACACAAATGAATGAACTTGCTGACGATGCTGAAGTTGATCATATGTGCTGTCTCTATGTTGTGGACGGAAGTTGACCTTAGATGGTAGAAGGTCTTTAATTCTTCTATCAAACATAAGTTCTGCTGGACTGTCGATCTTACTGTCTACTGGTGTTGTTCTCCATCTCAAGAGTGCTAGGTGTACATCCTCTGTTCTTGTTTTCTTCATGATTGACTTGATAGTTTGTATCTGTCTCTCAATGAAGCCATTAGATTTAGGATATCTAGGTGATGATGTTGTGGGAATATCCATTTGTGGAATTGGCTTCGGGAGTAAACCCTGAGGATAAATCCGGAGTCGGAGTCCCTAAGGCAGTCTAATGTCGATTCGACATTATTCTTTCAACTCCTGCGACATGGCTGGTACCAAACTGTATCGGCTACTGCCGTTCCTTTGGATCTACCGGCTGTGTGGAGAGGGGGAACATGCTGCATGGGCAACAGCTTGATCTCCATATAACTGTGCCCAAGCTCGCGCCCTGGAGAGGACAATAAAGTGACAAATGTCGAGGTGTTGTCACGTGCTGGCCTTCAAAGTATGTATACGCTGCTTAGACAGCGCAGACTTCGCTGGCTTGGCCATGTTCGCCGCATGGAAGATGGTCGCATCCCAAAAGATATCTTCTACGGACAATTAGCAGATGGCAAGAGAACAGTTGGGCGACAACAGCTGAGGTTCAAAGATGTGTGCAAGAGAGATATGAGGGCACTGGACATGGATCCAGCAACATGGGAGGATGAAGCTGCCGATCGCACTAAGTGGCGATGCTATTTACGGCACCACCTTAGATTGGGCGAAGAGAGGCTCACACAAGAAGCAGAGGTGAGGAGAAAACGTCGAAAGGAGCACCAGGAAAATAAGCAGTTGAGGGCTGTCACCTCAGGGGCGCATTCCCATAGTCAGTTATGACTGAAGGGGCTATTATTATTATTATTATTATTATTATTATTATTATGTGGTGTGTTTGATCTTCCAGTCCTTAGTGAAATTTCTGTATGCTTGACCTGAGAAATGTGGACCGTTGTCTGATCTAATTTCATCTGGGATGCCAAATATGCTGCAATACTTCTTTGTAATGTCCGCAATAACAGCTGATGGTGAGGGTTGTGGGAGTTTCTCAATGATGGAAAATTTGCTGTAGTAATCAGCAATAATAAGATAGTCATTATTGTCGATGGAGAAAATATCAGTTCCTATAATGCTCCAAGGGCTCAATGGTATGTCTGATGGTATGAGAGGTTCTCTGCACTGCCTATTTGCATGTTCTTGGCAAATTGAACAGTTTTTACATAGTGTTTCTATGTCCTTGTTTATCTGTGGCCAGTAAACATCTTTCTTTGCTCTCAGTTGTGTCTTCACAATACCAAGGTGACTATTATGGAGCTGTTTAAGGATGATATCGCGTTGTGTTTCTGGTATAATAATGCGATCTCCTTTAAGGATCAGACCATCTTCGATGCTTAACTCGTCCCTCATAGAGTAGTATGGACGGATGTGTGTTGGAACTTCCTTGATAGAGCTTGGTCATCCATGGTATATCAGTTCTTTGAGAGAGTTAAGTATAGGATCTCTCATTGTGTCTTCTCTGATGTGTTCAAGCCGATTATCGCTAAACTTGACAAAATCAACTTTGATGTTTGGGGTAAGATCTGCTGTCTTGTTGGGGTTTGGTAGTCTGCTGAGAGCATCTGCAAGACCTATATCCTCTTTAATGTTGTTAATAGTTACCACACTCAGCTTTTCGCACATTGGTAAACCCAAAATTGCAGGTCCTTCAACATCTACCAAGTAAAATGTTGACGATGTCCATTCAGAGTCTCTGTATGAACATTCAAGTGTTACTGCTCCGAAACAGTCTATACTTGTTCCATTGTAAGCTCTTAGCTTTGTCCTGCCACTCCTACGTTTTACATCCCTTGTGGGAAATCCTTGCTCATCCACCTTGTCAGGCATGATCTGTCTGAATATTCTTAAGGGTAGAGTGTTACCTTGGGCACCTGTGTCTATCTTGAACCGAATATTTTCTTTCTTTGTGCATTTTTAATTCCTGGTATTCGGAATTGCACCTTGCAGAAAGCCTGCGTTCTCTTTGGTTCGTTACTGAAAGTTAGTATCTTCACAGTATCAAAAGTGGAAGGATCACTTTCTTCACTGGAGTCAAAGTCCTCAGTCATCATAGAGTGTGTTTGTTTTGACGACTTTCTGCTGTGAAGTTTGTGTTGAGCACTGTCTTGTTTCCTCTTGAAACATAATTTTATCCAGTGGCCCCTCTTTCTGCAGTAATGACATGTAGAGTCTTTAGCTGGACAGTGGTTTTGTATGTGGTTTAGGCCACAACATTTACACATAGCACCTCTGCTTGTGTTGTGTTTTTCTTGTTGCTTCGAACCAGTTGCTTTGTTGTGTCTAGGTTTATAGCTTTTCACTGCATCCACCTGGGCTGCTAATGTACCTTGCTGAATTTGTTTAATGTTTAGTGTTTGTGCCTCGTGTTTCCTGCCTTCATCCAGAAGTTGTTGTAAAGTTAGTGTACCACTCTGGCTCAGTAGCCAACTCTGGAACTCTGGCATTGGTGTGCTAAGAAGGATCTGTTCAATAATTCGCTCTTTTTCTTCTTCTTTGTTAAATTTACATACACTTGTTTTCTCCTTGATGCGAGTGAAGAAATCATCTAAACTGTCATCAGGTTTCTGTCGCAGGTGGTGAAGTTCTAATCTTGCCGCTCTAAAGGTTGTGTGCTTTATGATCAGACGTTTTTCAAATTCGTCCAATATGGCTACGGGGTCGGTCGCTGACTCAACAGGCATGGCAGTAGCAAAACTGTTGTAAATTTTCAAACCTTCATCGTCCAATGCTTCTAGGATATACGGAGTTAAGGTTTGTCCTTCCAGACCAGTGGTCTTGGAATATAGATCTATGCGTTGGCGCCATAACAAGAAAGCTTCACTCTTATCACCTCGACCGGCAAATCGCATTTGCGGTGTGCTGCGGTAGTGTTTAGCCTCCATGGTTGACCTCAATGACGAATTTTAGCCGAACAAACTGTACTCACGTGTTATCGTGTAGCTGTTTTGCGTCGGTATATAAGCGTTACTTCGTCATCTTCACAAGCACACACATGTTTCAGAAGGCACACAGTAAAACGTGTTCAGTTTGCAGCCATGTTTATTTACAGGATATCGTACATGTGAAGATTCGCATATTATTACAATGTGTGGTTCGTATTATTAATGTATTATATTACACCATCTAGGCATCACCAATTATGATGATTCGATGACAGGGCAGTAGTGCGACCCGCAACACATAACACCGGCAATGTACCATGGGCAGTCCAGCCTAATAATGACGCAATCCCTTCTATTGTTCCCCTATCATACAGTATAGGTCAGACTACACAAGACAAAGACCTTAATACTGTTTCTAGACCTAAGGAACTGCATAATATAGTCAAACAGTATTTAACACGAACAAACGTTAATATATAGAGGTTGGGAATGTGAAGGTCTGATGCTGTTCTTACAATGCATATGATTTTTAACAGATGAAAGTCAATTAAATATCTGTTAAAGTCATTTATATAACTGGAACCACCAGGCCTTTACACCCCTCCATTTTAATATTGTTCAAAGTTTCTTCTTGATTTTGTTCGTTTTTGTTTGTTTGTTTGCATTTTTTTAACATATAGGCATAATTAGTATTTGTGATTTTCTCTGTTTACAGTGATTTGAAAAGTATGATGCCACTTTCTCATATCGGCAGTTGTTCATATTATTTGAAATCGAAAACAATATCTATCCTAATTATAACCCCTCAGAGGTTGAATGGGATATTTTCATTTATTAATTTTAAAAAAAAAATGTCGATTTTATGAGTAGCGTAATATGGCACTTTAGTTTAAGCCAATTATGTTAGTAGTTTAGAATCAAAAGATGCAGTGTTACAATAACTTTTTTTTTTTTTTGTCCAATAAAAATCGATAGCGTAACTGGCAATTGGTTTAGTTTTTCATACATTTGACATGCAACTGAAAAAAGGTTTTTTTTAAATATGCACCAAGCTGCCTCAGTAACTGTATTGAACATCTCCCATCAATGTGCAAAAAAAAAAAAAAAAAAATTTACCGCCTGTTCTGTATTTATCGCCATGTGGGTTAGTTTCAACAGCTGGTGCCAACATGTCTTGTGAAAATGAACGTGTCCAGAGTGGCATATTGATTTATACACGTTTTTTTTAAATAGTCAGACTTCAATTTTTTTCGTTATAATACCTGTATTAAGAACATATCTCAGAAATAGTAATGATCTGTGCTGCAGTGGCGTACTTAAGGGGTGCGAGGGGTTGTCCGCCCAGGGTTACAGCCTGGAAGGGAGTACCATCATACACTATTATGATAGTAGGCCTACTTACTTTTAAAAATATACCCACAAGTGTATTTCTTTATGCTGGAGGGTGCCAAAGGTAGGATCCGTCCAGTGTGCCAAATACTTTAAGGACGCCTCTGCTGTGCTGTATACTAAGTACAAGCTGTGTTCATTTTCTTAGCTGTTCCGAGATGATCCATCACAGATGTCTGGTAAATTGAAGTAAAAGTAAAGCTTCCCTAATACAGACCCTGACCACAAGTCCCGTAGGAATTTTGAGGTGGACGAGTTTTCTCTTCAGATCCTGTTAGGGCATGCCTAAAGGAAGGGTAAGATCTTGGGTAGACATCTGGAAACCCGGTAATAAGTTTTATAGGACGCTATTTTGTATTTTACATATACGTGCAGTGACTATAGTGCGTTTCACAATGTTTGTCGCTGTTTAATATTCAATATCTCTGCAACCACTTGATCGTAGTTGTTGCAACTTTGCATATGACCTAATGATCGCTATGTCCCAAGGGGGACATTTTTTTCCTCGTTAACAAACTTATGGTTTTAAATTTTCTTTATTTAAAGTATACAAAATCGACCACCTCCTAGTCCAACCATGTATTGAGAGGGCTTACCCCTTCATATTTGTGAACTATTTCGATTTAACATCTTGAGCGCATTTCAAATGATTTTCACGGTGTATCAGCTCACTACCGCACTGTTTTGCACCTTATATTGATCCTTCCGGTGTGTTCAGTTATCGTTCTACTGATTGTGTATTACCGTGCATAGGCGTATCTTGCGGTATTCTAGGTCTGTAATACAATCTCTTAGCTTCGTCTGTTTAATTCAAATGCTATCTCAGTGTTAACATACGGCTGTGAGTGTTGGAAAATAACAAAATCATTGGAGAACAAGCTGAATACATCCGAGAACAAATGTCTTAGAAAACTCATGAACATCAGTTGGAAAGAATTCAAGACTAATCGACAAATAAGAGAAGACTCTAGGCAGAAATATGTCTCCAACTATATAAGGAAAAGACGATGTTCATATATCGGTCATGCCCTACGAATGCAAAACAACAGAATACCATTGCAGGCACTCACTTGGGTTCCTGACGGTAAGAGGAAAAAAGGAAGACCAAAAGAAACACTCAGAAGAACAATAATAAGAGAAGGAAGAACGTTGGGATTAAACAATGTGCAAGAGCTAAGAGGAGTGGCGTCACAACGTACAACCTGGAGAGCACTGGTTTCTGCCGTATGCGCCGTGTTTGGCGCTTAAAGAATTTATTATTATTATTATTAATACAATGGGTATGAAAGTCACGTTCCTTACACTGCATACAATGGCAGTGAAGATGTATAAATATTTCTGCAGAGAAGCTAAGCGTGGTAAACTGTATCGGAGTCTCTCAAATCCTGAAAAGAGAACTATTCACGCTTTGGGTTTAAGTAAACGCTCATTTTATCAATTACTCAAATCTAATGGAATTTTCAGTTCAATCAATACCAGGACGCAAGGAAGAAAGGAAGTAGTAGATAGTTTTGACAGGGGTGTGAATAGAAGAGAGATTTGTAGAATGTTTAATTCCAAAGAAACTGTGACACTAAGAAAACTGAAAATTCGGCCGAGAACACACAATGACATTGATGTGTCGAAATCAACATTATGGAGAACTGTTAGAAGCATTGGCTTTGCGTTTAGGAAGTACGCTAGTGGAAGAAACGTCATCTGCGAGAAGCCGCACTTAGTATCTATGAGAATTAAATATTTACATGAAGTACGGGAAATGCGTAATAAAGATTATGATATTGTGTATGTGGATGAAACTTGGATCAATGCTCAACATACCACAAGGGAAAAGGAATGGCAGTTATCAGATGGAACGATTAAAAGATGTGTACCCAGTGGAAAAGGACAACGTCTGATAATGGCATATGCAGGAAGCAGACATAATGGGCTAGTAAAAAATGTTGAACTTATTTTCACTTCCAATTATACGGACAACCGGGACTATCATACCGAGATGAACTGTAACATATTTAAAGAGTGGATTGAAAATACTCTTCTTCCGTCTCTAGACAGACCATCCTTTCTGATAATGGACAACGCATCATACTACAACGCTGTGGCAGAAGAAGACAAAATCCCGACATCTTCGAGTACAAAAAATGCTATAAAGATTTGGCTCAAAAAAGAAGACATTCCATTTAACGAGGGGTTTCTGAAGCCTGAATTACTGTCCCTTGTTAAGAAATCACAAAAGACCAAGATCTTCCATATAGACAAGTTGATTCAACTTCATGGTCAAACGTGTTTGAGACTGCCACCTTATCATTCACATTTAAACCCAATTGAACTCGTTTGGGCAAAAGTTAAAGAACAGGTGGCAGCTGAAAATAAAACTTTCAAACTATGCAATATGAAAGAACTAACATATGCCGCCCTCTCGCAGATAGACAAAGATTATTGGTGTAAATGTGAAGATCATATCTTAAAAGAGGAAAATGACTATAGGAAAAAAGATGGACTGTCTTTTGTTCAGCCGAGAATAGTCATCAATATGTTAGACTCGTCTGACTCGGAATAAGTGTGTAAATACCTTATATGTTTTATGTTTTCTCCTCCATCTATGTGTATATGTAAACCAATCCATTTCCTTTTTATCTCCGCGATTTCACTACTATACTTAACATAAACAGTACTTTCACCTCTTCATGCATCCATTCACTTTTTAGTATAAAAAGGAACATTTACAACGAATAGGCGTTATTTTTCTCTCAAATATTTCGAAGAAATAAAAAAGGACCTCACGTAGTTATCAGTTAACAAACCCCTCTAACATTCGAATTGTATAGACGCCTATGCCGAAAATACGCAACTTCCTTCATTTACGGTAAATTATTTTCTTCCAGGACAAAATAATTACTTCGTTAAAAAAAGATCAAAGGAATTAGCCGTTGCAAGAAAAGCACACTACCTACAACATTTAATTTGATAAAACCTTTGGGACATTGAAAATATAAGACTACATGCAAAAAATCATGTTTATCAGTGCAAGGAATATGGAGATATTTTAAGTCAATCGTCGACCGACCTTTTTGAAACGCACTATAGTATTGATTTTCGTAATTTTATGTCCTTGTCAGTAAACCTATATCAAATTTGACATGTTTTTGGACTCCTTATAACATTTCCTATAAGATAAGAATATTTTTACTCCCCTGGGTCCTATGACCGTGAATATTCAAGGGAAAAAATGCGTTAAAGATGGGAATAGATGACAATGTATTTTAGAATGAACACTAAATTCCAATACATTAAAAGAAAAGAGAATCACAAACTATACACAGTTAAATGGTCATTTTCAGTACTTTATACATGTTCCTGAATGTCAAAAGACATTTTGCATTTGCATAAGGACCTACATGGAACAATGCTTTTGTGGCACCGCTATCGTTTTGAATGGCAGCTCTTGCAAGTACAGGTAAGAATCACATGTCCAGGTAGCTCATTAATGCAAGGGTCTGGCGTGAGTGATGAGTCATCAGCACTGATTGTCCATCCAAAATCCGTTGGAGCTAATGATTCGTCCATGATCAACACTGCAGAGCAAGAGTATTCCATGTAAAATGATCTTTTCTGGTGAGCTTGCAATGTAAAGCTTGTGCAAGGTAGGCCTTGTAAGTTTGGAAGACTAGCTTGGGCCATCATTTCAAATTGAAGTGCGTCAAATGTCTTGTACATGTCTTGCGCGGAGCCTGGTTTGAGAACCTTCACCAAGTATTCCTCGGCAAGCATAAAGGATTGAGTACAAATAAAAAGATGCCTTGCAAAGTTTTGCAGATATTTCTGGTTCTGCCTTGAGCGATGACACTTTGGTGCCTGTCTTACTGGTCACATTAGATCCTGTAAGAAAATTGGTAGCAAGAAGGACGTCTGTGATTGCAAATATCTTGTCTACAAGAGTATTGATTGGTATGATATCTTTGACTTTCTCATCAATAGTTCATTAAGAAACTTGTAGAAATGAATGAATGATACAAAAACATCTGTGTCGTTTAAAAGAAGAACGACAAGCAGCAACCCTTGTTTAACGGCGCGGGAAATATGATAAATAATACGTAAGTCAGCCTCCTCAACAGTTACTTGAAGAGTATACTTGATTTTTGTGAAGCTTCCATCTTTTATTGCTAACGCCGGAATAGGTCCTTTTTCAAGCAACACGTCACTACTAAGGATAGTTTCTCTTTGTTGAAACAGTCTTCAGAAACTCGCTCAGGGCATCTTGAATCTAACTTTTGTTGTCAACTGACACCCACAATCTTGCCATCTACACAGGAAGTTTCATAGTGGTAGCAATGGAAGTAAACGGTAATGGTTGCACAGAAAACCTGCTTTCTCTCTCTGCATTTTTGATTGATGGTTGAAGGTAGCTGTCAAAAACATAGTCAACATGGCTGACTTTGCAGACATTATTCATTTTACTGTCAAGGATTGTAAACAGGTCTTCAAATGTGTCGTTTCCCTTAACTGACAACCTTCACAACTAATTAATGACATCAACTGCAACACTCTTTAATTATTTCGCTACCTGTTCA
This sequence comes from Oreohelix idahoensis, assembly GCA_024509875.1. NCBI lineage: Eukaryota > Metazoa > Mollusca > Gastropoda > Stylommatophora > Oreohelicidae > Oreohelix > Oreohelix idahoensis. Next base: position 274,277 of record JAMPIV010009530.1, on the reverse strand, counting down.
AAATACGATGTTCACAGGAAGTATTTTTACATGATATGAACACTCAAAGCCACTTATTATCTAATGTTTTTTGTTCAATTTTTGAATCTTATGTAGCAGGCGTGCCATGCGGCCTGTGACTGGATCCAAAACAACTCTAGCAGAGGATGTAAAGTACGCAATTTCAGCTTCAGGATTTTTTTTTTTCGCTCACAAATGTTCACACACATGTGCTGGATGTAATGAAATTATTTTAAACTGGCTTATCGCCAGATATTCTATAATTTTACACTCAAATGCGGCACAAATCACGCTTGAACAGGATGCGCTAATGGGTAAAAGTAAACGCCACTCTGGCGCATCACACGGCTCGAGTGTTAGAATGAGTGGTTAAGCCTCTCTGCTTCTTCTGCTAGCATAAACATACCTTTCACTGACCACCTCTGCTATTTTTGGACCAAACACATGGTTTTCTCTAATCTGCTGCAGTTTATGTATTTTCCAATACGTGCAATTTAATGGTCATACTTCAATACAATGTCATCTTTTCCCATCTTTTATGCATGTTTTTGGGTTTATTTCTGTCAATATTCGGTCAAAGGTCCCAAATTATGAAATTAAATACTAGCCACTGCACGTAAATGCCAAAAACAAAATGGCATCCTATAAAACTCATGCCCGTGTTGCAAGATATCTACCCAAGATCTTACCTTTCCTTTAGGCATGCCTTAACAGGACCATAAGAGAAAACTCGGCCACCTCAAAATTCCTACGGGACATATGGTCAGGGACTAGACTAATTCTGCAGATATGGCTAAACAACCAAAGTTAAAACTGTTCTACTTGGGTCTGCAGCAGCTGGGTTTTGAGGCCTTGCTGCATTGTCTGGTTGTGAACCATGTCTCTTCTTGTTACCTCAACCACTTTCTTCACCTCAGCCTCATTTCTAAGGTTTTGATCTGACTTTTGTGAGTTGTAGCCATTGCCCATGACGCACATCCATACGTCAAGAAACCAGATTACAAGTATTACAATAGAGAAAACGAGATTAATTGACGAACTGGCACGGACTACGGATTAAGACTTATTGAACATGGAATATTATGTGACACACTGCTATACAGTGGAGTCCCGAAAACTGAAAGAGTTGAAGGGGGTGTAGGTTGTAATGTGGCTAGAAACAAAAAGAATAGCATCAAGGGATGGAGCTTTGTCTTGGAGCACATTATGGTGCATACATGCCTCACCTCGGAGATGAAAACCCACAAACCCTGTACAAAAACCCGCAACACTTGTACAAAGACTGAAAAACACACATCAAAAGAGCTAATTCATGCACAAATATTTTCAGTTACAATGGGCTGCCTTATAATTCAGGCATTTTAAAGCAGGCCATCACTTACTTTAAAACCCAAAACAATAAATGTCTGAGTTTACTTTACACTGTAAAAATGATGCGATTGTGTCATCATTTAGTCTTTTTCTGCGCTGATTTATCACTAACAGACAGGGAAATCCTATGGTCGATAGGACATTATAAAATAACTTCGAGACACAGTAATAAGGTGAATGGGTTAGAAATCCTAAACCTTACTCTGACCCCCAAACCTTAATCTTAACCCTAAAGTCGTTCGCAACGAACAAGGATGATATCGAACAACGCGTCCCACTGTTCTCACAACTAATTTCACTTCTTCGCTGTTATTATTAATATTTCAAAAAGAAAAAAAAAATGAACTAAACTATATTGGAATGGGGAGTTTTCTAAGGCGGTTTTGGATTATTTTAATATTTGATGTAATCTGAAAAATAATAAAATCACGTTATCGTTTTCATATTTTATAAACTAAAAAACTCATAATTTGCAACGAAAATATAAACTGGCGCTAGCGTAATTTATTCTATACAAAACTTTAAAGATGAAAATAGCCGTTTTAGCCTAAGTGGTAGTTTTAAATACCGTACCCATATGGCTTTAATGTCAATGGTCATAACGACAAACATTGATAGTAATTAATTTTTTTTTTAAATAAAGGGCAAATTATGTTTCTATGTTCTTAATACAAATCCGCATGTCTTTTTATTTCTTGATGAATTCTGGCAGAGAGTCTCTTTAGTTTCCGTCGTGTAACGCCAAGCAGTTATTTTATAATTTAATATTTGTTGCGTCCTTTTTAAGTCCTTAACAGGCATTAACAAATATAGACAGTCTCAGGTCCTGTCTTTGTTAAAAGTGTACGCACCAACTCAGATATTAGTAATAGGTTTTGTATATTAAATTTATTACGCACGAGAACGCACATTTTTGGAGATTTTGAAATTAACGCGCTTGTTGTCAAACAAAGGCAGATGACGCATCTGCTGAGAGAATCAAGCAGGATCCCTACCAGACAGTATGGTCTGATGATATATTTTTGCCCTGCGTTCGGGCATATTGATTTTTACTTGGTGATCGGCTCACTGCATTCAAGACATAGCCCCAGTATCACAGAGTAAGGTATTGCTATAATTGATTAAATATTTATTGAATTAATTTCGTCATTGACATACATTCTACAAGTCGACCTCTAGCTGGTACCCTCATGCGTTGGGACCAGAATGGATCAAACTTGAACGTTAGTGTATTGGAAGTCTCGAGCATGTTTATAATGAAACTTGTTTATTGAAAGAAAGGGATCTACGTTATTGAATATTGGAATCGCCGTCATACGATTAACGGCTTATATTGAAGGTGAACCAAAAGTTAGAAGTTCATCCTATGTTATATTGATCAAGTTAATGATTGTATTATAATATCTAGAAGTCGTATTCTGTTGACAATCTAGATAGGAGGGAATATCTTTTTGATTGGATTGTATACCTTTGGTTGTACGATGAGGGATTGTCCTTGAAAAGGTCAACCGTCTTTGAGAACATTTGTTAAACCTGCTATTCACTATTGTAAGATGAACCTTCGAGATTATGCCGATGTATTTTGTGATGCTTAACCATGTACCTGATGGAATCTGACATACCATTTTATCAGGAAGGAATTTTCGTATATATGCAAGATTTTCGTATCGTCCTTGTCAACGTGATTGTCAAATAAATTGTGGATTGTAACTTTAATCAATCATGAGTTCCAGTGTCCTTCCCTTGACACTGTTGATGTTGATGTGACCGTCAGGACTTTGACTATTCGTACATTCATCTTAAAAGAACATTCGCGTCAGATACACAATAATAGCTAACTGTCATCCCTTACACCATTCAAAGCGAATGATTATCATCCAAACAAGACAGCTACGAATCGGCAGCTACAATTGGCGGCACAATGTGTTCTGGATTTTAACGAATTCATGGGAACGAAAGCCCTCAATCAAATAAGCGATTCAAATCTATATAATACTTCAAGTCGACATTACCTAACGTGGAGGCCAAGGTCACTCAAAGTCTTCAACCGTCAACACTGAACTTCAATTTTCAAGGACAAAGTGGAATGGAATCAAGTTCTTCCTTCATTCAAGATACTTACTTACTTAGTCGTTCCCCTTCTACCATGAGGTGTAGAGGTTTGGAAGAGAGAGCGCCAGACTATCCTATCGGCTGTCTTCCTCCTGGCCTGGTTCCATTCTAGTCCTCGATCCTTCAAAGATTATCTGATGTTGTCCTCCCAGCGGACTCTGGGTCGTCCTCGGGGTCTGGATCCTTGGCTCTTTGTTTCCCATGCTTGTCGTGGTATCCGATCTTCTCCCATTCTGCAGACATGGCCAAACCATCTTAATTGGGACTGTTCTACTTGGGTCTGCAGGGGGTAGGATTTAAGGCCTTGACGTATCGTCTGGTTGCGTACCATGTCTCTTCTTGTTACTTCAACCACCTTCCTCAGATACCTCATTTCTGAGGTTTGGATCTGGCTTTTATGGGTTGTAGTCATTGCCCATGACTCGCATCCATATGTCAAGACTGGGACATAGGTGGAGCGGTATACAGCCATCTTCGTTTTCTTACCAACCTCTCTCTTGCTGAGGAATCCTCGATTTATGGCCTGAAAAAGTCTCCCAGCTGCTGCTTTTCGAGTGGCCAACTCTTCTTTGATGCCTCCCTTTCGGTCTATAATAGCTCCGAGGTATTTAAAGTGGTCGACCTGCTCCAGGACCTGTTCTCCCAGCTTAATCTGATGTCTTCTTTCTTCTCGTGATATCACCATGGATTTTGTTTTAGAGCTGCTTATGACCATCCCTCTCTTCTCCAGCTCTTCCTTCCAGACTTGCAGGTTGGATTGGAGATGTGCCTCTGATTTAGCAATCAGGGCAACATCATCAGCAAATGCCAGCTCCGAAATATAGACCTGTCTCATCTTCCAGTACCCCACTGAATACTTTCTTGTTCTCTTCTTACATGCCTTGATGACATCGTCCATAAGGAGTATGAAGAGGTAAGGCGATAGGATATCACCTTGTCTTACACCAGTGGTGGTCCTGAACTCTTCCGACTTATGGTTTGCTGTCCTCACATAATTTCTGCAAGACTTGTAGAAGATCTGTATAGCATGAATCAGAGGTGCTGGAATATTCTTCCTAGCCAAACAGTCCCAAAGTTCATTCAAGATACTAAGGCTCAGTAATACAGCGCCCGATTTCCAAATTCGGCTATCCTGCAAGGATCGGGAAACGTTTCGATATCTGAAATAAGATAAGTTTATAACGCTGTTGTTTATTCCACCGTTTTCGTTAGCTGAGCTCTTCTTTTAAGATGTCAATTCCTTTATTATTCGTAATACTTGTTTTATGTTCTATGTTTTATGTGGGAGGTTGGGAAAGGCGGCTTGCGAAGGAAACATCCCAGTTTCATCCCAGGGCTTTCGTAAGTGTTCGATAGGAATTATTTGCAGACTTCCCGCAGTGGAATGTTCCGATACGTGAGTGTCGATGGATCTTAGGTCCACTGTGTCTGGTTGCCTGTGACAACTGACTGTTTAGCTGTTTTGTCAAGTTTCAGTGTAGTTTTCGTTATAGTAATTTTTATCCGTACTTATTTTTATGATGTCTTTAGTTTGTAACATTCGTCCTTCTGCATCTTGCTTTCGTTTAGTTTTTTACACTCTGATGTTTATACACTGTGTTGTCTATGGTCTTGTCCTTTGTTCCATCGCAGTGATCGTTGCATCATTTGCAAAATTATTTTTCATTTCTGCATTCCAGTTTCTTTGATCTCTGCGTACGTATTCATTTGTCTTTGATTATCTTGTCCCGTCACGATTGTTACTATTACTTTTGTCTTATCATAACATTTCATTGCATAAATTATTTTTTTGGATTAATGATATATTAATAATTATATGATATTATATACCGTTCTTGGACATGAACGAGTAACACTTCTTAGAGTGATAAGAAAAAATTATTGGACATTAATTAATTAATATTTACGAAGAAAAAGTATAGTAACTACTTGGTGATCATAATGTATTCACTAGATTATTTTATTAAACAAGCTAAAGCCCTTCAGATGACTCCTGAAGAGGTAAAAGCATTCGCACTTGCAGAATATGAAAAGTCTCAGAAGTTGGAAACTCTAAGATTAGAAAATTTGAAATTTGAAGCTGAAGAAAATGAGAAAAAAAAGGAAATTTGAGGCTGCAGAAAATGAGAGAAAAGCTGCTGAAAAAGAAAGGCAACTTAAAATTGAATTGGAAGGTAAGCAAAGGGAAAGGGAAGAGAGGAGATTGATAGCTCAGGAGAATGCAAGGAAATTTCAGCTTGAGACTGAGGAAAATGAAAGGAAACGACAGCATGATCTAAAACTTGCCGATTTAGAACATGATAGAATTAGATTAGCTCATGAGGTTAATACTCAAAAGACTCATGAAGGTCAAGCTTCATCTAAACATGATAATTTTAGGGAAGTTAATTTAAAATTACCAAAATTCAATCCACCATCCGACGATGTGATTTTCTTCCTAGACAGATTTGAAGCTACATGTAGATCCTATAACTTGGATAAAACACAGTATTGTACCCATTTGTCTAGGCTACTTACAGGCGGAGCTATGGCGGTCTACCATATGACTAGTACTAATGATAAAAATGATTATGATGCTCTTAGAGCCGCTCTTCTTAAGAAGTATCAAATGTCGGAAGATGAATACAGGGTACGTTTTAAAACTATGCTACCACAACCAGGAAAGAACTTTAATGACTTTCTTTCTCAGATACGTCTCACCTTGGAAAGATGGATCGAATTGTCCAAGGTAGAAAAATCTTATGACGGTCTTTTTGATTTATTGCTACGCGATAAAGTTTTATCATCTGTAAATCCAGCAATTCTTTCTTTTTTACATGAACGTAAACCTACTAATATGAAAGAAATGGAGGAAAATTGCAAAAATTTCTGCACTGCACATCCGAACATGGATATTAGCAATGCTCAGATTAATGATGAATTGCCTGTTGCTTTTGCTATGCAACAGAATAACTTTTCACGACACCGTTCATTAAGTAACGACAGATCCTTTAAAAAGGGAAATAACGAGATTTTCAATTCTTGTAATTTTTATAAGGGAAAACAATTCCAACAATCTTCTCCATATAATGTTTCTTGGGGTCAATCTCACAGATCACGAGATTTTGATAACAATAATTTTTGGAAATAATCAAGGAAACAATTATAAACAAAATTGGCGATCCAATTTGCATTATTCTCATAACAGACATGGTTCTCTGAACAGATCATTTGGTCAAAGACATAACAGTAATACCAATAATTGGCGTTCTAACCAAGATTTTAACTCCAACAGAAATGATGGCAATTTTAAAGATAATGGTCAGAATCGATCGCGGCGAAGAGATAGATCTTCGAGCAGACCTCGTCATCAGTCTAATGTTGCTTTACTTGAGGCACAAACTAACAAAGATCAGGACAAAAATGTTAATCTACATAATGCAATGTCTTGTATTGATCTTGAGCAGGTAAAGGCTTGTCACGAATGCTCAATGCTATTCCAGCCCAAGGCGATCACGACGCTGAGATGCGGACACATATTGCCAAGTCTCCCAGCAGTCTGTACGGCCACTTCTGCGTCAGTTCACCAGGGAAAAGGATGCCTTAAATTTAATAGAGGATATGTTAACTCTATACCATGTTCTATTTTATTTGACTCAGGTTGCAGCACCGTTGGAGTGCGGAATTTATTGATCCACCCATCATATGCTACGGGCAATACTGTCAAATGCGTCACATTCGGCGGCACTGTGGAAACCTTTTCTACAGCTATTATTGATCTTAATACACCTTTCTTTTCAGGGAAGATCCACGCATGCCTTCTTCAGAATCCAATTAGTGATGTCATACTGGGTTGCATACACGGTATAAAAGAGTGTACCCCACAGCAAATAGCTGAATGGGAAGAGCGACATATTCCGGCTGCAAATGCAGTAGTTACCAGAGCGCAAGCTACTGATATGTTGCGTAATACACCTTCTGAACCTGCGGTCAATGTTAATGATGATGTTGACACTCCTATTTCACGGGAGTCGTTTATAACATTGCAAAAAAATGATGCTTCATTAAATAGACTTTTTAAACTAGCTAATAACAAGACTACTAAAACAAATGCAAAATCTAGACATAATTTTGTACTCAAGAATGGGATATTGGTGAGACTAATACAAGACACTGATTCATCATTACGGTCTCAGATTTTAGTACCTCTTTCTATGAGAGCTCGTATATTGCGTCATGCACACGACTCTCAATGCGCAGGCCATATGGGTTTTTCACGAACCAAATCTAGAGTGCTATCTGCATTCTATTGGCCAGGCGTTCACAGAGATGTGAATATCTACTGCCGTTCGTGTACGACATGTCAGGAAGTCAAAGTTCGGGTTCCATACCACGCAGCTCCTATTCAGGCGGCGGACATTCCGATTCGACCATTTGAGAAAATGGCTATTGATATCATTGGTCCTATACAACCTTCTGCAAGAAGACATACACATATTCTCACTTGTATTGATATGTATACTCGTTGGCCTGAGGCCATACCTCTGAAAAATACATCATCTGCTAGTGTTGCAGAGGCATTATGGTTGATCTTTTCGCGCTTAGGTTTTCCGCATAAGATCTTATCTGACCATGGTGTTCAGTTTGTATCTGAAGCTATGTCACAAGTCATGAAGTTGTTAGGTATTGATAGATCGCTTAGTTCGATCTACCACACAATGTCCAATGGATTAATTGAGCGTCAGAATAGGACACTCAAGCAGTTACTGGGTAAGATTATGCAAGATCATCCTCAGGATTGGGACAGAGTCCTACCTTCTGCCCTCTTTGCGTATCGCGAGGTGCAAAACGAAGCTACCGGTTTCTCTCCGTATCAATTAGTCTTCGGCATCCAACCTCGCGGACCAATGTCGTTACTCCACGACTTACTCATTGAAGAGAATATCGAAGAGGAGACTCAATCCTCTTATGAGTATGTGATCTCTTTGAGAAAAAGGATCATAGATGCATGTAGGTTAGCTACTGCAGCATCTGAACAAGCAAAAGAAAAAGCTAGACTTTTCGCAAACAAGTATAGACGTCTTCGCCAGCTTCTTCCTGGTGACGAGGCATATGTATTATTGCCTTCTAAAAATAATCGTCTACTTATTACCTGGAGTGGCCCTTTTAGAATAATCTCTAGAATTTCGGATGTCGACTACATTGTCGATATCAAGGGCAAACATAAAACCTTTCACATTAATATGTTAAAGGAATATCATACACGTCCTGACTATCTTCAGTCAGTATTCCAGTCAACTGACGATCCTACACCTCCTATTCATCACTATACCACTTTATCTGTCATTCAAGAAGAAGAGTCTTCTTTTCAAGACGTACCATTAACTATACCGGTGGTACCACTTCATCCGACTGAAAGTTGGAGTGATGTTACTATTTCTTCTGATCTTTCGGCTGATCAAAACCAGCAAGTTTCCTCGCTTCTAAAATCTTATCAGGATGTCCTCACTGACATCCCAGGTCGTACGTCAGTTATTAAACATGACATCCTATTGACTGACGACACACCTATTTGAGTTCGTCCATACCCTATCCCTTTGCACTTTCGTGCTCAGGTTGATAAGGAATTGGATGAAATGATTCAATTAAATATAATTGAACCTTCAACGTCACCATATTCTTCTTCTATGGTGATCATCAGAAAAAAAGATAACAATATTCGTCTTTGTGTAGACTATAGAAAGTTAAACAAAGTTACACAATTTGACGCAGAACCATTACCTCTGTTAGAAGAGTTATTAGTTAAACTGTCTGACTCTATTTTCTTTTCTAAATTTGACCTGTCAAAAGGATATTGGCAAGTCCCATTGACAGAAAATGCAAAGCCACTTACTGCCTTCTCGACACCTCGGGGCCTATTCCAATGGAATTTTATGCCATTTGGGTTAGTGAACGCTCCTGCCACTTTCGTGCGTATGATGCGTCGCATACTGTCTCATCGTCCCGATGTCATTACATACATCGATGACATTTGTCTTTTTAGCAAATCATGGGAATGTTCAAGGATTGAACACATTACTGTCCACGTTACGGTCATTTAACCTAACAGCTAAGCCATCGAAGGCATTCGTGGGTTTTCACGACATATCGTTTTTAGGCCACCGTATTGGTCATGGCAAATTATATACTGAGGACAGTAACGTCACGAAAATCCTGAACATTACAGCTCCTAAAACAAAGAAACAAGTACAATCTTTGTTAGGTCTCATTCAATTTTATGGTAAATTTATACCTCACTTATCTACCATTACTGCTCCTTTCTCTTCATTGTTGAGGAAAGGCACAGCTAACGTGATTCGGTGGTCGGAAGAACATCAAATCGCGTTGGATTCTATCAAGAATTTTTTGTCCAATCCTCCGGTTTTAATGCTTCCTAATCCAAACCTTCCTTTCATCCTTCGCTGTGAATCATCTAATTACGGAATAGGGAGTGTACTACTTCAAGAATACTTAGGTACTTTGCATCCAGTGATGTACGTGTCAAGAAAGTTAACGGCAACGGAGCAGAAATACTCGGTTCTGGACAAGGAACTTTTAGCGCTGGTTTGGTCAATTACCAAACTTGAGCGTTATTTGTTGGGATCACACTTCATTGTTGAGTCTGATCAAAAAGCACTCACTGCTCTCAACACTAAGGACGTCAAGTCAGCGAAATCCACCAGATATGCAATAATTTTGCAACCTTACAGTTTTACCATACGTTCCATACCAGGATCTCAAAATGTTTTAGCGGACTGTTTATCAAGGTGTCCAAGCGATCCAAGCGAGCAAATACGCCCTACAGAGATTGGAACCTCTACACAGACAGTCTTGCAATTGTAACGTAATGCTCAAATAACTTTGATTATTTATTTAACGTCTACTCAAGTTATATCATCACTGTATTGCGTATGGAAGTTGATTATTCAGACTTTTAGTATTGTAAGACAATAACAGTGTCGTGTCAATAACATTGACGAAAAGAAAAATAACTTTTGTTTTTAAATGGACATTTCCTTCCGAACGTTACATTGTGAATATATATAATCATCCTTCTAGGGTGATAGATGCATGCTTTTCCAAGTGGAGTATGTTAACTTTCAGGATTACTCGGAAAATAACATTTCAATGTCGTTGGATTTTAATAAAACGGAACTTCATGGATTATTAACTTTGTTCGGAAAGGATAATGGAACAATTTTAAGACATGAACGATTTTGATTAGATATTATCAATTAAAATCACTTAATTAGTTGTATATTTAACATTGGTTAACAATAATAGTTTTTATAATAGTTCTTAGAACTAGAAACCACCACTTTTGGTGTATTATTTTAGCACTCACAGTTAATTAGTGTCACTAATTAATTTTAGAAACAGCTAAGTGTCTTGATCACTTCGCGTGGTTTATTAATTGCTTTGATCACTTTGCGTGTTTTATTTGCATTCTTTTTGGTTGGTTATGAATTCTCTTCTCATTTATGATGTAATTTCATCTTATTCATTTATAATTTACTTGTTGATTTTTTGGTTTGATGGTTTCACATCCTCGTGGTTTTAGTTCATCATCCTTCATACTTTAATTTCTCTTCTTGGTGCCACAATTATTCCAAATTGATGGATTGTGGTTGGAATTTTTGTTTATTATACCTTTTTTTATTGATGTTGAATTTAATTCTACATCCCATTTGTCATTAGTATATATAGGGGGTGTATTATTAGTACATGAATATGTAAATTTTAATCACCTTTCCGCGTTTATTAACCAAAAAAAATTAATAGAATTGATTTTTTTTTTCATGAGGGGTTGTAAGGTAGCTGTTGTGTCCTTTTTAAGTCCTTAACAGGCATTAACAGATATAGACAGTCTCAGGTCCTGTCTTTGTTAAAAGTGTACGCACCAACTCAGATATTAGTAATAGGTTTTGTATATTAAATTTATTACGCACGAGAACGCACATTTTTGGAGATTTTGAAATTTAACGCGCTTGTTGTCAAACAAAGGCAGATGACGTATCTGCTGAGAGAATCAAGCAGGATCCCTACCAGACAGTATGGTCTGATGATATATTTTTGCCCTGCGTTCGGGCATATTGATTTTTACTTGGTGATCGGCTCACTGCATTCAAGACATAGCCCCAGTATCACAGAGTAAGGTATTGCTATAATTGATTAAATATTTATTGAATTAATTTCGTCATTGACATACATTCTACAAGTCGACCTCTAGCTGGTACCCTCATGCGTTGGGACCAGAATGGATCAAACTTGAACGTTAGTGTATTAGAAGTCTCGAGCATGTTTATAATGAAACTTGTTTATTGAAAGAAAGGGATCTACGTTATTGAATATTGGAATCGCCGTCATACGATTAACGGCTTATATTGAAGGTGAACCAAAAGTTAGAAGTTCATCCTATGTTATATTGATCAAGTTAATGATTGTATTATAATATCTAGAAGTCGTATTCTGTTGACAATCTAGATAGGAGGGAATATCTATTTGATTGGATTGTATACCCTTGGTTGTACGATGAGGGATTGTCCTTGAAAAGGTCAACCGTCTTTGAGAACATTTGTTAAACCTGTTATTCACTATTGTAAGATGAACCTTCGAGATTATGCCGATGTATTTTGTGATGCTTAACCATGTACCTGATGGAATCTGACATACCATTTTATCAGGAAGGAATTTTCGTATATATGCAAGATTTTCGTATCGTCCTTGTCAACGTGATTGTCAAATAAATTGTGGATTGTAACTTTAATCAATCGTGAGTTCCAGTGTCCTTCCCTTGACACTGTTGATGTTGATGTGACCGTTAGGACTTTGACTATTCGTACATTCATCTTAAAAGAACATTCGCGTCAGATACACAATAATAGCTAACTGTCATCCCTTACACCATTCAAAGCGTATGATTATCATCCAAACAAGACAGCTACAAATCGGCAGCTACAATATTGTAATTATGACATTCATTCATTCATAACCCTCCACTACCAAAGGAGCATAGGCCTTCAACAAACACATGCCAATTCCTCCTGTCACGTGCCATCATCTCCAGTTCTTTCCACGTTCTCATTATTTTCACCTCTGTTTCCAGCTCTCTTCTCCATGTTCTTCTTGGTCTACCTCTGCCTCTCTTGCCCTGGGGGTTCCAGAATAAGGACTGCCTTGTAATGCTATCAACAGGTTTCCTCAGTGTGTTTCCTATCCATCGCCATTGTCTTCTTCTCATCTCTTGTTCCACTGGCACTTGTCTAGTTCTTGTCATCAGTTCCACATTGGTAACATTGTCATACCATTTTAATCCCTCTATTCTACGCTAGCACATATTTATGAAAGTCTGTAGCTTTTTGGTTGTTGTCTTTGTTGTTCTCCATGTCTCCAAGCCATACAATAGGACTGACTTCACATTTGAGTTGAAGATTCTTATTTTCGTGTTGGATCCGATTTCTCTTGATCTCCATATATTCCCCAATGCAATGAAAGCTCCTCTTGCTTTTTGTATTCTTAGTTTGATACCACTGTCTGTCCCTCCAACTTTGTCTACATTGCTGCCAAGATATGTGTACGATTCTACATCTTGTATTTGTGTTTCTTCAAGTTCAACCCTGTTATCATTACCTGCATTTATTTTCATTATTTTTGTCTTTTTTCTGTGTATTTTCAGACCCAATGGCTGTGACCTCTCATCAAGTGTTTTCAATTTGTCCTGCATCTGATTACGGTTATGGGACAGAAGAGCCAAGTCATCAGCAAAATCCAGATCATCTAACTGCTTAGTCAGAGTCCACTGGATTCCACTTCTGTTGTGTGTTGTCGATGATCTCATAACCCAGTCTATTGCTAGTAAGAAAAGAAATGGAGACAAGAGGCATCCCTGTCGCACTTCTGTTCTTATCCTAAACGGTTCTGTAAGCTGTCCTTTGTGAATAACTCTGCATGTCATGTCTTCGTATGTTTTCTTTATTAAATTAATGATCTTCAGAGGAACTCCGTAATGCCTCATCAATTTCCAAAGAACTTTTCTGTCTACACTGTCAAATGCCCTTTCGTAGTCCACAAATCCGATGTATAGTGGTGAATTCCATTCCAGACTTTGTTCAACTATTATTCTCAAAGTGGCTTTCTGGTCTGTACATGATCTCTCAGTTGCTTGTCTGTGGACTCTTTTAATCTCTCAAGGATAATCCTGTTTAATACTTTTCCTGGCACTGATAGTAACATTATTCCTCTATAATTTGTGCACTCTTGTAAATTTCCCTTCTTAGGCAACTTAACCAGATATCCTTCCTTCCATTCTGCTGGTATCTCTTCCTTTTCCCAGACTTTACCAAGTAATTTATATAACATCTCTGTAGCAGTGTCAATATCTGCTTTGATGGCCTCTGCTGGAATGCCATCAAGTCCAGATGCTTTTCCATCTCTTAGAAGCTTTATGGCGTTCTTTATTTCTTCCTTCATTGGTCTTTCACCGTTAATTTGTAGCTCTTCTTCTGCTGGCTGGATGTCCGGGGGGTTTTGTGGAGCTGGTCTATTGAGAAGGTCCTCAAAATATTCTTTCTCCCTCTTCATTTGCTCTTGTATATTGCTGAGCAGTTTCCCATTCTTGTCTTTTATGAGGCAACTTGTTTGCTTATATTTCCCTATTAGCTTCTTTGTGCTGCTATACTGTTCTCTCATATTTCCTTTGGCTGCAGCATCTTCTGCCTATCTTGCCAACTCCTCAATATACTTCCTCTTGTCTCTTTTGATACTTCTTTTTACTTCTTTCTTTGCTTCTGTGTACACTTTTTGAGCCTTGGCTTTGGAACTTATGGTTTTGCTTGTGTTTAAATCTGCTTTCTTGTTTTTTTCTGTCTTTTATCTTATTGATGGTTTCTGTTGTTATCCATGCTTTTTGTTGTCGTTCCATTTTCCCCAGTATTTCTTCACATGTCTCATTCCATACAGTTTTGATTTGCTGCCAATAGTCTTCTGTATTCTGTACATCTTCCAGCTGTTGGAGCACTTGGAATTTGTTGGATATTGTGACCGCAAATTTGTCTTGTTTCTTGATTTCTTAGATGTCCTACATTAAATTGGTGTCTATAATTTTGCATTGTTGCATATCTCTTGAGTTTCATTTTTACTTTGGCTATCAGAAGGTGGTGATCTGATGCCACATCTGCTCCTCTATATACCTTTACATCCTGCAATGATGATCTAAACTTCTTGATTATGCATATATGATCAATCTGATTTTCTGTTCTATGGTCTGGTGATATCCATGTTGCCTTGTGTACTCTCTTATGTTGAAACATGCTTACTCCTATAGCCAGTTGATTTGAAGCAGAAGTTTGAGAATAGTTCTCCATTTTCATTCATTATTCCTAGCCCATGTTTTCCCATGACTTCTTCAAATTCGGTGTTGACTGTACCTATCTTTGCATTCATGTCCCCCATCAAAATTGTGATGTCTCTTCTTTTCACTTTATCCATAATTTCCTGTAGTGAAGTATAAAATGCTTCTTTCACAGACTCTTCTTTGTCATTAGTTGGTGCCTAACATTGGATGACATTTACTGTTATTTTCTTTTTAGCTGTTTTAAAATTAGCTGTTTTTATTCTGGGTCCAACAGCTTCCCATTCAATGAGTGCTTTCTGTGCTTCTTTAGATAACATAAGAGCTACCCCTTCACTATGGTGTGAACTTTCGTCTTCATGTCCTGAGGACAGCACCAATTCACATGTGATGAGTTTCTTCCTGTCTAGCCCCTTCCACTTTGTTTCACACATTCCCAGAACCTCGATTTTATATTCCCTCATTTCTGCTGCTACTTGTGCCACTTCCCCTTGTTCGTTTAATGTCCGAACATTCCAGGTGCCAAATCTGGAAGTTCTCCTTGAAGAAAGAATGTTAGTCAGCAACACAGACTCCTTTCGGCTTTCTCTGTGTTGCATCATACGCCTCCCTGCAAGAGGACCTTTCCCTGTCTTGGATGGCTGTGTTTTATTTTCTTTATTTGACATGTCCATATTTGTTGAAGTTTTTTGTGGTTTAAATTTTTTACAGGATGGGGTAACCAGCCCCATGCCCAACCCTCCTTAGTCACTTTCTACGACATGCATGGAAGGGAACAGTGTTACTATTCTTTGCTCCCCTTTCAGGCCCCAGTAACACACGGGTGAATTATGACATTATGAGTAATTCATTTTTTTCGTCAGAAATGTCTACAAATCAGGGGCTATAATCATTATTTAAAATTCAAGAGTAATCAAGGGCAGGTCCTGGAGCAGGTCGACCACTTTAAATACCTTGGAGCTATTATAGACCGAAAGGGAGGCATCAAAGAAGAGTTGGCCACTCGAAAAGCAGCGGCTGGGAGACTTTTTCAGGCCATAAATCGAGGATTCCTCAGCAAGAGAGAGGTTGGTAAGAAAACGAAGATGGCTGTATACCGCTCCACCTATGTCCCAGTCTTGACATACGTATGCGAGTCATGGGCAATGACTACAACCCATAAAAGCCAGATCCAAACCTCAGAAATGAGGTATCTGAGGAAGGTGGTTGAAGTAACAAGAAGAGACATGGTACGCAACCAGACGATACGTCAAGGCCTTAAATCCTACCCCCTGCAGACCCAAGTAGAACAGTCCCAATTAAGATGGTTTGGCCATGTCTGCAGAATGGGAGAAGATCGGATACCACGACAAGCATGGAAAACAAAGAGCCAAGGATCCAGACCCCGAGGACGACCCAGAGTCCGCTGGGAGGACAACATTAGACAATCTTTGAAGGATCGAGGACTAGAATGGAACCAGGCCAGGAGGAAGACAGCCGATAGGATAGTCTGGCGCTCTCTCTTCCAAACCTCTACACCTCACGGTAGAAGGGGAACGACTAAGTAAGTAAGTAAAAGTAATCAAGGGAAGTAACATAAATATAAAACTATTGTTTTGTTTTTGTGACAACTGCCATACTTTTCCATATTTTACAACATATTTAAACTATTAACCATACACTTTTAATTTACAGGTAAATTAAAAAAAAAGCAATGACTATACAATGTGGATCCGTATCCGAATTAAAGTAAGACTCACCATGTGGTGTGCTTCATTTTTCTATGTGTAATACAGGGCACACCCGTGTGTTACTGGGGCCTGAATAGGAGCAAAGAATAGTAACACTGTACCCTACCATGCATGTTGTAAAAAGCAATTAAGGAGGGTGGGAATGGGGATTGTTACCCCATCCTGTTTAAAAACAAACTTTTTACCACAAAAACTTCAACAAACATGGTTAAGTCAAATATAGAATATAAATCAACGCTGATGCCCAAGACAGAAGGAGGTCCCCTGGAAAGGAGGTGCATGAAGCAAGAATTTTTCTTTTCTCTTATTTTCTATCTAACTTCCTCTGTCCACCAAGGTGTCCCCTTTCTCTTGTTCCCAAGTCGGACTTCACTACATGCTTCTGCAGCAGCTATCTTTATTGTGTCCTTGAATTTTAAGCCAGAGGGTCCCTGATATCTGGTCTTAATTTCTAGCTCTATTAGCTTGTAGGTCTTAATGCTCACTTCTCCTGTTTGTTTACTTAGTTTCTTGTGTGATGTTAGGCAGTTGCTAGGCTGAGCAAGTATTTTAGTTGTTCTTTTGATAATTAGCAGGTAGTGATCCCTTCCAATCTCTGGCCCCCTCCAGAGTCTAGATTCCCGGACATACTTGAATGAGCTCCTCCTAACTATGGCATAGTCAATCACTGACTTCTCATTCTTTGTTGGTTCACATCTAGTGTAGACATCTATGCACTTATGGGGGAACTTTGTGAGTGTAGTGATCACATTCTGTTCACTGCGGAATCTAAAGAGTTGCTTTCCATTGTCATTAAGAGTATCTTCTCCATATCTTCCAATAATTCCACCCCATCTAGCATGGTTATTTCCAACTCTGGCATTGACATCTATGAGCATTATAATTTCATCTAGGCAGTCATCCACTGTCCTTTGAAGCAGCTTGAAGAATTCCTCCTTGACCTCTGCTCTCTCATCCTCATTTGGCCCATACACTATGACGAGGTTGACTATGGTTTCTCCTTTTAGTTTTACAACCATAATTGCTCTCCAAGACAAAGGTCCATCCCTTGATATTAGCTTTTTGATTTTTTGCCACAATGCAACCGACACCCCCTTTAGCTCTTTCAGGTGTGGGTACACCATTGTAGAGCAGCATGTCACTATCGAGATCCATGACTCCTTGTCCCTTTTTCTTCATTTCCATTACAGCCAGGATGTCTAGTTTGTCATTATTTACAATGTCACATTTCTTTATTTTAAATAGCAGTTTAAATTATTTAAACAGACACTGATGCTTTATGCGAAAATTTAAAAAAAAATATTTTATTGTAGTGTTTAAGTTATTATTACTGTTTATTTCAAATTTGATTACATTTTAAGAAGGATTTTCTGTTTATTTAGCATATATTACATAGTTTTTCAAAGACTAACAACTTCATAACTGACACAGACTGCAGCATGTTATAAACGAAAAGGATCTTTACCTCATTGCTGGACCAAATGGTCTTCTATAATTGGACATGTGCCAATCTTAAACAGGTGCGCCTCGACAAAATAATGCAACATTTAAGTTTTATGTTTGGTACTTAAACAAAAAATAAACTAGCTCAAAGCTAAACAATACACCAAAAGGAAACATCTTCTTTATTTAGACATGTGTCCTAATTTAACAGGCACTATCCATATGTATCGGATCAATGGGTCGTGTCTCACCGAAAAGAGAAACTTCTATTTAAAAAAATGCAGCTCAAGACAATGACTGTCTTTTATATTTGAAGTTTGTATGACAGAAAATAATAATCATGTTTTTTTTTAACAAGCATATATGTTTGAATAGAACATACTCCGAAAAACAGTAGTGAGAATGTTAAACAAGGACTATTCTTTCTTGGTGCGCCAGGTCGGAAAGGGAAAATGTGTCTTATTAATTTACTTCTTGCTAAAACTCGGAAGCAGAATAAAATTGCTTTTGCAATTCCATCATAAGAAATAAGAGTATTTTGGAAAAACTTGGAAGCACCTAAAAAAAATCATTATTCCGGTGGAAGGATAAGGAATAACAGTATTTTGTGCGGCTTGCATTTGCAATTACTGTAAACAAGGCACAAGGATAGTCACTTAAAGCGGTAGTCATTAACTTAAATGACAATTCATTTTCATTCAAATATCAAATGTTTATAGTTTGATTTTGACATTTCATAAGTTTCCTAAACAGTTACTAGGAAAAAGCGGACAATGATGGGTACTTACAGCAAGTTTTTTTTTTTTTTTAAATCACTCACTAAATGATCGTATATCCACCAAAGAAAAATCAGAATGTTTTTAAATTAAAGAAAGGAAATTAAAACTTGGAAGAGAAGTAACTGAAGAATGATTTTTCTAGGAGCTCTGATCAGGTTAAGATTCAAATTTGCCTTGCTTTTGTGATTTTGTTCCCCCTAGTTTCATAATTCTTTTCATATTATTATTAAAATTTACATTTTTTAGGCAGATTCTACAATTGTTAGTGAAATCAAGTAATATGTAATGATATCCACTGTGTTTTATTTTTTGTTGTTGTTGTTCCTTATAAGCATCTGTAAATAATAAAGTATGCTCATTACAACATAATCGTTAAAATAATCAGTAACGTGTGCTAACTGCCATCAGCATTAGCAAAAACATGATGAATGAACAACACATCACACGGACTCTTGCAAATCCACCATCAATCAAAAAACAGTCTGTGTGATTTCATTGGTTGATTTTTTTTATTCATGTGGCCTAACATCTCGCAGAATCTTACGATGCAATTATCCACTAAGACGATCGATTTATATACATACTTAATAATTACGTAAAAAAACCTGTGCAGAAGTTATGTACGAGCATACTCATCTCAAAATGCAAAAATCTTGTACAGATTACAGGTAAATCCCGAAGCATGTGGCATGTATGATGGTGCTACAGGTAAAAGAGGGAGAAACCATAGTCAACCTTGTCATTGTTTGAACCTCCAGTTTTAAAGTACCTTTTAGTTACAATTGATATGTTACTCCAAGTTGCTTTTTGAAAACTAACATTGTACTATAATTACAACAAAGACATGAGAGTCTGAAAAACTGCAAAAAAAGTAATTTCACATTTTAATACGTCCTCTTTGTTAGCAATGACGTAAACAGTATTGATAAACTATACACAGTTTATTCGTTAATATAAAATAGATATATTATTTTTAAAATGCACATTGCTCAGATTTTTTAGCAGCATGCTTCAAAACGGAATTATCAAAGCATAAATTGACAAGTAATTAATCATGGTTAAATTTATGTTACATATACTATACAGAGCTCTTGAACATAAATTGATACTGGGCATTTTTTTAAAAGTAACACTGTTCATGCTGTACACTGTAAATAAAAATGTGGAAATACTGTGTTAATACAGCATAATGTTATAATTTATAATATGTATCAGAGACATGACTATTAACATTCACAATATTATTATACAAACAAACACTCATACAACTGGATCAGTCAGTGTCTAACAGCATGAGTGCAGGTGAATGGATAGATTAACAGACAGACAACAATGGAGCAGGGAGTTCCACAATGTGGGTTCCTCTTCCCTACACTCTTCCTTATTTAAACAAATGACTTTACAGATACAGAAAACATTCACAAGAATGTCCACAATTCTCTCTATGCTGATGATCTAGCCATGTAAACATCAGAAGAATACATCACCACAGCAAGAGTGTGCATGCAGGATTCACTGCAAGCCCTTGAAAGTTGGTCCAGAAAGTGGCTGATAAAAAATCAATGAAAAACAACAACACATACTATATTTACCTTGTCAAACATACTACAGCAAGCAAAACTACAACTAAAATGGGCAGGCAATATGAGAATAAGAAATACCAATGTACTCAAGTATCACATTAAACCACCACATGACATGGAACACAGATAACAAAAACACAGCTAAGGGAAAAACTGTGCACGTATAGCAATGATGTAGGATAAAGAGAGAGGGATAGTACCTCACGGTGAGAGGCAGCCATGTCATTTTTAGGATAGTCAGGATCCTATTTGGTTCTCCTCTTTTTATCTAGCTCATGTATGGCTCCTCGAATACAGCTTGTGTATGGCGGTGGTCATATCCTGGGCAACAGTTTTGGCTGACTGGCTAAACTACATGGGCGGAGTAGGAGCAATCTTACTCAAGGAAATGTCCATCCCTAGTACACAAAGACTGAGACGGTGAGTGAGGCAGAGGAATCTGAGAAGATCAATGGCTCGCAAAGCGAAACAGCAAAGTGTGTGGCGCACTAGAGGCGTGTCGGACATAGAAAAAGACAATGGCTAGCCACCGTGGAAGAGATTGGGGCCTTACCACATATTTCCTACAGAACGTAATGGGATCACAACAACAAGATAAGAACCAATATGTAGAGAACTCTCTGTCCCCTGGGGAAGAATCTACTGTACAAATTAACAGGGAAGAGGCAACTCCTCTAATGAGTAAGGAAGTACATAATGACGAGTGTTCCTTAAATTCTGTTGAAAGGGAGCATTTTGAGAAAGACCACCTAAAAACTAGTAGGAAAAGCCTAAAAATAGGAACATGGAATGTTAGAACTCTAAATGGAGAAGGAAAGCTTGACAATCTTATATTAGAGGCAACAGACATTTTTTTTTTTTTTTTTGCGTTCGCCCGCTAGACTAATACTTGAGGCGAAATCTCAGGTTATTATTTTATGTCTAACCTGACATTGATTTTACGTGAGTATCCCTTTATTTCTTGTACAGAGACAGGTGTCCCTCGCCATTCAGGCAAATACTCGCCGATTTCGGAGGTACCCATTGCAGCTGGGTCAGCTCAGGAGCCGCCAGTCCCTGGTCGACGACACTCCTTCAAATGTCCTCGCCAGGTCTCGAGTTAATCCAGTCCAAATCCCGGTCGACGAAAAATCCTCAAATGCCGTCGCCCGGGTTTGATCCTGTATCACCCGGTTGCCAGAGCGGTGTTGTAACCACTACGCTAGCGCGGCTCCAAGCAACAGACATGAAACTCGATATACTGGGAGTTGCAGAGGCAAGACTTTTGGCTACATAACAAGAGACCGGTACACGCTTATACACTCAGGAGGAGAAAAACATGAAAGAGGGGTAGGAATGTTGATAAAGAAGGAGTTAGAAAAATATGTATGTGGATACTGGACACACAATGACAGAATGATGTTACTAAAGATGAGAGCAAAGCCATTTGACATATCAATCTTACAAACTTATGCACCAACTAAAGATCACAGCGAGGAAGAAATAGAAGAATACTATGAAGAGCTACAACACACACTTAAACCAGTCAAATCTACAGATGTGTTGATAGTAATGGGTGATATGAATGCAAAAGTAGGAAAAAAAAATACAAGAAAATAGTAGGACAGTATGGATTAGGGACAAGAAATGATAGAGGAGACAGACTTATCCAGTTCTGTGAAGAAAACCAGCTGGTCATATGTAACACCTTTTTTGAACACCACCCAAGGAAATTATACACATGGAAAAGCCCAGGAGATGTAACACGAAATCAAATTGACTATATCATGATAAATCATAGATTTAAGAACAGTGTCACAAGTGCAAAGACACATCCTGGTGCCAACATAAATTCAGATCACAATCCAGTCGTCATCAAATTAAATATAAAGTTGAAAAGAGCAGGAAACAGAAGACAGGAGGAACCCCAGATAGAAATATCAGTGCTGAAACAACCAGATATAAAACAGAAATATTTAATCGACGTCAAAAATAAATATCAACAGTTATTGACAGAAAGCATGGAGCAGTATAGAAGAGAAAACCCAGAAGAAAAAGCAACCGCAAAACGGGAATGCTTAAAAACAAGCATACAATCAGCAAATGCAAATTTACCTAAAAAGGAGTCTAAGAAAAATCAAATTTGAATGACAGATGACATTTTGAATTTTTTTTTTTTTTGTACGCCCGCTAATACTCGAGGCAAAATCTCAGGTTATTGTTAATGTCTAACCTGACATTGATTTTACGTGAGTATCCCTTTTCTTGTACAGAGACAGGTGTCCCTCGCCATTCAGGCAGATACTCGTCGATTTCGGAGGTACCCATTAGAGCTGGGTCGGCTCAGGAGCCGCCAATCCCTGGTCGACGACACTCCTTCAAATGTCATCGCCAGGTCTCGAGTTAATCCAGTCCAATTCCCGGTCGACGAAAAATCCTCAAATGCCGTCGCCCGGGTTTGATCCTGAATTACCCGGTCGCCAGAGCGGTGTTGTAACCACTACGCTAGCACGGCTCCCAACATCTTGAATAAAATGGCAGAAAGAAAGAAAGCAAAAAACACTCAAGAATATAAAACAATAGACAATTACATATGTACTATGTGTAGAGAAGCAAAAGAACGGTGGATAGAAACAAAATGCGAGGAAATAGAAGACTTGGAAGCAAAGCACATGACAAGAGATATGCATGAAGAAATAAAGACATTATCAAATCGGTCGCGGTTTGCATAAGGAGGAAGCTGTATCAAGAACAAAAATGGTGTAATATTACTTGATGAGAAAGACATATCAAACAGATGGGCAGAATACGTAAAAGAACTATTCGAGGACAACAGAGGTAAAAAACCATCACCAGATTCTAATGAAGGCCCAAACATTCTCAGATCAGAAGTAGAGAATGCCATTCATATGATACAAAAAAGAAAATCAGCAGGCATGGATAACATAAAAATTGAAATGATAGAAGCTCTGGAGAGCTTTGGTATCGATACAATCACAGAAATATGCAACGATATATACAATACAGGATATATACTACATGACATGAAGACATCAGTTTTTATAACATTGCCCAGAAAGCCAAATGCAACAGAATGTTCAGACTTCAGAACAATCAGCCTGATGAGTCATGCAATTAAGATACTGCTCAAAATCATACAGGAAAGAATAAAAAGTAAAGTAGACAGCGAAATCCAAGAAGAACAGCTTGGTTTTAGACAGAACAGTGGAACAAGAGAGGCAATATTTTGCCTAAGAATATTAGAAAAATATACAGAGGTCCCAAAAAGTATGTATGTGTGCTTCATTGACTATAAGAAGGCTTTTGACAGAGTCCATCATGAGAAAATAATTGAATGCCTCAAAGACATAGGTATTGATGGAAAAGATATAAGAATACTCAGTAACCTTTATTGGGAGCAAACTGCCACAGTAAGATCTGGAAGGAATTATTCACCATACATAGACATAAAAAGAGGTGTCAGACAAGGTTGTGTGCTGTCCCCCTGCCTATTTAATTTATACACCAAAAAAATTTTCAAACAGATACAGGAAATACCAGGACTGAACATCAGTGGAAGGTCAATAAACAACCTTAGATATGCAGATGATACTGTGTTGTTAGCTGAAAGCAAACAGGAGTTACAAGAACTAGTGAAGCAAGTGAACAGTATAAGTCATGAATATGGACTCAACATTTATATTGAGAAAACAAAAATTATGATAATTAGCAAAACAGACGATAAACCCACATTAAAGATAAGCGTAAATGGGAAAATCCTGGAACAAGTCAAGAGCTACGTATATCTTGGTCAACTCATAGCTACATTCAACAACATGAAACATATAATGACATTCAAACAGTTATCTCACAAATTAAAACTGAGAATCATAAAGTGTTTTATATATTCTGCATTTCTGTATGGTGTAGAAACATGGACGATGAATAGGCATTTGGAAGAAAAAATTTAGGCTCTTGAAATGTGGATATATAGAAGAATGGGGCGTATCTCATGGAAAGAGATGAAAACAAATAAGGAGGTTCTAGAAAATCTAGGTATGAAAAGAGAACTAATGAGGAAGGTCAAAGTTTGGCAGCTAAAATACTTTGGCCACATAAAAAGGCATAACAACTTACAGAAGACCATAACAAAAGGGAGAGTTGAAGGCAAACGTGCAAGGGGAAGACAGCACTATAAGTGGGAAGATAACATCAAGAGATGGACAGGAAAGAGTCTATCAGAGTGCACCACCAAGACAAGAGACAGAAGACGTTGGAGATCCATTACAGCCAACCTTCGTTGTGGAGACGGCAGCTGATGATGATGATGATAGCAGTGAATTCCATTCCAGACTTTGTTCAACTATTATTCTCAATGTGGCTATCTGGCCTGTACAGGATCTGTTTTGTCAACAACGTGCTTGTTCATCTCTCAGTTGATTGCCTGATACTTTTGAAGGATTGTTGTTGTTGATTACAGTTCAATGAACGAATGAACTTTATTTTCAAAGGGTTCACATGAAACAACACTGGCTTCCTAGCGCAGTGGTCTATGGTTCAATCCCCAGATGAGGTGGGAATTTTTTAGGCCACAAACGGCTCCTGGGTCGACCCAGCCCCAAATGGGTACCAGAGCAACTCTGGGAAGGTTAAGGCGGCCGGCGTGATGCTGACCACATCACCCCTAGTGTGCGGACGGTCAAGATAATATGCCTCAATGGGCATGTAACGGGTTCCTTTTTTTTTTTTTTCACATGAAACAAGGGACGTTTCAGGTTTTACCCTTCATCAGCCACAGTTACAAACAGGTAACAAGGACAAGAATTACATATAGGTACTAAAAAACATACAATGATGAGAAACATACACCAAATGAGCGATACAAGCAGATGGAAAAAGTAAACAACCACAGTGATGAGCAAAAAAAGACCAAAAATAATGCGAGAAAATCGTAAAACCTGAAAGAAATACTGAAACAAGAAAGTAAATAATCAACGAAATGAAAAAAAGAGAATGAACAAAACTTTGGAACAAGTAAAAGGTCACTTAGCTAGATCCGTAGATGCTTGGAAAAGAACACTGAGGTAGCTTGTCCAAGAAATTGTCTAAGGAAGTGACGTATAAGATAGCGACAATTTAAAAAGATACAAAATGAACCAAAACAAAAAACATAAGAAGATAAATAAAAAAAACAATGAATAAAGAAGAATGAAAAAGAGAGAAAAGCCATCAGAATTTATGCAAAATGATGCTGGACTTTAAGGCCTTTTGGAGATAAACAGCCCATTTGAAAAATGAGGCAATTCTCCAACGAAATATTTATTTATTTAGTTTGTATAATATTACTGTAGAGGTATCAATATCTGTTTTGATGGCATCTGGACCAGCTACATTTCCATCCTTGAGAAGCTTTAAGGCTTTATTTCTTCTCTACTTGGTCATTCACAGCTGATTTATAGCTCCTCTTTTGCTGGGCAGATGTCTAGGAGATTTGTTGGAGCCAGTTTAATGTGAAATTCCTGTGGTGCCCAGTTGGCTGATAGGATAGTAAGATTCACTTTTGTAACAAAGCAGTGGTGCTATATGGATGGTGCTGGGTTTGATTCTGCAGTAAGCCTCTCGCTTCTGATATTTTTCTGGTGTCTGGTTTTTTACGTTATTTCTCATGAGCCTGAAACATACTTTTATGTGTGTATTATTTATTTACTGTTTGCAAGCATTAGGTTTCACTCTTTATTAATTTAAATGTTAGAAAATAAGTTGTTAGCAATCAGTTCTACATTTTTGTGTGCAATGCCTGTCAATAGCTCACAGATCTATAGTGCTCCATGGAAGTTTGAGAAATTCTGATGTAAAGAATTGTGGTAACATGCCAATTGTTGTTTGATTTTTTTTCCACTTCCAAATTTCATAAATCTCTTGTAATCACTCTTTAACATTGTCAAACTTCTTTGTATGAAAGTTCTGTGTTTGACTGATGTCTCAATCATGTTTTTTTTTGTGTGCTGGAGACACTAAAGACATGGGTATGTTCCTTGAGGTCAGGACAAACCTAAAATTTTCATCAAATATCATAATCCATGAATACAAAAAAAAAAAAATCATTTTTTCCCTTCCTATTCTAAATCTTTAGTGACTGTATCTGAGCTTTCATACCATTTATAAATATTTCTAAAATATTACATGTGCCTCTGACTCTAGCCATTGCAAATAGGATGATATAGGTTCTAGAATTTGGGTTTCACTAAATTCACTACCTGCATTGTAACTTTCAAATTTCTTTATCCATGATCACACCCAATTTTAACTCTTTAAGTCCCAATCGACTTTATAAAGGCTCAGGGGTTAGACGCGCTTGGCCCAATCGACTTTAAAAAGCCTTTAGTATATGTGCCTCTGTTTGAGACTGTTTCTAATTATAACTACCCACAAAGTCATTTCCGACTGCAAGTACATTCTTTTAAATACCGCACGTGTTTAAGAGTGAACGTGTTTCTGTTTTTAGATATTTATTTTAGATTTTTAAGAGCGATTTTTTTAAGCGCATATCCTCCATTTTACCTTGAATAACTAATCATTTTTTTAAGCGCGTATCCTCCATTTTACCTTGAATAACTAATCATTTTTCAATGAAAGCTTTTATACTTGTAGCACAAGAGTAAAGTACATCCAATTACCTTCAGTTTCATATACAACAACAAAGTTATTTATGCATATGAACATTTTTAAAAATTATTTCTAAACAATAACAATAAAAATGCACTGGGGTGGCCATTTTTGCTTGGGCCAAACCCACTTTTTTGCTTGGGACTGAAAGAGTTAAGCCATACTTCATCCTCTGATCTCCAATTATTATGCCATAATAATAAGCGCACCAGAAGCGACCCACCATCATAGTGGGTAAACGGTGGAATTTGGTGGGCCACATCCTCAGAAGAGATCCTGACACCATCACCAGAACTGTCATGCTATGGACTCGAAGCAGAAAGTGACAGCAAGGATGGCCAAAAGCCACCTAATGGAGAACTGTGGAGGCTGAAATGCTAAGCATGAACCAGAGCAGGGGCACCACATGAAAGATGGCTGTTGAACAAGCAAAGTAGAGACAGTTTGTTACTGCCCTACAAGGCACCACCAGGCGTGTTGGTCAGTGATTGCTTTGTCAGTCAACATCAAGGATCAAACAAGAAGACACTGAATACATTCTGCATCACAAACATCATGTCAGTAAAGATTCTCTCCTGTATACACTAGTTTATATTGTTGTAGGTTATCTTTCTCAATAAATGATACACCATAAATATCAGACTTGAAGAATTTGCCTTCCTCTATTATTAGGTACCAAAAACTGCCGCTTTGCGTGTGGTCGAAAATTTCTGTGACGCGCAAGCGAGGCCCAATTTGGGCCCTTTTCAACCTCGCTTTGCCTAGTAATTAATTTGCCTTTTCTAAATAAAAATTATATCTTCTGGTTCCTTGATCTTTCTTCTTTCATAATATGTCAATTATAACTTTCTGCGTGTCATTGAAATTGAGTGAGACAAAAAACAAAAACATCATTAAACTGCTCTTGCCGTGCGCTGGCTGACTGGCGCTCAAGAGAGCGAAATTCCCTGAAATGACCCCACTTCATTCAAAGCGTCGGCGCTATGTCCTCAAAAATGCTACACTAATAAGGTTTTCACCAATGAGAAGAGTGGAAACTGAGGTTTACGCACATGTAACACGAGGCACGGATTTTTTATAGGAAGATATTATAAATTCGAAGTGAATGAGAAAGTTTGGATTTTAATACACATCTGGGAAGCCTACTTACACTCGTGTTACATCAAACAAACGAGCAACCATTCTGCTAAAATCATATCAAAGTTTTAAACATCATAGTTATTTGAGCAAAGAGTGAATGAACGTTAAAAGACAGCACCTCTAACACATTTCGGCGTGTAAACATAATGGCAGATGTTCCATCTGACAAACCCGGACACGATGGGCCAGCTGTACGAAACACAACACGAAATAACTCAGGCGCTGAACTGAAAGTTTCACCAATGGAAGTCGATGCAATATGTGTTCTGAGTAAGTTTTGAACTTTGTTTTATTTCTATTTATTTCAAACCTATTTGTTTATTTGCAATATAGCAACGGCAAGTGACGGAAGGTGGATGTATTAGTAAAAGAACAGCCAAATGTGGCTGCTTGATTCACACATTTAGACAGAAAGTTTTTCGTTTTTTAAGCAATTTTGGGGGTGGGGTATTGTTGTTTATGTAGCTATTTAGTTGTTTTATCGGAACATCACCATTTTCTAAACATTCGGTATCAGAATTAAGGTCTAACACTTAGTAACAGTTTGTAAAGCCGCTGACCTTGTTTCGATAACGTTATGGATGTCAAAGGTCATGTTTAGAATTTAGCTTGCTACACATTTGTGAACGTTAATTTTTTTTTTAAGTTGCCTCTCACGTAATTAACCTTTTTTTTTCTCAATTATTTCAGGGGACGATCGTTATGATGCACATTTTTCAATGACGGGAAGAGGCAGACGTCTGGCTCTGCCACCAATTTCTACTGTGACAAACGCTAACAGACTATTGGCACAGTTCTGTCTTCTGGAGGACTAGGAAAATGCAACATGGGAGCTAGTACGTCTTGTTGTGTAAAGTTTATATATCATATTATTTCCTCTCATTCTCTGATGTTAAAAATCATTAGGCTACTATGTAGTTGAAGCTTTCCTAAAAGCCTCTACAGGTTTTGAGTTTATTTTACAATTACAAACATACAAGACAAATGACATAATCCATGTAAAAGAGAGACTTACAATCTACTGTATAATTAATATAATGATTTAAATGGTAAATGCAGTAAAAATTAATGCCGCAATAAATGCTTAATGATTAACAAAGGGAAAGAAGAAAAAAATTTGGCAGATATTTTTTGTATTAATAATAAAATAACACAATCATGCAATTTGTCCTCTTCCCGTCCCTCCCAACAAATTTCTCTCAGGTGACCTCTTGGTTTCTGACTGTGCTACCCGAACAGAATGTGAGTAAAGGACAGCTACAGTACAGGTGCCAGATGTCAGTACAACAAGCCAGTGCCCTGAGAGGAGATTCACTTGAGGACTTTCTGAACACACAATTATCTTTTGATGCAGCTGACCTCAAGTGACAGGGAGTTGGACACGGACTAATATGTAATGTTTCTTTCTAAAAATCAAATTTTAAGCAGTAAAGGTTGTTTCAATAAGAAAATAACCATTAATTTGAATTGTACAACTCAAATTACATAAATATGGAAGTTTTCAGCTCTATAGCTGCAATATTCATGATTTTATGACAACATTTGGAATTTCGTGAGATTTTTCTTCCGAACTGCAAATTTAGCCTTTGATCCATTTTCACATAATGCAGTTTTATAGTATTCAGTATTTCATGTGGCTCAAAAAAATTAAGCGTTAAGGATATAAAGCTCTCTTTAAGCTCAATAAATCTTATAGCTTTCCTATGTGTAGTTTTTGATTTATGAGTGCATGAAAATGCATATTTGCACTTTGCGAGCACAACAATGAGACTTGCTACTGCATTTTTTGTCAATTTTGATGGACCATAATTCATTTAACCGATTTGTTGTACTTTCCATGTTTCTTTTCTGCAATAAGGACTTGTATGACTTTGTACAAAAAGCATTATTGATTGGTAAGTGTTTGTTGACTGTAGTTATAATTGTGCAAAGTCAGGCAATTTGTTCAGTATGAAGATGTTTGAAAAATTTTGTAATTCCCCACAATTTTAAAATGCTGTAACTCGGTTGTTTAATGTCCGATTTTTTAAATTTAAAAAGGAAATGTTATGGCTTAAAGAGATCCATTAAGATCTATAAACAAAGACACTGTAAAAACAAAATGAAAAATCAGTTTGTGGTACCTACTATTATCTTGTGAATAGTGAGAATAGTGGGAAAATCCTGGAACAAGTCAAGAGCTACATATATCTTGGTCATAAAATAACAGAAGATGGCAGATGTGAAACAGAAATCAAGAAGAGAATAGGAATGGCCAAAGCTACATTCAACAACATGAAACATATACTGACATCCAAACAGTTATCTCACAAATTAAAACTGAGAATCATAAAGTGTTTTATATATTCTGCATTTCTGTATGGTGTAGAAACATGGACGATGAATAGGCATTTGGAAGAAAAAATTTAGGCTCTTGAAATGTGGATATATAGAAGAATGGGGCGTATCTCATGGAAAGAGATGAAAACAAATAAGGAGGTTCTAGAAAATCTAGGTATGAAAAGAGAACTAATGAGGAAGGTCAAAGTTTGGCAGCTAAAATACTTTGGCCACATAAAAAGGCATAACAACTTACAGAAGACCATAACAAAAGGGAGAGTTGAAGGCAAACGTGCAAGGGGAAGACAGCACTATAAGTGGGAAGATAACATCAAGAGATGGACAGGAAAGAGTCTATCAGAGTGCACCACCAAGACAAGAGACAGAAGACGTTGGAGATCCATTACAGCCAACCTTCGTTGTGGAGATGGCAACTGATGATGATGATTATCTTGTGAGACTGAATGATTAAATCACTGACAGCAGCAGCAGCACTATCACTCACACTAAGCTGTGTATACTTTTATGTCTCTGTAGACTACCATTCTCAGTAAATGCAGCACCACAAACATCACACTTGTAGGGCTTATTTCCTGTATGTGTTCTTCTGTGTGTTTGTAGGCTATCTCTCCGAGTAAATGCTGTTCCACAAACATTACACTTGTATGGTTTATTTCTTGTATGTGTTCTTCTGTGTCTTTGTAAGTCATCTCTCATAGTAAATGCTGCTCCACAAACATCACACTTGTATGGTTTATTTCCTGTATGTATTTTTTTATGTCTTTGTAGATTACCTCTCGTAGTAAATGCTGTTCCACAAACATCACACTTGTAAGGTTTATTTCCTGTATGTATTCTTTTATGACTTTGTAGGTGACCTTTTTCAGTAAATGCTGCTGAACAACCATCACACTTGTAAGGTTTATTTCCTGTATGTATTCTTTTATGTCTTTGTAGACTACCACTATGATTAAATGCTGCTCCACAAACATCACACTTGTATGGTTTATTTCCTGTATGTATTATTTTATGACTTTGTAGGTTGCTTGTCTGAGTAAATGCTGCTCCACAAACATCACACTTATAAGGCTTTTCTCCTGTATGTATTCTTTTATGACTTTGTAGACTACCTCTCACAGTAAATGCTGCTCCACAAACATCACACTTGTAAGGTTTATATCCTGTATGTATTCTTTTATGACTTTTTAAGTGGCTTGTCTGAGTAAATGCTGCTCCACAAACATCACACTTATAAGGCTTCTCTCCTGTATGTATTCTTTTATGACTTTGTAGATAACTGCTCAGAGTAAATGCTCCTCCACAAACATCACACTTGTAAGGCTTATTTCCTGTATGTGTTCTTTTGTGTGTTTGTAGGCTATATCTCTGAGTAAATGCTGTTCCACAAACATCACACTTGTATGATTTATTTCCTGTATGTATTCTTGTATGACTTTGTAGACTACCTCTCACAGTAAATGCTGCTCCACAAACATCACACTTGTAAGGTTTATATCCTGTATGTATTCTTTTATGACTTTTTAGGTGGCTTGTCCGAGTAAATGCTGCTCCACAAAAATCACACTTGTAAGGTTTATTTCCTGTATGTATTCTTTTATGTATTTGTAGATAACCTCTCTCAGTAAATGCAGCTCCACAAACATCGCACTTGTAAGATTTATTTCCTGTATGTAGTCTTTTATGTCTTTGTAGATTATATCTCTGAGTAAATGCAGCACCACAAACATCACACTTGTAAGGCTTCTCTCCTGTATGTATTCTTTTATGTCTTTGTAGACTACCGTTCAAAGTAAATGCTGCACCACAAACATCACACTTGTAAGGCTTCTCTCCTGTATGTATTCTTTTATGACTTTGTAGGTTACTTATCTGAGTAAATGCTACTCCACAAACATCACAACTGTAAGGTTTATTTCCTATATGTATTTTTAAATGTCTTTGTAGATTATCTCTCTGAGTAAATGCGGCACCACAAACATCACATTTGTAAGGCTTCTCTCCTGTATGTATTCTTTTATGTTGCTGTAGATTATCTTTCACATGAAATAATACACCACAAATATCACACTTGTAGGACTTACTTTCCTTTAGTTTCATGTGAGTCTGAATCCTTAAATCATTGCAAGTAGCAACAGCTCTGTCACTCACATAAAGTTGAACATTCATCTCACTGGCAGAAAATTGTTTACTACAATTTAAATTACAGACTTGATTTTTACAAACTGATGTATTACTGTGTAGGTTGTCAAACATTTTAGCAGTCCTTTCCTGACTGTTGATGAGGTTCACTGATGCTTCATTACCAGTGAGCCTCAGATTGATGCTATCTTCTCTTGCTACATCAGTAAAAGTGGCATCTCCAGTCTTATTCACTGCTTCATTCATGTTATTTCCACTGTCCTGTGGTAACACATTCTGAAGATCACTACATTTATTTTCAAACTCCCCGCCTTGATCTCTGTGTACTGCTTTCATATGCTTATCCAGGACATCAAGTTGGAAGAAATGAGTGTTGCACAGGTGACAAGAATAAACACCTGTAATTATAAAAATAATGAGCAAAGATAAATAATCAATTGCATGTCTTACATGTTTAGTTAAAATTTGTTCACAAAGTTTAGCAACAAACACATAAGCAAAATTTCCTGATAATTATGTGATTGTTATTCAGAATAAACATCCTGCAAACCAGGCAAACCCATTGGTGCTAGGTCTCTCTCAGTAAATGTTCAAGTGTTTGAATGCTTACTGTACTGTAGCATCCTGATTGTATACATGTCGGATGTATCCTCTCCTAAGTCATACCTGCTAGTCTTATGTTTGGTGCCACATTCCAGCTATCTTAGCCTTGTTGTTTCATCTACTACAGTGTTGTTTTCTAACAGATGATCATTTACTGTCCTCAGTATCTTTCCCTTGTGCAGGACCAGTGTCCCCACTATGGGTGCACACAAAGCTAGTCTTTCAGCACTCTTATTGTAATGTCACACCTCAATGACTTGTACAGCAGTTTCACACCAGTTTCTGAAGATTAAGTCCTCTGTAATATTTTCTATTCATGCAACATCCATCCATTTTGAAACTTTAAAAGTATGGACTGAGAGTGTGATACAATAACTGCCCTGGTTACTGCAGTAACAGCCTCTATCTCCATTATATAGACATTAACTCATTCTAACCCAGGCATTTTTTTGGTTTTACCCAGGACCCAATATGCAGACCTTTTTTTCTACAAGTGATGTTTTAAAAACAGTCAGTAGACACTTATATTTGATGCCTGAGGATGTACAACAAGGATCTTCTCTGCTGTTACTTGGTAGACCCAGAATGTCAAATGCTGTTGAGAGACTTCAAGGATCTCTGCATCTTATTATGTGGTCTGGCAACCAGAGAAAGTGCATTCACTGTAAAGCATCCAGGAGTTCTTTTATGTGTAAAGGATGTACTGTCAATCCTCCAATGTGCACAAAGTACTGCTTCGAACAGTATCACAGTAGCAAGAAATAAGGTTTTATACTGACAGCCACTTTTCAATAATGTGTAGTTATGTTTTCTTGAAAAATTAGTGCAATTTATGTGATTAAAGTTGTATTTTCATGGACATGGATGTTTAGGATGCAAGCTGTGAATTTTAAAATGTTTTAGTGGAATCTCTTCAGTGAGACTTGTGTTCCTACCATGTGAAAATGAAAAAACTGGATGTTCAATCACAGTTTTGTTACTTTTTCTTTATTACCAAATGGATTACCTACAAAATGAAAGCAATTATAATGTAATGTGACAACAATTTCTGATGGAGGCCTTAGGTAAATGGAAATTTTTTTTCTTCATAATTTCATATCTGTTTTTTTTGGTGTGTACTTTTTAGTCTAATAAAACTACTAAATTATAAATTTAGTAAGAATGATTGATATGTTCATAATGCCCTTTCATTGTCCTTTAATTTCATATATAATAAGCTATACTTTACTTATAATTAGATATTTTATCTCAGTAAACTTATGTATTTGCAAACTTTTGGGGTCTAACAATAATTCTGGCCAGAGGAGAAAACAATTACGTACAGAATCAGTTAATTCCTTGATAGTAAAACACCAAGAATTGAAACGTATATCCTGTTGACAATTAATTCAAGAAGTTTGATAGAAAACAAATAAAAACTGTAATTATTTAAAAATTTTTGTGAAGTCACATATTGCTGAACTGGAATCTCACACATTCCTGTCCCATGCAAATTAATTAATTTATTACTAAAAATATCAAGTTTGTTCAACGTCCTTATCGGAATCGACAACAGGTTATTATCACTACTGATATCGCTAAAATTCATTTCAAAATTATATATTAAGGTTGATTCGTTAATAGTTTATGACTTATGTATGTGACTATACTACATGTAAACAAATAACCCTATGACGTCATTAATGAAAAAGTATGCAAAAAGTAAGCACCAATATAATTATTTCACTACTAGTTCAAAATATGATGTCCACAGGAAGTGTTTACATGATATTAACACTCTTTGGCCAGTTATTTTCTAAATTTTTGTTCAAATTCAGAATCTTATAAAGTGGGTGTATCACGCCAAAGCAACTCTAGCAATGGATATAAAGCACACAACATTCACACACATGTGCCGGATGTAATAAAATAATTTTAAACTGGCTTATCAATACTTATTCTATAATTTTCCACTCACATGCGGCACAAATCACCTTGGCGCACCATATGCCATGGGTATAACGAAAGGCCAATCTGGCGTGCCATACACCCGTTTGGGCAGAATGAGTTAATCCTTAGGTAGTAAAACACCAGAAATTGAAACATATATCCAGTTGACAACTAATTCTTCTTCTTCTTCTTCGTTTGTCCTGAAAAAAATGTTGGTTGCGTTTTGTCCGTTTACAGTGAAGCTGCGGTATTTGCGCCTTTTGGCCGACACATCAAACTTTCGCATGGCATATTTTGGGACCGGGTTTGCCTTCCCTCTTTGATCCCTACTCCTCAGCCAGACTGCAGTGATGCAGCCTGTTTCCAGGACCACCACATGGAGGTGGAGTAGGGCCTTGGTCTGCTCTGGTTTGCTAACCCTGACGCAGGCAGCACGCTATGGGTCTCTTACTGCATTCCTCACTTTTGATGCATCATGGATCCCACAACTAATTCAAGAAGTTTGATAAAATACAAATGAAAATTATAATTTTTTAAAATTTTTTGTGATGTCACATATTGCTGATCTGGAATCTCACTTATACATTCCTGTTCCATGCAAATTAATTTATTTATTACTTAAAAATATCACGTTTGATCAATGTTCTTATTGGAATAAAAAAAAAAGTTATTATCACTAACGAAATCACTTAAATTCATTTTGAAATTATACATTGAGGTTGATTCATTAATATTTTATGGCTGTTTTGTATGTGACTACACTACCTGTAAACAAATAACCCTATGACATCATTAATTGATAAAAGTATGCAAAAACTAAGCACCAATATAATTATTTCGCTACCAGTTTAAAATACAATGTCCACAGGAAGTGTTTACATGATATGAACACTCTTTGGCCACTTATTTTCTAATTTTTTTTTCAATTACAGAGTCTTATAAAGCGGGAGTACCACGCGGTCTGTGGCTAGATCCAAAGCAACTCTAGCTACAGATATAAAGCACACAATTGTAACTTCATAATTTTTTTTTCCGCTCACAAACGTCCAAACACATGTGCCAGATGTAATTAAATAATTTTAAACTGTCTTATCGCCAGATATTCTATGATTTTCTGCTCAAATATGGCATATATCACCTTGGCGCACCATATCCCTTTGGTATAACGAAAGGCATATCTTGCGCGCCTTCGCCCATTTGGGCAGAATGAGTTAAGCAAGTTTCATTAAAATTTGTACATACATTTAATTCTCTAAGAAAGGCCCACTTTCTGCTTTGTATTAAATGTCATACTGTACAGTTAATGAAATCAAGTACACTTATGTAGCCAAAATATGAATTTAAGATAATAACATTGCTATTATACATACCTTTCTCATCTCCAAATAAGCATAACTGTTGTTGACTTTCTGGCATGTCCAAGAAGTCAATATACTGTATCTCAGTTTTAGTACAGCTGTTGTCACAATCAGCCTGCAACAAATTTTGATCAATTCAGGCATTTATGACACATCATCATTATCACTTTTAGCTCCCTAAACAGCCTAGGCCTTCAACAAATGTATGCCAACTCCTCTTGTTGTATACAATCAGCTAAAGGTGTCTCCATGACTGACTCACATCTTTGACTTTTGTATCCAGTTCTCTACTATGTGTGTTTTTGTGTCTCCAAAAACTCTGGACATTTACCCTGGACATTTCAAAATGCTATAAACTAGAGCTATATAATCGAACGGCCTTGACACTGGAGTTGAAGATTGAGATTTTTGTGTCGGACTCGATTTCTCTGTGTATTTATGACACTTGTAATACACAATATTAACATGTAGGGGAGATACATTTTTCTGTAATAATTTTCTCATTATTGCCATCACTCATGCACACATACAAAGACATATTCACATGCACATACACAAATAAACACATGCTCATGTACATATTTATAAACACACACATATAGAAATATACAGAGCACACAATTATTTTCTACACGAAATAAGGCTCTATAAGGTCACAGTGAACTTCCAAACACAAAATAACCATTTGAACTGTTTGTGTCAAAATTAAATAAATAAATAAAACACTGAAATAACAAACAAGCATGTCTAATAAGGCCCCTTGTATTTTTTGGGATCTCTGATGAGACAAAGAAAGAGGGGGAACATTGCTCCCTCAGGATGTTGTACAAGGCACTATTATCAGGCTGATCAAGAGGCTGGCACATCATCATGTCAAACAAATAGTTACATATACCATCACAGTAAGAGCTTGTGAATGTTTAGTGTAAGCTTCCTGTAGTAGTGGTTCTATCCTCCATAGGGGATGACTAGGACAATAGGTTAATTAACTGGCTGATATAGTTTGTCTAAACAATGTACATATAACATATATGGTTAATTAACTGTCTGATATAGTTTGTCTAAACAACAGTACAAACAACATATAAGATTAAGCAACTGTCTGATATAGTTTGTCTAAACACTGGTACATACAACATATAAGGTTAATTAACTGTCTTATATAGTTTGCCTAAATAATGGTACATAGAACATAAAAGGTTAATTAACTGTCTGATATAGTTTGTATAAAAAATAGTACATACAACATTAATTAACTGTCTGATATAGTTTGTCTTAAGAATGTACATACAACACAAAAGGCCAATTAACTGGTGATATTGTTTGTCTAAAAAATGGTACATACAACAAATAAGGTTAATTAACAGGCTGATATAGTTTGTCTAAACAATGCACATACAACATATAAGGTTAATTAACAGGCTGATATAGTTTATCTAAGCAACGGTACATACAAAATATAAGGCTAGTTGACTGACATAGTTTCTAAAACATGGTACATACAACATATAAAGCTAATTATTTCGCTGATAAGATAGGAAACTCTATGCAGAGCGATACAACAGGTTACAATCTGATCATCAGAAACTGTTCCCCCTAAACAAGTGTTTTGGCCCCTTAATTTCCTTACACTCAAAGTGTGCGAGCCCACTTGGGTCATGACTCCTAAGTGTCAGCCTCCTGTTGTCTTGTGCAGAGAATTGGGCCCAATCCACTCTGGTTGCAGCTTTCTAATTTACTCCTATTTTCTGCCCCCAACTAGTTAATCAACCACAACTGCTTCAGTAGATCCTACACTGAGGCTGCCACAAGACCTCTTGGACCCACCTCAACAGCAATGATCCTTGCCATGAACCCCTCATGTCTCAAGTCTGTGGACAGATCATTATACTTGACCACTTTGAACGAGTGTTGCTCATCCAATTAGGATTCAAATGGCATGGTCAGCTCAATTATTATAATTTGAAGTGATGATGAGGAATGCAGCACTATATCTGGCCGTCTTCAAGATTTTCTGATACTCTCTGAATATGCCCCTAGCCCAGGTAAGTCTACTGCCATCTCCCAGTCATTTACACAGTCAAGAAGCAATGATAAACTGTTACCTAATTCACTTGGTGTGGGATGTGCTGACTTTCCTGTTCTCAGAAAGTATGTTTTTGCGGTGTTCGGTCTGACTTTGCTGTTCGCCTTCACTCTTGTCAGGTCTATTGTAGCAGCCAGCACATTTAGTGCCATGTTGTGGCACCATGTGTATCGCCCTTGCCCTAATGACACCTTGCAAGTTCAGAGCACATATTCAAGTGTCTGCCTCTCATGACATAGGGGGCACTGAGCATCATCAGACTTTCCCCATCTCACAAGGTTTGCAGACGATGACAGGAGTTCATACATTGCTCTAATAATGAAGCTGAGTCTAAGTGAAGCTATATGTCATTCCATGTCAGTGACCTTTGCAAAGCTTCTTCCCACGCAGTCCATTGGCCTTTTTTGATCTACTGCACCACTTTTTGCACCCTCTTGATGCATCAGTGGATGTCACTATGGCCCAATCCCCATTTATTTGTCTGTGTGTAACCAATTACTTCCCTCAGCTTTAGCGATGCTTGGGTGGCACCAACAGCTTCATCCACTTTCCACTTCCTTCCAGTTTTCAGTATGGGCTGGATGGACTTAAAACTACATCATTTGCCAAATTGACAGCATCATTGTGAATCTTGCCTTTCCTACTTTGTATTCTTCAACCACTGACTTGAAAGGAAGCACAAGCTTTGCCTTCTTGCAGTACAGTGCTACATGTGACAGACGTGGTGGTACTCCTAGCCATTATCTCATGAACTTGTTGACCTTTTGCTCTATAGCTTCCACTGTACTGGTGCTTATTTCATATATAAGCAGTGGCCATAGCAATTTAGGTATCAATATGAACTGGAGGCATCACAGCTTGAACTTTCCTAGGAGTCTGCTTTGGTCTATGATCAGTGGTCCTTTGTCTGCCATTTCTATTGTCTGTTGAACTGCCTTTGAATCTTTTTATCACACACCATGCCAAGACTTTTAACAGGTTCCTCAGTGACAGTAGGGATTCTCTGGATTGAAACCATGAATGTGACCTCAACTGTCTTCCCTTTTCTGATTGATAGGCATCTAGACTTCTTAGATTTGAAGCTCATTCTGCACCAGCTGACTAGTTCATCTAAGCGTGCTAACATTCTCTGAACCTGGTGTTCATCTGATGTCAGAATTGTTGTGTCATCCATGAATGCTTTAAGTGGTGGCATGTGACATCTTCCATTAAGCTTTGGACCATCTGCAAATCCTTCAGCTGCTTTGAGGATTACCTGCACAGCCAACATGAATAATATCGGAGAGATGGTGCATCCCGTCGCAATTCCAACTTGTAGATCGATCCACTTCATTATGTAATCTCTGGTTGAAAATCTGACACAGAACACTGAAAAATACAGCTTCAGTATTGCTGCAATTTCTGGTGGGACATGGTACATTTCCAGGGCCTGCCACAGCATCTGGTGTGGAATGGATCCAAACCCATTAGCTAGATCCAACCAGATTACATGGAGATTTGTTTTGTCAGACTTAGCCTTTTGAATTGCTTCTCAAATTATTGTAGCATGCTCTAGAAAGTTTGGTGTACCTGGGATACCTCCTTTCTTGATGGTAGTGTCAATTTATCCTTTCTCCCAAAGGCATGTATTGAGCCTTTTAGCCATCATTGAGAAGAATATCTTCCCTTCCACATTAAGTAGTGAAATTGGCCTGAACTGACTGTTGTCTGTGGAATTTTGTTC
This sequence comes from Oreohelix idahoensis, assembly GCA_024509875.1. Classification (NCBI taxonomy): domain Eukaryota; kingdom Metazoa; phylum Mollusca; class Gastropoda; order Stylommatophora; family Oreohelicidae; genus Oreohelix; species Oreohelix idahoensis. The sequence goes on along the minus strand of JAMPIV010009530.1, from coordinate 233,928 downwards.
TTTCGGGATGTAGACTCCATTTACCTTTCTCCATTCTGGTTTTTCCAAGCATTTTTCAGCAAATGGAGCAGCCGTTTCAGAATTCCTGGACATCTCTTTTATACAACATATGGGACACAATTAGGACCTGGAGCTGACTTGCACCGCGCTTTCTACTTCTTGCATTGTTGGAGGCTTGGTGTTGAATGCATGTCCTGGCTTACTAGGCCATATAAGATCTGCCATGCTGCTGAGCGGCTCATCTTTGCAACCATCTGAATAGGTCATTCTAAGGTTTTCTTCCAGATCTTCTTTCCCAATGTTTAATGTTCCAGACCATGGCTGTTCAAACAGTTTTTTGGCAAACTTGAAGGGCTCGCAGAAGAATCTTTCCCTTTCCCTCCATGTTTTCCTTCATTTCCTATACAACCTTTCTGCTCTACACACAGCATTATGCTGGCCTTTCAGGTGCTCCTAAGTTTGTCGTAATCCTTCCTTCTCTGTGTCCACTGCGTTCTTGAACAGTTTTTGGGCATGCTTCTTCTGTTTCTTGATCTTTTCTATTCTGATTTGTCTTCTATTTTTGTGCGGTGGGTTACTCTTCATTGCCTGTCTGACTCCAATCACTTTGCAACAGTGAAGATATACTGAAGCACATTAAAAACGCACCATTATTATATATACAGATGCCAAGAAGCTGAAAAAAAAAAGTGTGGGAATGGATTTTCCCCGTGTTTGTCATGAGGTAGAGAGCGAATGGCTGCTGGAATGGAAAGTGCATGATTCAACCCATGGGTTTGTGTACAGACTACATGAAAACAATGAAAGTTACATGTGCAACACGATTCCCAACAGCTATGACCCTGAAAATGTGTACGTGTTGTGGCAGTATACTCGGTATAAAAAGGTCGTTGAGACAAAACACCCAGTACATGTGCTTGAAATGCCATGACTATCTGAAAATGACCGCCAATGAGCCATTTGTACGTTGGAGACGGGAATGAGCTCACGGGCCATTGCCAGAAGGATGAATTGCCACCACAGCACTATTGTACGTCTCAATGAATGTTACTGAACCACTGGCAGTGCCCGGGATAGACTTCGGAGTGGCCAACCACGAGTTACTACCCCTGCACAAGATTGTCATATTGTGCTGAGTCACCTAAGGAATCGTTCTCTCCCGGCAAGTCAAACAGCAACAGCAATAGTGGATAGACGTGGGCAAGTCTCTCGAATGACAGTCATATGATGACTCAGAGATACAGGCCTTACTGCAAGACGACCTTATGTTGGGCCAAACTTGACTCACAGACATCATCAGCAGCTCCTGCAATGGGCAGAGCAACAAGTCAGATGGACTAGACTGCAGTGGAATGCTGTCCTGTTCACAGATGAGAGCAGATTCAACATATCCTTTGCTGATGGATGTATGCGGATTTGGCGACGGTGTGGAAAGCGCTTCGCAGATTGCTGTGTTCGTCAGCACAACCGATTTGGAGGTGGCAGTATTCACATTTGGGGAGGATTCAGTTTTCACCATCGCTTGCCTCTTCACGTCTTCCATGGAAATGTTAATGCTGTGACATATCGAGATGAGGTTTTGGATGCATTGGTTGCTCCTGCGTTCACAAATTATCCAGACTTGCAGCTTCTCCAGCAGGATAACGCACGTGCGCACACCGCATGCATTACGCAGCAGTATCTACAGCAGCAGAACATTGTGATGATTGATTGGCCTGCCCTATCACCAGACATGTCCCCTATAGAACATCTGTGGGATGAGCTTGGACGCAGAGTCTACAGGCAAGGTTCTCCAGTTAATCTGCAACAGCTCGAAGCTGCTCTTACACGTGAATGGGACTCGATTCCCTGGAATTTCCTTCAGAGACTTGTGCATTCCATGCGGAGCCGCTGCCAAGCTTGTTTGCAAGCACACGGTGGACATACCAGATACTGAGGATAGTGGGAATGAATTTTTTTTTATTGGTTGCATTTTTGGTTTTCTCCCTTGCCTGCACAGAATGCAATGAATTTCATAACAATCAAATGTACAAATTAATGACCAGCATGGATTCATAGGAAAATGAATAAAGATTCAAAATATGTAAACTTGTAAACACTTATATTAAAATTTCACACTTTGTTCCTGGATTACACAGGTGGTGCGTTTTTAATGTGCTTCAGTATATATTATGTTGCCAAAGATTTCCAGTTTTTCCTCCAAGGTTTTCTGTTTCAGGTCATTATCCAGCTCTTTGACTAGGCTTCATCCAGCAGTTCCCAAAGCCCTTTTGCACTGGCAGGTGGAAACTTGAATGCATCTCTTTTCCCGTCAAAGAAGTGTGTGAGATCATCATCAGGCAGATCAAATTGAATATTCTTCACACTGTGGATTGACTCCTGGCTAAGGTCTTCTAACGTCTTACCTGTCATAGAGGAGTGTTGTTGATCTACCACTGATGAGCTCTCACACACCTTTTTCCACCGCAGATTTTCATACCTCCCCGAATAGAGAATTTCCTACCACAGGCACATGGAAATTCCAGCCGTTCATCATAACTCAAAGTCCATTACACTGTGTATTCATCATACCCCCCCCCCCCCCCCCTTTTTCAATGGATCCTGGGGGCATCTATCATTTTTTGGTCCTGTAGCAATTGTTTACAGCTTACAGTTCCTAGCCAGTTCCTAGTCTTTCCTAGTGTCATCTGTCTTTCCAGAAGTTCATCTGTCTTTTCCCAATTGTTAATGGTCTGACCATGTAATTATGATAGGAAACTTTGTACAGAGCAATACAACAGGAGACAGACTGATCATCAGAAGTTATACTTTGTCTAAATAATGTTACATACAACATCCCACCTCAGTATTAGCATCAAGATTCTGGAGGCCTCCATTATACTCCTGCTTACATTCATCAGAACCTGGATTTTGAATACAGTACAAGATATATTTTAATTATTACATACATTCTGACTGATTCTTTAATGCATTTTGACAATCAGTTATGGCTATTATAAAGTACAAGAATGTGTGACCCAAAAAAAATATTATCTATAGTTGCATAAACTCAGTAAAATGCTTACTGACATAACAACACATCATAACAACACACTTACAAGAAGAGTCTGTGAAAGTTTAGACTATTTCTTCTTAACTAGAGGTTGTTGTTGTTGATGAACAAGGGTTGCTGAGCTTGTCACCCTTTTGCAGCCAATGCCAATTTGAAGAATTTGTATGTGTTCTGAGGCTGCTCATTGGTACCAATTAAAGTGTTTGTGATTGTTGGTCAATAATCAATATACCCTTTAGTTCCACAAGAAGCATAGGCCTTCAATAAACACATGCCAAGTCCTCCTATCAAGTGTCAACAGCTCAAGCCCTCCTGTCAAGTGTCAACAGCTCAAGCCCTCCTGTCAAGTGTCAACAGCTCAAGTCCTCCTGACAAGTGTCAACAGCTCAAGCCCTCCTGTCAAGTGTCAACAGCTCAAGCCCTCCTGTCAAGTGTCAACAGCTCAAGCCCTCCTGTCAAGTGTCAACAGCTCAAGTCCTCCTGTCAAGTGTCAACAGCTCAAGCCCTCCAGTCAAGTGTCAACAGCTCAAGCCCTCCTGTCAAGTGTCAACAGCTCAAGCCCTCCTGTTAAGTGTCAGTTTTACAGCTCAAGTTCTCCTGTCAAGTGTCAGTTTTACAGCTCAAGTTCTCCTGTCAAGTGTCAACAACTCAAGCCCTCCTGTCAAGTGTCAGTTTTACAGCTCAAGCCCTCCTGTCAAGTGTCAGTTTTACAGCTCAAGTTCTCCTGTCAAGTGTCAACAGCTCAAGTCTTCCTGTCAAGTGTCAACAGCTCAAGCCCTCCTGTCAAGTGTCAACAGCTCAAGCCCTCTTGTCAAGTGTCAACAGCTCAAGTCCTCCTGTCAAGTGTCAACAGCTCAAGTCCTCCTGTCAAGTGTCAACAGCTCAAGTCCTCCTGTCAAGTGTCAACAGCTCAAGTTCTTTCTATGTTTTCTTCATCAGTTTCATTTGTCTCCAGCTCTCTTCTCCATGTGTTTTTTAATCTACCTCTGCCTTTCTTTCCCTGCGGATTTCAGAACAAGGACCACCCTGTAATGCTATCAACAGGTTTCATATCCATCGCCAGCACCTTTTTCTCATCTCTTGTTCCAGTGGCACTTGTCTAGCTCTTGTCATCAGTTAAACATTTGTGACTTTATAATACCAATAAACACCTATGCAGGCCACCAAGAACCACTTTTGTCAGTAGTGGAACGTCGAAAGCTTGCCTGGTTTGGGTATGTAACTCGTCATGACTCTCTTTCGAAAATGATCCTCCAGGGAACAGTCGAAGGTAAACGGAGAAGAAGAAGGCAAAAAAAATCCTGGGTTGATAACATCAAAGAATGGGCAGGACACGGTTTTTCTACACTTGTACGCATTGCTGAGGATAGAGAGCAGTGGAGGACCCTGTCTGCTGATGCTTCCACCATGGCACCCCTACGACCCATGACAGGTTACGGGTTGAGATGATGATGAATACCATTTCAAACCTTATATTCTACGCAATTTTCAATTTATGAAATCTGTAACCTTCTTTGTTGTTCTGCATCTTTCTGAGCCATACAATAGGACTGACTTGACATTTGAGTTGAAGATTTATATCTGCTTTCTTGTTTTTCCTGTCTTATATCTTGTTTATGGTTTCTGTTGTTATCGAAGCTTTGTGCTGATGTTCTCTTTTTTCCAGTACCTCTCCCCATGTCTCATTCCATATATTTTTGAGTTGTTGTCAGTGGTCTTCCGTATCAGCTTCATCATCTTGTTGAAGGAGTAATTAGTATGTGTTGGAAACTGTGATTGAAACTTTGTCTCTTATTTCTTGATTTCTTAGATATTCCACATTATACACAATTTTGAGTTTCATTTTTGCTTTTGCTAACAGAAGCTGGCCTGGTGATATCCATGTTACCCTATGAATTATTTTATGTAGAAAAATGCTTCCCCCTATAGCCAGTTGATTTGAAGCACAGAAGTTTATTAATAGTTCCCCATTCTTGTTCATCATACTAATCCATGTTTCCCAATGATTTCTTCAAAGCCCGTGTTGTCTGTTCCAGTTTCTTAATTTAGGTCCCCCATAAAAATTGTGGTTGTTGGGAGCCAAGTAATAGCCAATTTTCTAAATGTACTGGCACACTACTGCACAAAGTATAAATAAAATACAATTTTTCTTTTCATTTAATACAAGAAGACATATTTTTACCTCTGTTTTGCATTTCTAGCATGTTTTGTGAGCTAGAAGATAATAGGGTACATGGTTTCTTAAGATGTTGTAAAGGGGTGGGAAACTTCTAGAAAAAATAAGAAGCACTGTTTCAGACAGAGAAATGATTTGAAAATTGATTAAGCTCCATGACTCAGATCACAGACATACAATCAATCAAACATGTATAACTCTTCACTAAATTTTCAGATTGCAATACATTTGTCAGGTTAAAAAAAGTATTTGCATCATCTGTGTTAGCAGTATCTCAAAATATCAGCATGTTACCAACTGTTTCAGATTTTGTCATATATATTTGATTTTCAGATTGAAAAAAAAGATGGAAAAAAATCCAATTTCTGGATCAAAAACACAAAACCAGATATAAATAACAGATTTTAAAGTGAATGCTCTGTTTAATTCTTGATAAATACTTAGATTTAACCAAGTGAGTTAAATTGACAGACCTCTATTAAAATATTTCATGTGCCATAAGCAATTGGTTATCACATCAGTGGGTTACTAAGGGTTGCTAAGGAAGTAAAGAATACTAACACTGTTATCTTCCAGGCATGTCATAAGAGGTGACTAAGAAGGGTTGGTCATGTGACCAGTTACCACATCCTGTAGACTATTTTTAACCACAAAAACTTTACCAAGTAATTTGTATAACATCTCTGTAGAGGTGTCCATTTCTGCTTTTATAGCCTCTACTGGAATGTCACCAGGACCAGCTCCTTTTCTTTCTGTTAGAAGCTTTATGCCTTTCTTTATTTCTTCCTTAATTGGTTTTTCATAGTTGACTTGTAGCTCCTCGATGGCTGGCTGGAAGTCTGGGGGATTTTGTGGATCCATTCTGTTGAGAAGTTGAGTCTGTTTTGTGGAACTGTCTGGGAGAGAGAAGAAATGCTCAGTTTAATTGACTGTCCCCTCTAACCCAACTGCTTCAGTTGATGACAACTACCAGACAGGAAACACTGAGAAAACCTGTTGACAACATTCCTAGAAGTATAGAGGAAGGTCAAGGACACATGGAGAAGAGAACTGGAGACAGACATGAAGGGGGTGAAGATGACATGGAAAGACCTTGAGCTGATGGCACAGGACAGGAAGACTTGACACAGGACAAGAAGACTTGACACAGGACAGGAAGACTTGACACAGGACAGGAAGACTTGACACAGAACAGGAAGACTTGACACAGGACAGGAAGACTTGACACAGGGCAGGAAGACTTGACACAGGACAGGAAGACTTGACACAGGACAGGAAGACTTGACACAGGACAGGAAGACTTGACACAGGACAGGAAGACTTGACACAGGACAGGAAGACTTGACACAGGACAGGAAGACTTGACAAAAGTTTGTTGAAAGCCATATTCATGTCTTCCTTTCAGATTTTAATCCAAGACATACAGAAGCAAAGCCCCGACACCAGGCAGGGGCATCGTGAAGTGAGGGCTGTATAATTATAACTAATGTTAGTGAGCAGCTGAACATCCTCTCTAGGCTATATGATTACAACTAATTTTAGTGAGCAGCTGAATGTCCTCTCTAGGCTATATTATTACAACTAATTTTAGTGAGCAGCTGAACATCCTCTCGAGGGTGTATGATCACAACTAATGTTAGTGAGCAGCTGAATGTCCTTTCTAGGCTGTATGATTACAACTAATGTTAGTGAGCAGCTGAATGTCCTCTCTAGGCTGTATGATCACAACTAATGTTAGTGAGCAGCTGAATGTCCTCTCTAGGCTGTATGATCACAACTAATGTTAGTGAGCAGCTGAATGTCCTCTCTAGGCAGAAAACCTATATGCTACATATTTTTTTCCCAAAACTCATGTTGCATGGAAGCAACTCCATTAGAGTTAGAGAGCAGAAGCTGTTAAAGTCATTTATGAAAGACGTTAATGCTCTGATTTACTTCTGGTATTAAATTCTTGGAAAAATTGACCATGTACAAAAAAGATTACAAGATCCATCAGGAAACATTGAAGATTTGTAGTCTCTCGAAAGAGATCTTAACAAAACCAGTGACATTGTTTGCAAGAAGCAGTTTTGAATATGAAGACCAAATGTGAAAAATAGGACAGCACAATATTTATTAGACATCTTCCACTTTTCACTATGATGATCCACACAGATTAGAATTAACATGAAGTCCGTAAGGCCAACTAGATTGGGCTAACTAGATTGTCCGTACACTTTGAAATCATCTGAACATTACACATATTTGAACATAGTCCAACTCTGTGCATTAAGCAATAATAATTATCATATTTATGACATAGCCCATAAAGTCTCAGCAAAGACATATATCTTACTTTATACACATAAAAGATCTTCAATATTAGAATGAATATGTTTGGACGCACAGATTAAGCAAACATCTCGCGTCATAATAATTCTTATGCGTAACGATGCGCTCAGCAACAACCTTTTTCAGCACCACAAAGGTCCACAATAATGGATGCTTTGTGGTGTGCAAAAAGAGGTGCGACACGTCAATGTTGAATGCCAATGTGTGATGCCTGGTGAACTAGCAAAAGACATTACACTTATGGCAGAAGATGAGATAGCGTGAGTGATAAAGTGTATCCTAGACATACTACAGCAGGAAATGTCAACATTTTTCAGTCAACAGGAGAATATAAACATGGAATTTGAATTCCTTATCAACACTGATACTCTTATCAAGGCAGATAATGTATAAGAGATTGGTCAAAAGTTCATTGACCTGGCAAGCTTTTATGACACATACATCGATGGCAAAGACCATGCTTTCGGAGATAAGTGGTCACAGGTTGCTACTGTATTCACAAACTGGTCTTGTTCCAACAACTGCTTTGGATTTACTATCATTCATGGTGCCTTAGGGAAATGATGTATTCCCAAATTTACGCATAGCACTGCAAATTCTGCTATTAATTTCTACTTCAGTAGCCAGTTGTGAGCATTCATATAGTTTACTAAAGCTAATTCTTTCATATTCACGAGTGTCTTTGAGAGCATTTGTTTAAAACACTAAAGCTAATTCTTTCATGTTTATGATTGTTTATGGCAGCGGTTTTCAACCTGTGCGCCGCAGCGCCATGACTGACGGCCAGGGGCGCCATGGGTGGGCGTGGATTTTTTTCGTATTTAGCTGTAATGAAAACACAGAGCTGTGGGAAGTTTAATTTTTGGTGGTTGTCAACCTGCATGACCCCTGAGAAATTTCCCTTTTGATGTTGGCCAGCCTGTGAAGTCCATCTCCCCCGAAGAGAAAAATCAATGAAGGAGGAGAAATGGACTACTTTCCAGGTTTGCAGCAGTTCATTACAGACAATGAAATAGATTTTAGTGCAGATATTGTGTCCATAATTCAAGGACACTTATCTCAACTCAAGTGTTCTTGTTGAAAAATATTTTCCTGCAAACTGTGACAGGTTTCAGTGGGTTCAAAATGCCAACAGTAGTGATGCTCCTTCTGACTTCAGTGCTGCAGAAGAGGAAGAACTAATAGACCTTTCATCTGACTCTTCACTACAAGCAAAGTTTCCATCCATGGCATTGCAAAAATTTTGGTATTCAGTAAAACTGGAGTTCCCAAGCTTGAGCAAGAGAGCACTGAAGATATTAATTCCTTTTGCAACCTCCTATCTCTGTAAGGCTGGATCTTTAGCAGTGGCTGTCATAAAAACCAAGTTGAAGACTTGATGTGGAGAAGAAAATGAGGGTAACTGTATCTCAATTGGTGCCAAGATTTGACAAGCTGTGTAACAACAAGCAAGCTCAAGTTTCACACTGAGGTGTCTGGTACTTCATTCATCACATTTTTTTATTCAGTTTTAATGTACAAGTTTTTTGTTATGGAGATTGAATCATGAGTGCAGTAGTCTATATCAGTCAATAATTTTCTGACAAAATTATAAAAAAATATTATAAAACAAAAGAATCTACTTTATCTGTGCAGTTTTCTTTTTTATAGTAAGGGTTTTCAAATTGCACTTTGTGTATATTTTTTCTTGTACGTGTAATTTTTTCACAGCTTGTCAAATTAGCATTAAAAAAAATTACAAAAACAAATTACATTGTTTAAAAGCCTTTCCAAAGCTCTCCTGCTAAAAAAAAAAGTTGAAACATCGCAAGAGTTTTTAACTAGTTATCCCACAGGGGAGTCGTAGAAAGAATGTAGTTGGCCAGGGGAGCCATGGACACAAAAAGGTTGAAAACCGCTGGTTTGTGGTACAGGAATGCCAGAGTAATCTGACACTTTTTAGTATTGAAAGAGAAACTCTTGAAAACATTCATTTTGATAACATAATTGATCGATTTGCAGGAATGAAGGTGCTAAAGATCAATTTGTAGAAACAAAAAATGACATCTGTGGTGTATTGTTTATGCTGTTAATAAAAAGCTTATTAGAAAGAGCAGTTTATTTCTTTACTTTTGTGTTTAACTAATTCTTAAATGTTGTATTTTCCCAATAATTCATCCTAGTATTCTTAATAGAATTTAAGTCACAACAGTGTTTCATATTGTCCTTTAAACTTTCTTATGATTTGTTCACAAAATGAACTTGTATTTTGACTGGCGGTGACCAGGGGTGTATTTTTTCCTGGCTCACCCCGGTGATAAACACCATACCTGCACCAATGCAAGAGATTTCCTGTCTTGACTAAAGATACGTGAAAAAGAAAAAAATAATTGAAATTAAAAAATAAATAAAACACACATGTATGCATATAGTGTGGAAACCCTAAAATATGATGTTTGTGGTGGTTGTGTATAAATAGCTTATTATGTTACATTTTTGTTGATAGTGTAACATATTGAGCACAGGTTACATTTATGTTAAAAAGTTGTAAAGCATTACTGAGTAAATTGTCCCCAGCAGGATATACAGATGTGGAACTGGTCCTAATACTCTCTCTTCCTGAAGAAACATGGCCATCTTCCTCAACTTCACTTTCTATCTTCACTGTTTGTCTCTGAAAACAAAATGTTGAACATACTCAAGTTTGAAACAAGCCACCTCAGTCTTAAACATTTCCCCAGTTTGACAACTACACAAAAAATTGTCATGTATTTAAATTACTTTCTTTTCTCAACTGTCTTATGCCTCTGTCCCTGATGAAGACCATATATTACATTTACTACACAGTTACAGAAGAAAAAAGAACCTAGCAATAAGTAATAAAATGTTTAAATGTGCAGTATTTTAACACATTTCTCAGTTTAACTTTGGCTGTATTAAAATTTGTTATCAAGAATAAAATAAAAAAATGCTCACTTTAAAATCTGTACTGATGTCCTGTTTTATTTTTCTAAGATCCAGGAATGGGAACTTCTGTTCCATACTTTTTTGCAATCTGAAAAGAAAATTGAATTATATATGACAAAATCATAGATAATTAGTTAAATACTGGTTATTTGAGATATTGTTATCATGTGTCAGAACTATCAATTGCATGCAAAATGCATATATGATCATTTTCAAAAATTATAATTTCTACCTATATTCATTCTATACCTGTGCTTTCTACACTACACTAAGGTACTAAACATAGAAAAACATGAGAAAAGTGTAAAAATGTTAGAAAGCATCAACATCAATGGTAAGGATCTAATAATTATAAACAACATGTACTGGAAACAAACATCAGCTATGACAATTAGCAGCCAAATAGGAACGTTTTAGCAGATTAAAAAAGGGTGTTATACATGTCTGATGATAGTATGTCTGTGATGGCATTGTAAACCATTTGTGCCTTAGTGATTTTTCTGAATGATTCAGAGATTTTCAAATGTATACTAAATGTGTGTAAGATTATGTTTGAAAAATGTAACTTTTACCATTTGATAGCTAGAATCTAAGTTTCATATAATACAAACATTTGGGAATTTTTACAAAAGCAATTTTTTTTTTTTGCACTGTTCTTGAAATCAGATATACAGACACGTAACAAATTTAGCCAGAAAGGGCTACATTTTAGTCAATTCTATCATAGAATAATGAAATAATTGAAGAAAATATGATATAAATTTTCTCATTTAGCCACTTATTTCATTTTGTGAGCAACAGATCTCGTTTGTTCCTTACCATTTAGCTTCCTGTGAGGTGTAGTGTTGTCACATTTTATGCTACAGAAGCACTAATGAGGACCTGAAATAATTCAAAACTAGTGAATATATGTAAAGTAGGGGGTGTGTTCTCACAGGAATAGATGTAGGGTGTATGTTCTCAGATGCAAAAATTTCAATCATTGAAGCATATTTTTTTTGTGCTTTTAAACATGAACATTTTGCTGATTAATGCAATCTTTCCCTTTTATTATGGTATCGTATAAAAATGTACGAGGTCTGGTCAAAAAGTATCCAACCTTTTTTTTTCGGGGAAAAAAAATGATATACAGGAGGTTTCTCTGGTGGATACAGTGGAGAAGACCTTCCTGCGCATGCATGAATTTTTTCCCTCCCAAAGACAGTGTCAGTCGTCTGCAATTAGTGTACATGCGAGCTGTGGTAGTAACAAGCCGTCGGATTTTTATTTGTCACGAAATGACGGAACGTTTTGAACAGCGGTATTGCATTAAATTTTGCCAAAAGCTCGGTGATACCCAAGTAGAAACAATTCGAAAGATTCAACAAGCTTTTGGCGATGAAGCCATGAGCATTACACAAATTAAGGAGTGGTACAACCGTTTCAAAGATGGCCACACATCGGTGCATAGCGAGCCACGTTTCGGTAGACCATCAACAAGCCGAAACGACGTGGTCATTCACGAAGTGCGGACTTTGGTCATGCAGAACCGTCGTATCACCATCCGAGAACTTACACACGAGGTGGGGATAAGTCACGGTTCAGTACAATCCATATTGACGGAGTATTTGAACTTGCGGAGAGTGTGCGCTAAATTCGGACCTGTGGACAACGGGAACTTGGCAGCTGCATCACGACAATGCACCCGCACATTCTTCGCATCTGATTCAGACTTTCTTGGCCAAACACAAGACTCCTCTGATTCGTCAGGCTCCATACTCTCCTGACATGGCTCCTTGCAATTTCTGGCTGTTCCCCAAGCTGAAAATACTGCTGAAAGGGACCCAATTTGAGTCACGAGAAGACATTATGATAAATTTGACGGCCGAGCTATACTCCATTCCCAAAGAGGCCTACCTGAAAGTCTTCCAAGCATGGCGGGATTGCTGGGAGAAGTGTGTGCAGTCCCAATGAGATTACTTTGAAGGGGATTAGGGTTTCAGACTTCCAGGTGAGTGATTGTATTTTTCCTGGCCAAAGGTCGGATACTTTTTGACCAGACCTCGTATAGAACAAATATAGGCCATCTTATAAGTACCACGTTGAGCTGATCATAAAGAAATGCTAGAGAGGTCTGGCAGATTTACAAACAATGACTGCTACACACCTCGAGCCCATACTATTGTTTCTCCTTGTCACAGATTGCCTCTCCTGCTTTGCAGTAGTGGTCCAACAGTTACCAAAGGGATCATCAAAGGTGTCTACCTTGACCAGATTACTCTTGGCAGAGATGCAGAAATAAGGTTAATGACACCTCTACCTTAAGGGAGAACATAAGATATTTCCAGAAGTCAAGAACCATGCAGCAAAGGGCTGAGCAATGGTTAACTTATATCTGTCCGTCATCTTTTGTGAAGTATTTAAGCAATGGTTTTGGCCCGTTCAAGCACCCAGTTCGTGTAATCCAACGAACGTCTCCTATAGTGCAATATCTCTGTTTAGAGGTAACTATATGTCTAATAATAATAGCCCTTTCAGTCATAACTGACTATGGGAATGCGCCCCTGAGGTGACAGCCCTCAGCTGCTTATTTTCCTGATGCTCCTTTCGACATTTTCTCCTCTAACCAGCTTGTTGTGTGAGCTTCTTTTTGCCCAATCTGAGGTAGTGCAGTAAATAGCATAGCCATTTGGCGCAATCAGCAGTTTCATCCTTCCACATTGCTGGATTTATGTCTAGTGCCCTCATATCTCTTTTGCACACATTTTTGAATCGCAGCGTGGGTAGGGGTCAGGCTAAAGCTGCTGTAGCCCAACTGTTCTTTTGCCATCTGCTAGTTGCCTGTAGATATCTTTCGGGATGTGACCATTTTCCATGCGGCGGACATGGCCAAGCTAGCATAGTCTGCACTGTCTAAGCAGCGTTTACATGCTTTGAAGGCCAGCACAGGATAACACCTCGACATTTGTTACTTTCTTTTTCCACGAGATGCCAAGGATGTGGCATAGACACCGTAAATGGAAGGTATTGGGCCTTCTTTCTTGCTTAGCATAGGTTGTCCAAGTCTCGCTGCCATAAAGGACAGTGCCGGTGACACAGGCATTATATATACTGCAACCTTGTTTTTCATTGTGAGTTAGGGGTTTCCTGAAACACGCGATCTGAGGCGGGCAAAGGTAGCTGCAGCTTTGCCAATGCAGCTGTCAATTTCTGTGTCCAGTGAAAGTTTGTCATTGATGGTAGACCCAAGGTATGTGAAGAGGTTCACCACTGCCAATTCATAGTTATCAATAGTGATGACTGGTGCAGCACCCGCATCCTGACTCAGCACATTTGTTTTCTTTAAACTTATTGTGAGGCCAAAATCCTTGCATGCTCTGAAGCTCCTGTTGGCTTTGAGTGATGACTGCAGCATCATCAGCAAACAACAAGTCCCTTATGATGACCCTTCTGATTTTTGTTTTTGCCTTCAGCCTTGAAAGATTAAACAGAATGCCATCTGACCTAGTGTGAAGGCATATTCCTTCAGCTGCATCTCTGAATGCATGTTTCAGGAGTAAGGCAAGAAGATCTCAAAGAGGGTCGGAGCCAGAACACAGCCTTGATTAGCGCCACATCGTATGTCAAAGGGTTGTGATGTGCTTCCAGCATATTGGATTGTTCCCTTCATGTTGTCATGGAATGACTTTATCATTTCCAGCAATTTAGCAGGGCAGACTATTTTCAAAGAGCAAAGTGGAATCAATTTGTTGTTGCCCTACAAGACGCCACTAGGTGTGATGGCCACTGACTGCTTTGACGGTTGGCGGCTAAAGATCAAAGAAGAAGAAGATAATGGCAACATATAAGGGCCTTTTCTGCTCTCTTGACTTTTCCTGAAGCTGGCAGAGAGAAAAGATCATGTCTGTTGTTGATCTACCAGCTCTGAATCCACACTGTGACTCTGGATATATGCGCTCAGCTAATTTGTGTAGTCGCATTAAGATGACTCTGGCAAAAACATTACCAACAATAATAAGAAGAGAGATGCCTCTGTAGTTATTGCAATCACTTCTGTCTCCTTTATTTTTATACAGTGTTACAATCTTGGCATCTCGCATGTCTTGAGGAATAGTTGTCTCTTCCCAGCACTGGCACAGCATCCTATGCAGGGGATGTAATAACGTGCTCTTACAGCATTTGATTAAATCAGGGGGAATCCCATCACTGCCTAGTGCTTTGCCTGAGGCCAAGCCATCAATTAGGTACCGCAAAGTGATTTTTGTTTGCACAGAAAAACCAGAGAAAACAATGTAGTTTTGAAGCCCTTGATAAATCAGGAAATTTGGTACTTTTTTTTAAAAAATAGGACAACAAATAAAAAAGTTATAGCATTTTAAAAAATGTGGGGACTTCGCAACATTGAAAAAGTTACATCACACCAACTTCAGAACACTGCCGTCTTCTTAAATATAATCATACAACTTTCTCTAACAAACAGCATATAGTCTGGAATATACTGATCACACAAAGAAAACTATAGAGCTACATCATGAATAATTATCAATATATTTGAGACCAAAAATTGCAAATCTGCAAAACACATTACCGAAAAATATAGTTTGTTGAATGAAAGTCAATATTCACAACATCATATTTCAAAAAGTATAAAAGGTACAAGCTTTAAATTTGTACATATTAATCTGCATACTACATAAATATATCTCAATTTTTTTCAGAGGATTTAAACATCTATTTGTTCTTGTATAATTTTTTAAAATGTGTCCAGAGGCCAATTTGTCGCAGGGGAAGAAAAAAATGTGAAAATGAAGAAAATTTTTTTTTTTTTAAGATACTGTCCATATTTCATTTTAAAAAAATTGTAGGCAATAATTAACAACATCTAAACAATAATTAGCAACATCTAAACGCTATATTTTTTTAAAACAACTGGTTATTAGCATTTAAAAAGACAATTTTTAACTGGAGAAGAATGATCATGGCACACTCTTTCCCTGTGAGAGGGCAATGACACCTCAAAACCTAAATGCTTCAGAAGTCCAAAATACAATTCTTTGATATTTCCTGATAGTTTAATGTCCTTATCATTCAATATTAATGTCCTTATCATTCAATATTAATTATCTGTATCTTACCTCTACACCTCACGGTAGAAGGAGAACAACTAAGTAAGTATCTTAACTGAGCCTTAAGATTTCTAAGGACAAGTCCTTTACAAATGTTATCCACATCCTCCTTTGTGGTGCACAGACCCCCTTGGCTTATGATTGTGTTATATAACTCTATCTTCTTCTCTGCATTTTTAATATCTTTCTCTTTTTTCCTCCTATTCTTGTCAGTTATTCGCTGTTTAATTTTTTCTTTGACTGCCCTCTCTGACTCTTTACTCCGTATTTTCCATTTCAGTCTATGTTTTGGGTTCTTCGTCGTCACTCTTGCATTCTCTACTTTTATTTTATCTGCTCCTTCCTCTTCTCCATTTCACTTTTTATCTGTTTGAAGTGTGTTACTTTGTGGTCTGTAGCTTTATGAAAAAAAAAGAAAAAAAAACTACAAGCAGTCTACCTCGAGCCATGTTGCATTCCCATCCATATAACTTCTGGAATTTTATTTTTCCAGATGACTCCTACTAGACCCTAGGAGTCATCTGGAAAATTAAAATTTCAGAAGTTATTTTTGTTTTTACATGTATAGAGAATTACATGTACTATTACTATTACTGGCTTGTTCTTGTTCAGAGTTTCTTCTTGAATTTTTTTTTTTTTTTTTTAACATATAAGCACAAATGTGATTGTCCTAATTTACAATGGTGTGATGCCACTTTCTCATATCGGCAGTTTTTCATATTATTTGGAATTGAAAACAATATGTATCCTAATTATAACCCATCAGAGGTTGAACGGGATATTTTTCTTCCTTAAATAAAAATAAAAATATATATATCTTCTTTTCGGGGAATTTTAACACTATCAACTATTGGCTGCGAGTCCGGACATTTCAGTACAGCATCAGCTGTTTTAATTATGGCATTTTCCGGTCCCCTAGCCTTGACTCAATTGGCTTTGGCCTTGCAATATCCTTCGCGTTTAAGATCATAATTTACCCTATTATGTTGCAAAATAAACCTTCATTCAATTACACATTAATCAAAACATGCATTTTTTTATTCAGATTGGTAACTTTCTTAGCTTTTCAAGCTCGTGAAATAATTAGATTGATGCGTGAATGTCTGAAGTGGTAATAACACATTCATTCCACGCTCTTACAACAACTATGTGATCGTGTTAAATTGCTAAATAATATTAAAAGTATTGTAAATTTTACATTTGAAGTTCAATACATTGTTAATAAGTGATATACTTACGTATAGTCAACCTCAAATCAGAAGATGTGATGATGTTTGAACAAGAGCCAATATAAGTGGCGTTCTGATCTTGATAGACATCGGGAGTTATCATGGCCCATGGAACAGCCTCGCTCTGCATCCTTCGCTAAAATTTCTAGGCCTAACTTGAGCGATACAGAACTTACTCAAAGTCAATTAGCTCGACCGCCAAATATCAGAAGTCAATAAAATTTCACACGAATAAAGAAAAATGGCTCCCAAAGCTTCTCAAACCTAGCAAAGATTTATAACACCATTTTAAATGTCAAATTTGGTAAAATTTAAACTTCACTTCAAGATATCAATGATTTACACTTTTTTTTTAACAGTTTGCCATATATGAAACTAAAGATGCACTTTTCCCCCTAAAAGTTGTGAAAACAGTGTGCAGATTAGTGCTTTGGCGGTTGAGCGACCCTCATTTGAATGAAGCGGGGTGAGACGAAAACGTTCAGAGTCCATAGCAAACTATGCGTAATGCTGCTGTTTGTTTTTATTAGTAAAAAAATACTTCAATAGCTTTTATTTTTTTTTAAATTAATACACTTCAAAAGAGAAGAAGATAAAGAGTATCGTGATATAAATTTTATTACAATCCGCTTAATAGCAAAGGGACAGTGACGACTTAAACTTGACGAATTTCCCTCAGTTTTCTCCACTGACAACAGATCGAAGCGGGCGGTTTGTGGTACCTACATCAATGGCCTTGCTGAGTTCCTCTAATGTTGGTTCGGCATCCAGCTCCTCCATAGTTGGCAGGCATTTGACAGCATCAAGGGCTGCAGACGGAACAGTATTTTCTCTAGCGTAAAGCTCAAAGTAGTGCTCGACCCAGCTCTCCATCTGCTTACCCTTATCGGTTAGCTTCTCTCCACTGATGGTTTTTAGCGGTGCAGTCTTGGTTTTTTGGGGACCAATTGCTTTCTTTATACCGTCATACATTTGTCTAATGTTGCCTGTTTGTGCTGCGGTCTGGATGCTCTCACTGGGCTGGAGCCAATAGTCATTTGCACAGCATCGAGCAGTTTGTTGAACTTTGCTTCTCGTAGTCTTCAAGATCTGTAGGGTTCTAGCACTCGGTGAATGTTTGTATTCATTTGCAGCACTGCGCTTAGCTTCAATGACAGGTGTCATCACATCTGATGAAGCATCGAACCAGTCATTTGACTTCGCTGTATTCTTACCAAAGGTGGCAAGT
The DNA here is from genome assembly GCA_024509875.1 of Oreohelix idahoensis. Taxonomy (NCBI): domain Eukaryota; kingdom Metazoa; phylum Mollusca; class Gastropoda; order Stylommatophora; family Oreohelicidae; genus Oreohelix; species Oreohelix idahoensis. The sequence continues at coordinate 215,861 of JAMPIV010009530.1, read as the reverse complement.
GCAGTACTTTGAATGGTGTTCCATAGATACTCCCAGTTCTCTGTAATAATATCACCATGCTGGGGGCTTCTGAGCACTTTAAGGTTGCAGTAAACTGAGCATTCATGACAGTGTCTGACATCTTGCTTGTATTAATGTGTGGTTTCCCTTCATGTCTGACACGATACAGACTTTTCTTGGTTGTGCTCTGATTTTACATCAAACCAAGGAGTGATCTGTATCACAGTCTGCACTATGGTATGAGCGTGTGGAGAGCACAGACCTGAGAAGTGGCCTTCTGATGAGGATTAGATCCAGTTGGTGCCAGTGCAAGGATCGTGAGTGTCTCTATGACACCTTATGCTGGGGTTTTTGTATGAAAGTAGGTGTTGGTCACGCAGACCGGTCATGAAGGACACACAACTCTAAATGCCGTTGTCCATTTTCATTCATCTTGCCAATACCAAACCATGATCAGACATGAAGGCCATGAAACATTATTGGCACCCACTCTAGCATTAAAGTCACCAAGAAGAACAAGCTGTTCTTGCCTAGGTATGCTTTTGATGACTGCTGCTAGATTCTCATAGAACTTATCTTTAGCTTCAGAGGCAGAGTACAGCAGACAAGGGTGATGGGACCTGTGCTAGTTTGCAGGTGGAGCATTAACAGGCATTCTGATCCTGTTTACCATCGCTTCTTGACTGTGCAAATGACTGGGAGATGGCAGTAGACCTATCTGGGTTATGTTCATACCCAGAAAGTATAAGAAGATCTCAATGACTGCCATATATAGTGCTGCAGTCATCACCATCGCATTGGATTATAATGATTAAGCTGACCATGCCATTTGAATCCAGACTGGATGAGCAACACTTGTTCACAGTGGCCAAGTCATATAATCTGGCCACGGACTTGAGACACGATGGGTTCATGGCTGTTGAGAAGGGTGCAAGAGGTCTTGTGGCGGTGTCAGTGTATGATCAACTGAAGCTGTTGGGGGTGAGGGGACAGTCAAGAACAAGGGCGCTTAAGAGGTTCAGCGAAACTGCAGAAAAGGTAAAGTGCTGGCTGTGGAACAACCGCAATGGGCAGTGGAACTCGGCACAGTAATTTGTTTTCAACGTAGGGATTACTTTCACAATTGCCTCCAGCTGGAAGAAAATAGCAGTGAATTTCAAAACTGCAACCAAAGTGGAGTGGGTCCAATTCTCTGCAGAAGACAACAGGAGGCTGACACTTGGCAGTCATGACTCAAGTGGGCCCGCCCCCCCTTTAGAGTGAGATTAAGTGGCCGAAACATTTGTTCGACAGGAGGACTACTTCTGATGATCAGATTGTCTCCTGTTAAATTGCTCTGTGTAGCCCGGGTGCCCAAGGGGGACGCAATATGTTTTCTGGGGGGTCGCCGCGGTTATTTTTAGTTGCAATTATTTTTGTAATAAATTTCACCACAAAGGTTTTCATCACTTATTTATTTCAATATGGCTACACTGCAATATTCTACTAGTGGTTGTAACACTGATTTTTGATAATTGAAAGGAAGTGACTTAAGGTCGACTGCAAGAGATACTTAAAAAATATTAAAAGCCCGCCTTGTTCATACATGTTAAACATTTTATATAATGTTAATTATTTGCTTTGAGGTTGTGAGCATCATGTCTTTCTTCTCACTGTGCTGCCTTGGTGCTTTTGTACTGCTGCATTCTTGGGGTTGTGTTGGGGTTCCCCTTTTATACTTTTTTACTGATAAAGGGGGAATGTTCCTTAACGTTCTCGATTTGATAAAAATTGGTTATATGCTCTTTTTCATTCTTGGCTTGATGTGGATTGTGCTGGAAGATGCTGGCATGACAATAACAACTGATAAAATTCGTGAAACACGAATAAATAATAAAAATACAAAAAGAAAATTTTTTTTTCACGAAAAAGAATTAATTTTTATTTACACTTTCAAAAATCCGTACCCATGGAGAAAAATCATAAATATTCAGAAGACTATCTAACATTTGGCTTTACCACCTTGCTCAGCAATGGCATAGAGAAGCCACAATGCATTTTGTGCAATGTTGTTCTCAGTGCTGAATTTATGAAACCTTTAAAACGCAAACGTCACTTACAGACAAAACATTCAGAACATACTTAAAAGGACTGGAGTTCTTTCGATGCCATGAAACCGGTCTCAGACGTCAGAGACTTAATCCTACAGGAAGTTTTCAGCAACAGAGCACAGCAGCAGTGCAAGCATCACGTGATGTCGCATTGGAAATTGCCAAACCAAAAATACCTTACACGATTGGAGAAACACTCATCAAACCCTGCATGTTGAAGATGGTGAAGTTAATTCTTGGGGAAGACAGCGAGATACAGATGCAATAAATACCTCTGGCCAATTACACTATTCAGAGGCGCATTTCAGATTTGCCCGTAGACATGAAAGAGCAGGTTTTGAATGAAATCAAAGTTTCTCCATTGTTTTCTTTTCAAGTTGATGAATCAATGGACACAAGTTCATGTTCTCAGTTGCTTGTGTTCGTGAAATATATTCATTCAGATGACATCAAAGAAGAGTTCCTGTTTTGTAGTAAACTTGAAACTACTACAAAAGGTGAAGATATTATGGAGGACTACAGAGGAAAAACGTCTGTGGGGTTTGTACAGATGGAGCACCAGCTATGCTAGGGTCAAAGTCGGGCTTTCAGACAAAAGTGAAAGAACTTGCTACCCAAGCAAAGGGCATTCATTGCATGATTCACCGGCATTCATTGCATGATTCACCGATATGCTCATGCCAGTAAGACTCTTCCAGCTCCACTGCAAGAGGTACTTGATTCTCTGATAAAAATTGTGAATTACATCAAATCTGAAGCCCTCAACACCCGTCTGTTTGAAAAACTCTGTAAAGACATGAATTCTTATCACAAGGTTCTTCTTTTCTACATTGCTGTATGCTGGTTGTCGAAAGGAAATGTTGTCAATCGTGTCTTTGAGTTGAAAGATGAAATCAAGTTGTTCCTGGAAGTGCAAGGGAAACATGACCTTGTGGCTTCCTTTAATGACGAAGCTTGGAAGAAAAGAGTTGGTACAAAACCCATTCTCTGCTTCCCTGAATGTAGCCAGCATTCCCGATGAAGTACATGATGAATTGTTGGATCTGCGGAACGATTCCTCAGCAAGTAATTTTTTTATGAAAAATTGCTGACTCAGTTCTGGTGTGCTATGTATCAGGCTGTTCCAAATGTCACCATGCTTGCCTTTCGAGTTTTACTTCTATTTGCCTCTACATACCTCTGCAAGAGTGGATTTTCCATGCTTCTTCATATCAAAACAAAGGCAAGAAACAGACTGAATGTTGAGGATGACATGAGGTTGGCTTTAACAAACACTCAGCCAAGATTTTTGAAGCTAGTTACCCAGATGCAAGTACAACCATCGCATTAAATATTAGGTTAATTAAAGATTAGGTTAGAATTATATTCTGAAAATCTATTTTTAATGTGTTTTCTTTACCCTATATAAAATGCCTTTTTATGCATGTGGCAGGGGTTGCAGGGTACTTGGCTGTTATAAAAGGGGGTCGCGACTTGAAAAAGGTTAGGAAACACTGCTGTATAGAGTTTCCTATCACATATATATATATGAGCATCTGACTGACACAGTGGTTAGAGCGCGGGTCTCTCGCAGCTAAGGTGATGGGTTCGATTCATGGGTTCATCATGCTCCAGTCTACCCAGCTGTAAGTGGATACCTGACTTTGCTCTTGAGTTAGGGAAGGAAAAGGAATTGAGGAAGTGAACTGGTCACCCCACCTCTTGATGCTGGACCTAGTGAAGTCTCTAACACTTCATTCTCCTACGGCAGTATCTGCTATGGGACTACCTTGACCTTTTTATATATATGTGCTCTTTAATAATTATAATCACAGTGTTTTATATATATGTGCTCTTTAATCATTATAATCACAGTGTTTTATATATATACGTGCTCTTTAATAATTATAATCATAGTGTTTTAAATATGTGCTCTTTAATAATTATAATCACAGTGTTTTATATATGTGCTCTTTAATAATTATAATCATAGTGTTTTATATATATATATGCTCTTTAATAATTATAATCACAGTGTTTTATATATATGTGCTCTTTAATAATTATAATCACAGTGTTTTATATATGTGCTCTTTAATAATTATAATCATAGTGTTTTATATATATGTGCTCTTTAATAATTATAATCACAGTGTTTTATATATGTGCTCTTTAATAATTATAATCACAGTGTTTTATATATATGTGCTCTTTAATAATTATAATCATAGTGTTTTATATATGTGCTCTTTAATAATTATAATCATAGTGTTTTATATATACGTGCTCTTTAATAATTATAATCACAGTGTTTTATATATGTGCTCTTTAATAATTATAATCATAGTGTTTTATATATATGTGCTCTTTAATAATTATAATCACAGTGTTTTATATATGTGCTCTTTAATAATTATAATCACAGTGTTTTATATATATGTGCTCTTTAATAATTATAATCATAGTGTTTTATATATGTGCTCTTTAATAATTATAATCATAGTGTTTTATATATACATGCTCTTTAATAATTATAATCAGTGTTTTATATATATGTGCTCTTTAATAATTATAATCATAGTGTTTTATATATGTGCTCTTTAAATATATGTGCTCTTGAATAATTATAATCATAGTGTTTTATATATATGTGCTCTTTAATAATTATAATCACAGTGTTTTATACATATCTGCTCTTTAATAATTATAATCACAGTGTTTTATATATATGTGCTCTTTAATAATTATAATCACAGTGTTTTATATAAGTGTGCTCTTTAATAATTATAATCAGTGTTTTATACATATGTGCTCTTTAATAATTATAATCAGTGTTTTATACATATGTGCTCTTTAATAATTATAACACTGACAAACAACATTTTTCTTTCTTATATAAGAATAAGTGTTCTTAGGTCAGTTTCTTGCGCTGATTTCAAATCTGAAATCCGTTTATCTCTATCACATCGGGTTCTTAAGATATTTGTGAATAAATATATTTTTGGGAAACCGTTATTTGCTCCGTTTCATTTTTACTATATAACTTATTACAAATTAATAAAATGCAAAATAATTCTACTTTTTATACAGCTAAAAGATGCATGACATATGTTACGCTATTTTTCAAATAGTTACTGTATTTTGAAATAATTCTGAGCAAAATATGGCTTCTAGAAGTTGTAGAAATTCGGCTGATCTGTTCTGTTAAGTGTGCGGATATTTTACCGATCGTGTTCACCAGAAAAACTTTACACCATTACTAAAGAAAGCATATGAACGTTATTTCGATTCAAAAGTTGATGATGCAAATAAATCTTGGAAGCCAAATGCAGTTTGTTCGACTTGTGCAAATACATTGGCAGGTTGGTTACGAAAATCGCCGAAGCATAAGTCGATGCCTTTTGGAGTGCCAGTAATATGGCGTGAACCGACAAATCACGCTACTGATTGTTACTTCTGCTTGACAAATATCCATGGTTTCACTTTTAAAACTAGAAAGTCTGTGGTTTATCCAAATATTGAATCGGTTTTGAAACCAGTGCCTCATGATCCAATCACATGTCCAATCCCATTTCCACCAGAACAATATCCGTTGGACGTGAATGAACCATCAGAAAGTGATAGTTTACCTACTTTAGAAACTAATTCTGACTCGGATTATATACCGGTGAATGATGGTGTTCACTTAATTAACCATTCAGAACTTTCAGATCTAATACGTGATCTCGCTCTTACCAAAGAACAAGCGGAATTACTCGGTTCGCGACTCAAAGAATGGAATCTTTTAGCGCCCAATACTCCGATATCTAAATTTCGTCATAGACACAGAGAACTTGTTCAATACTTTGAGATGGATGATGACATTTGCTATTGCAAAGATGTAAACGGTCTAATGGTGCACCTCGGTCATGAGCACATAGTCAACGAATGGCGACTTTTCATCGACTCTTCCAAGACTAGTCTAAAAGCCGTGTTATTGCATAACGGAAATTTATTTTCATCAATTCCAGTCGCCTACTCTGTTCATATGAAAGAAACTTATGACAATATGGCTATACTTTTGGCAAAAATAAAGTACAATGACTACCAATGGCGGATTTGTGGAGACCTAAAGGTCATTGCAATTCTCACGGGCATGCAGACTGGGTATACTAAATTTTGTTGCTTCCTATGTGAATGGGACAGCCGCAACAGACAGGAACATTATGCAAGAAAGGTGTGGCCTATCAGGGATCGTATGCAGCTCGGGCATAAAAATGTAATACACGAGCCATTAGTTAACAAAGACAGCATCATTTTACCACCGTTACATATAAAGTTGGGGCTCATGAAGAATTTCGTAAAAGCGTTAGATAAAACGAGCAAAGCTTTCACTTATCTTCGAGAAAAGTTTCCGCAAGTTAGCGATGCAAAGATAAAGGAAGGTATCTTTGTAGGACCTCAGATTAGGAAAGTTATTGCAGACAAACAATTCGAGAACTTGTTACATGGTAGTGAACTTCGCGCATGGATGGCATTCAAATCGATCGTCGATAACTTTCTGGGAAATCACAAATCTGTCGACTGTGCATATTGTTAAGCAGTGCATAGATGCATACAGAATTATGGGCTGTAACGTGTCCCTCAAAATCCATTTGCTCGATTCGCATCTTGACTTTTTCCCTGACAACCTTGGCGAAGTCAGCGATGAACGTGTAGAACAATTCCATCAAGATATCGCCGTAATGGAGTCACGCTATCAAGGACGGTGGAGTGTGACCATGCTTGCCGATTATTGTTGGATGCTTCATCGCGATGTACCACATGCCATTCACTGACGAAATTCGACTGCAAAGAAATTCAAGCCTACATAACTGTTACACTTCTTGTATGAATGATGTTGTAATACTGTATGCATTGTTAAAAAACTTCAATTGCGTATTTCTAGAGATCCCGACCTGATAGAGAAAAACGGTTTGCAGATTTAAAAACAGCGCATTAAAATTGACCAGAAAAACATAGAAATGTTAGAGAAAGAAAAAAATAATTTTTTTGTTAGTCAGTGTAATCAGTGTTTTGTATATATGTTCTCTTTAATAATTATAATCACAGTGTTTTATATATATATGCTCTTTAATAATTATAATCACAGTGTTTTATACATATGTGCTCTTTAATAATTATAATCATAGTGTTTTATATATATATATATATATATATATATATATATATATATGTATATATATATATATATATATATATATATATATATATATATATATATATATATGCTCTTTAATAATTATAATCATAGTGTTTTATATATATATGTGCTCTTTAATAATTATAATCATAGTGTTTTATATATATGTGCTCTTTAATAATTATAATCAGTGTTTTATACATATGTGCTCTTTAATAATTATAATCAGTGTTTTATATAGGCCCTAGGCTATATATATATGTGCTCTTTAATAATTATAATCCCATTGTTTTATATATGTGCTCTTTAATAATTATAATCAGTGTTTTATATAGGCTATATGTGCTCTTTAATAATTATAATCACAGTGTTTTATATAGGCTATATGTGCTCTTTAATAATTATAATCACAGTGTTTTATATAGGCTATATGTGCTCTTTAATAATTATAATCACAGTGTTTTATATAGGCTATATGTGCTCTTTAATAATTATAATCACAGTGTTAACACTAACCCTAACCCTAAACCTTCTTCTTCTTCTTCTTCGTTCATCCTGAAAAGGACGGTGGTTGCGTTGTGTCTGTTTACGCCTAAGCTGTGATATCTGCACCTTTCGGTCGACACATCCTAAACCTAACTGCTACGAAACAACACATAGCCTAACTACCCATATTCACTGCTGAGCAAAAAAGCACGAGTAATAGGAAATTACCATTAGTCTTTAACAGGTTAAAATAAAATATGAAAAGGTTGGTGAAATTCAAATTAAAGTTTCCTCATAGAGGTTTCTTCAGGCGCTATAAAGGTCACTTTAACAATAAAATTACAAATCCAACATGGAGATCTCCAGTAACACTGTCCTTTAACCACGAAATCGATAAACAGCATGAAGTTAAATAAATTGTGAACCATCTTTCTTTTTTTTTCCCCTCGCATGAGGTCGCATATTTTTTCCTCGCATGAGGTCGCATTGTCCCTGCCCAAAACCCAGCCCTGGTCAAGACCACATGTCCCAACACAAGAAAACCCAATGACAACATGTGTCACCGTAGTGATCTTCTGTGTTCTCACACAAGAGACCTAATGACACATGAATGTCACTGGTCCCTGTGTCTAGACACAAGATCCCTGCCAAAGCCGGATTCTAGGCGTTGGGTTTTCACCTACCCCAGAAGGCACGATACTTGAAGATGACAAAGGTATAGGCCCCTAGCCTATGTGTTCAGCCTGAGCGCCATCCAGTTCTTATTGCGAAGATTGTTTAGGTTTTACTCGGCAAGGTTACCACTCAAGTTCTAGTTATAAACCCAGATCTTCTTAAAAAAAAAAACCCAGAAATACCCAGATTATTTTTTGCCTCAAATACACGGGATAGACGATGCTTACACAATCCTTTAGTGCAACTTTAGCACAAATAAGCTGTGTACTACCAATTTTTATTTCTTTCTTCATTTTTATTTGATTTATTATTTCCAAAAATTCACAATTATATAAAAATGATTTTATTAACACCCCAATATATAAACTGCTGGAAACGAGATATTTTAACAGTAACATGAAAGCCGACAACAGTATCTCCGCTTTAGCAATTTTGTCTTGGAGACAGGGCTCTTTTGGTTTGATGAAAAACTTGTTAATGTTCAGAGTTTTGCTTTTGGCTTCGAAGTTTTTCATGTGCTTCTGTGTGCATTTATGTGTCAATAAAGCTGTTTTGTTGGCATTAGTTAATGTACAGGAACAGACCGCACAAATCGCAGCATAGCGATTGCATGTTAGTTAGTTGCTTATCCTTTACAGGACGTGGTAATCAACCCCAGCTTTTATTTGCTGTTTGTGATTTTTCTAGGCAATTTTTTTCATTCAGTAGTTTGCCATTGCTTTCTGAACGGTACAGCGCTTATACCATTGTTAAAATCCACACAAAGCGATCTGCTACCAAACCGCCTGCAGCAGGTTTCGAACCTGGTATATCTGGATTATGAAACTGCGTTCATATCCATTAGGCCACAGACGCCGGCGATTGCCAGAGTCGAGCTTTATCTAATCCTTCAGTTCGCTGTCTGTTAGCCATTCCTCACAAAAAGCCTGCTGATACCATGGCTTCACTTTCTTACGTAGTGGCATGTGTGTCGTCATGCTGCTACAACTACCTAGATTACTTTCATCATCGCTTAAGTCTAAAATTTAAAAAGAATACTTTAAAACACATCGCAAAAATGACTGAGTATTATAGATGACAGCCATTAACAGAATAACAGGAAATAGATGTAAACGATTAAAAAAAAGAACGTCATTGATGTGGTTAAAAACAAGAATTAAATGTAAGTGGAATAAAAAATATATAGCACATAATTTTTTTTAAACATTTAATTATAATAAAAATATAATGTAAAGTGCTCAGTGCACAGAATACATACATTGTAATATGCCAATTGTCAAATATACAAAGACTAATGCAGATTTGGAGAAAAAAAAATACTCAGATACCCAGACGGAAGCCAAAAACCACAGATCTAGTAAAAATTACCCAGCTGTGGCAACACTGGTACTCGGCATCGGAGTTTACGAAAACGTATCGCATTTCAAACAATCGTACGATGTACATTTCGACTTTAACCAAGATATCTGATATACTATTGCTTTCTGGTGTTGTTATGAACAATAGAGAAAAACAATATTAGATTATTTACATAACTGTGTAAAACGTGTTAAGAATAGATAGACTTAGAGAATTAAACAATTTAGTTGAATAGTAAACACAAGACAACAGAAGGCTGAGACCCAAGTGGGCCCACCCCCTTTAGAGTGTAAAGGAGAATAATGGGCCGAAACACTTGTTCGACGAGGTGACTCCTTCTGATGATCAGATTGCCTCTTTTTGTACCGCTCTGCATAGAGTTTCCTACCATCATAACAGGAACTAAAATTAATATATAAAGATTAATGATGGAGTGAGGAAACGGGGTATTCTGATGGGGTACTTGTATGGCTGATGGCAGATAACTGGTAGATTTGATGTAATCTCTGCCGCCCCATGGCTTTCTCACCCATTTTCACCTTGTTGGAAGCTGAGCAGTTATGAGAGACTTCATTTTAGTTTGTGTTTGTCTGTTTTTATTTCGTTTGTTTTGTTTTTTACTTTTTATTGTTATTGTTTGTTTATTTCTTGAAATGGGGAGGTAAGGGAAATCTGACAGTGTACTCGTGTAGATGATGGCAGGTAGTTGGTGGATTTGATGTAGTCTCGGACGTCTCTGGGCTTTCTCATCACTCGCCAATTTGTTAACAGCAAGGCAGTTGTGAGAGACTTTACTTTGCTTTTTTTATAAATTTATTTATTTTGTTTATTGTTTTTATTCTTGTTTGTATTCAACTCAATACCCTTTAGCTCCCCAAGGAGCATAGGCCTTCAACAAACACATGCCAAGTCTTCCTGTCTTGTGCCATCTGCTCAAGTTCTTTCCATGTTGTCCTCATCATTTTCACCTCTGTTTCCAGTTCTCTTCTCCATGTGTTTTTGGTCTACCTCTACCTCTCTTTCCCTGTGGATTCCAGAACAAGGACTGCCTTGTAATGCTATCAACAGGTTTCCTCAATGTGTGTCCTAACCGTCGCCGGCGTCTTCTTCTCAATTCTTGTTCCACCGGCACTTGTATGGTTCTTGTCATCAATTCCACATTTGTGACTTTGTCATACCATTTCCGTCCTTATATTCTACGCAAGCACCCGTTTATAAAAGTCTGTAGCTTTTCGGTTGTTGTTTTTGTTGTTCTCCATGTCTCAGAGCCGTACAATAGGACTGACTTCACATTTGAGTTGAAGATTCTTATTTTCGTGTTGGACTTGATTTCTCTTGTTCTCCATATGTTTCCAAATGCAATGAAAGCTCCTCTTGCTTTTTGTATTCTTATTTTGATATCACTGTCTGTCCCTCCAACTTTGTCTATATTACTTCCAAGATATGTGTACGACTCTACATATATTAGTGCTGTTTCTTCAAGTTCAACCTTTTGTCAATTTTTGCATTTATTCTCATCATCCTTGCCTTTTCCCTGTGTATTTTCAGGCCCACTTGTTGTGACCTCTCATCGAGAATTTTCATTTTCTCTTGCATCTGATTATGGTTATGGGACAGACGAGCCAAGCCATCTACAAAATCCAGATCATCAAGCTCTTTAACAAGATTCCACTGGATTCCATTTCTGTTGTGTGATGTCGATGTTTTCATAACCCAATCTATTGCTAGTAAGAAAAGAAATGGAGACAAGAGGCATCCTTGTCTCACTCCCGTTCTAATCCTAAACGGTTCTGTAAGTTGTCCTTCATGAAGAACTCTGCATGTCATGTCTTCATAGATCTTCTTTATTAAGTTAATGATCTTCATGGGAACTCCATAATGCCTCATCAGTTTCCAAAGCGATTCTCTGTCTACGCTGTCAAATATCTTTTCGTATTCCACAAATCCGATGTATAATGCTGATTTCCATTCCAGACTTTGTTCAACTGTTATTCTCAATGTGGCTACCAGGTCTGTACAGTATCTATTTTGTCGAAAACCTGCTTGTTCATCTCTCAGTTTCTTGTCTATGGACTCTTTTAATCTCTCTAGGATGATTCTGTTTAATACATTTCCTGGCACTGGAAGTAACATTATTCCTCTATAATTTGTACATTCTTGTAAATTTCCCTTTTTAGGCAACTTGAGCAGATAACCTTCCTTGCATTCTGCTGGTATTTCCTCTCTCTCCCAGACTTTGCCAAGTAGTTTGTATAATATCTCTGTAGAGGTATCAATATCTGTTTTGAAGGCCTCTACTTGAATGCAATCTAGACCAGCTGCTTTTCCATCTTTCAGAAGCTTTATGGCTTTCTTTATTTCTTCTCTACTTGGTCGTTCAAAGCTGATTTGTAGCTCCTCTTCTGCTGGCTGGATGTCTAGGGGATTAGTTGGAGATGGTCTATTGAGAAGTTCCTCAAAATGTTTTGACCATCTCTTCATTTGTTCTTGTATATTACTGTAGAATGTAGACTTGAGTGTACTTGATGTAAATGCCTGTTTTGCCCCTGTTGTGTGGTTGCTGTATAAGTCGGTTTGGCCACCAGGTATAATAAGGTTTATACCAACACACTAACTGTTGAGAGGGCGTGTCGCTTTGTCACCTGTGCAGTATAATGTTGTGGGGAGTATCTAGGTCACTAGCGTGAGGCGCTATCAAGGGGTGTAGACAAGTCACTCACTCACTGGCATGCATGTGTTCATACGTGTAGTACTTGCAAAGGAATGTGGGTTGATGTAGTGGTAGGCGAATGCGTCTGAGGTTCCTGGACAGCTACATATAGAACCACTCAACCACATGTAGAAGTCAATGAAGTGTGGTAATGCTCTTGACGTTTCATACATTTATTACAAGACTCACGATGATGGGGAACGACACAATCACTTGATAACAATCATGGACATCTCATAATAGTACTGGTTGTAAAAACTTGACATCAGTTCATAGGCATGATAATGACAATAATAGCCTGTCGCTCTATGTTCTGCGTTCGTATATGTATCTATACTGAAGTGCTGGTATCCCTGACAGAGCCCGTCAGGTACCTTTAACGAATACACCGCACGGGAAAGCGTTTTCAATTGCTTATTATAAAGTCACTGACTTGGTTAATGAAGATCAAGACTTCATCTGGCATTACACGCCAGGTACTTCTTCTAACAAAGAATATAGAATGCAGTAGTGAACCTCTATGGCGACAGCATCAGGCCACAAGCAGTGGGCCTCAAATATATGGTAACCTTAATGTTTATTTCTCCGTGTATCGATTCCTGCCAAACCTACCGCCTGCATAGCGGGTTTCCTCAAGTAGATAACTTTTGCTGGGCTTCTAATGTTCAAAAAACAGCTTGGACTTGATTCCCGTATCAAGTACCAACAGTAGCTCTATAACTCATATCAGCTGTGAGCTCTGTTCAACATGTCGCCTAAATGTATTTCTATAGGAATGCAAGTAGATCAAAATATGTCTCTATTACCTTGATTCAGAATCCTAGAAACACTAAACACAACACTGCCATTCCTGGCATTCAGAATTAACAAGGGGAAGGAAAGATGACATATCAGTCATACAGCAGACTTCCTAAATTCCCAAAAAAAGATGGCAAGGAAAACTTCGGACCTTCGTCCGCTCATCAAGCCCAGAATACACTCCCCTAGGCGGAAGTCTCTCCGTCTTTGCGCCAAGAACTTGCGCATGTGCATAACCACACAGACTGAGCGAAGCTAACCACCAGACCAGGGCATTTCCTCAAGCGAGAGGCAAAGCTGCTCCGTATATGGTCAGATGGCTAGAGACTTAAAGACATGAAAACTATTTTAAGACCTTCCCCGAAACGAGTCAACATGTATCAATAATACAAGGGAAAGATAACCACAAATTAAATCAGTCACATACGTAACTAATCGGATATCTTTCTTAGACCATATTAAACCCGTTGATGACTTCAAAATAGAGAGCAACAGATTACCGCTCCCTCCGGGAAAAAAAATTTTTTTTTTTTGAAATACATCAATGAGCAAGATGCATCAAGCTCATAACGCATAAATGATGCGCAGATGCGAAGTATAAAAAAAAAAGTATAACGCCAAATGTGAGGCTAACACGACGCGCTGAGCGTCAGGCGAGAGTATATCTCTCACACCCTTAGAGAAAGCATTTCTCTAAGTATAAATATTTCCAGGGAGGTGCCACCCACGTATACTACAATACTGGCAATGACACAATGCATACAATAATTTCATACAATAATTTCATATTAGGTACCATAAGTTCATGATTAACAAAGAAGAAAAATCATCAAAGGATCAGCGGTGAATATACATTAATGAACCGCTAAGTGGTAATACAATCACTATATCATATATTATAAATGTGTACATATTTTGATATAGAAAAGAACTGTTGTAGAGTTTGACATATTAGGGAGTCTAAGACATAAAAGTTAGGTGGAATCATGTGGGCATCTAGACAGAATGTCTGCCATCACATTTTCTGAACCACGGATAGCTCGCACCGAGAAATGAAAAGGTTGAAGAGCAATGGCGTATCGAGTTGATCTCGAGCTCTTCAAATTTTTACTTTGAATAGCTGTAAGAGCTTTCTGGTCAGTTTCCACTATGAAATGCGCGCCAAGAAGGAATCTTTGAAGTTTGAGAATTGACCAAACCATCGCCAAAAGTTCACGGTCTAAAACCGAGTAATTCCTTTCTGCCGCATTAAGTTTTCGAGAGATATACATTACAGGATGCAGAGTTTCAGAGTACTCTTGCATTAGTGCTGCTCCAATCCCAGTGGATGAAGCGTCACTACGAAGGACAAATGTCTTATCTGTAGTAGGTAGCAATAAAATAGGTGTGGTTGAAAACAAAGTTTTAATCTTATCCAAAGAGGATTGGCATTCCTGAGACCAGTGGACCATATTAGGAGACCCTTTCTTTAGTAGCGAAGAAAGAGGTGCCAGGATAGAGGATAGATTCGGAATGAATCGTCCATAAAATTGTATAAGACCTAAGAGACTTTGCACTTGCTTTTTAGTCTTAGGAATAGAAATGTTAAGTACCTTAGTGGTATTATGGTCCTCTGTCTTTAGGAGACCATGACCGACACGGTGACCTAGGAAAGAAATTTCGCTAAAACCAATATAGGCTTTAGAGGGTTTCGCTGTCAATTTATGCTCGCGTAGAGTAGACAGTAATTCATATAACCCCAAATAGTGATCTTCCCAAGTATCACTGAAAAGACAGATGTCGTCCAAGTATGCGATAACATCTGAACGATAGCATAGAATTCGACGCATCATGCGTACGAATGTGGCTGGGGCGTTCATAAGGCCGAAAGGCATGAAATTCCATTGAAACAAACCCCTAGGTGTTGAAAAAGCAGTAAGAGGTTTGGCGCGTTCAGTTAGAGGGACTTGCCAATATCCTTTTGACAAATCAAGTTTAGTGAAGAAATGAGATTTAGAAAGCCTAGTAAGTAGCTCTTCTAATAAAGGCATAGGTTCAGCATCGAACTTCGTAACCTGATTCAATTTGCGATAATCAATGCAAAGACGTATGTTATTGTCTTTTTTCCGAACAATAACCATCGGCGAAGAATATGCTGAAGTGGATGGTTCAATTATTTTCAATTCTATCATCTCATCCAACTCTTTCTCGACCTGTGCTTGAAAAGGGATAGGTATAGGATACGGTCTGACCCTAATAGCATTATGGTCAGTTAGAATAATGTCATGTTCTATGACATTGGTGTGTCCAGGAATGTCAGTAAGGACATCCTGAAATGTTTGTAACATAGAGGAGACTTGTCGCTGTTCCTCTAGAGATAAATAAGGAGAAACAGTAACGTTTTTCCATGATTCACTAGAATGAAGTGGAATTACCGGAAGAGGAAGATTTACATCCGAGAAACTTGTTTCCTCATCCTGTATTACAGATACGGATGAGTAATGACCATGTGGGACTGGAGAATCGTCCGTTGCCTGGAAAATAGGCTGCAAATAATCCGGACGTTCATGGAATTCCGTAAGCATGTTGATGTGGAAGGTTTTATGCTTCCCGTCAATATCGACAATATAGTCAACATCGGAAATTTTCGAGATTATCTCGTACGGACCTTTCCATGAGATAAGAAGTCTGTTTTCCCTACAAGGTAGCAAAACAAATGCTTTGTCACCAGGACAAAGTTGTCGCAAGCATCTCTTCTTATTGGCAAATTGCCTTGCCTTCTGTTTGGCAAGTTCAGAAGAAGAAGTTGCTAATTTGCATGCTTCGATAATCTTTTGTCTAAGAGCGATGACATATTCATAAGAGGATTTTGTGTCATCGACAATATTATCAGCAGTTATAAGATCATGAAGTAAGGACATAGGACCTCGCGGTTTCGCGCCAAAGACAAGTTCAAAGGTAGAAAATCCTGTATGTTCATTGGGGACCTCTCTGTAAGCAAAGAGGGCAGCGGGCAAAACCCTGTCCCAATCTTGAGGATGATCCTCAGTTTTCTTCCCAAGTAAGTTTTTGAGTGTTCTGTTTAGACGTTCGACTATCCCATTAGACATAGGGTGATAGATACTACTCAAAGATCTTTCTATCTGTAGAGTAGACGTTACTTGAGACATGGTATCCGATATTAGTTGGGTGCCATGGTCTGATAATATTTCTCCGGGGAATCCCAGGCAAGAAAATATGAGCCAAAGAGCGTCTGCAATATCGGCAGTTGAAATGCTCTTCAGAGGGATAGCCTCTGGCCAACGTGTGCACATGTCAACACACGTTAAGATAAACTGATGTCCTCTGGCAGACTTGATCTTAAACGGACCAATAATGTCTATTGCCATTTTCTGAAACAGCCGAATAGGAATGTCTGCAGCCTGAATAGGTGCAGCATGGCGTGGACCTTTGGATTTGACTTCTTGACATACTTTGCAAGATCGGCAATAAATCCGTATGTCTTTGTTTACGAAAGGCCAAAAGAAAGCCGCAAGAACTCTTGACTTCGTACGGGAAAATCCCATATGTCCAGCACACTGAGAGTCATGAGCATGCTGCAAAATTTTAACTCTCATATTCTTGGGTACAAGAATCTGAGAATGCATGGACTTAGTGGAGTCTTGGACCATACGCACAAGTACGCCATTCTTCATTGTAATCCAAGATTTTCGATTTGTATCTTTATTTGGATTACCTTTTGTTGCAAGAGTGAAGAATTTCTTTAAAGAGGGATCATCTTCTTGCTGTTTTATAAATGAGTTACGAGAAATTACCAAGGGATCATCTTGGTTATGCACTTCATTATCTTCAGTAGATGAAGTTTAAGGCATATTGAGAGCTTGTGCTCTTGTGACTACTGCATTAGCAGTTTGCATATTTTTCTTTTCCCAAACAGCAATTTGTTGCGGGGTGCATTCTTTGACTCCGTGAATACGACCGATGATAAGATCAGCGATCGGATTCGGCAGAAGACATGCGTGCACATCTCCCGTAAAGAAAGGAGTAGCAATATTGATGATAGCAGTAGAGTACTTCTCTAAGGTGCCGCCAAATGTTACACATTTGACTACGTTGCCTGTGGTACGGGAAGGATCTACGAGGGACTGCCTAACACCAATGGTGGTACATCCAGAATCAAAAAGAATTGAGACTGGACTATTATTTACTAGACCTTTATGCAAGACAAGAGATCCTCTTCCATCATGTGCGACTGACGCAGGAAGAGGATGACCACAACTCAAAGTAGACACCGTAGTTGGTTCGAATAATGTTTTGCATTGGGGGCACTGAGATGCTCTCCCAAAATCAAAAGCAGAACATGCCATATTATTAGAGTCTTTATTATCATTAGTCTGATTACAGGCTTCATGGGACTCTTGCTGTGCAGAGTTTGCCTGATAATGTGATTTATGTCTTTTGTATTGAGATCTACCTCGATTATTATTGCCTCTACAATTATTATTGTTTCCTCTATTGTAACCCCTATTCGGGTTTGAATCATAGTTCTCATGGTTACAATTATCATGTTCACTATAATGAGTATCTCTGTAAGTTTGGTTTTGTTGTCTCCATGACGGATAACTTGGATAGTTCCTATAATGACTTCCCCTGCTGAAATTTCTATAATTGTGGCAACCCCTGAATGAGGACTGTCGCATCGTCTCCAGTTCTTCGAAGAAGAACCTTGATATGATTGATTACCTTGATTTTGATAACTATTATGGTTAACCTTTTTATCAAACCTATTTTGTGGTCCTTGAAATTTGTGTGAGTAATTAGGATTGTATGGTGTTGCTGAAGCAACTGGCATACTTTCCTTAACCTTAGTGTTGCTAAGAGTTACGTCAGGGTGTGCAGTGACGTATTGGCAACAATATTCTTCCATTTGTTTTAGTGTTTTGGGTTTACGCTCATGCAGGAATTCAAGGAATGGTTTATTTACACATGACATAATCTTGTCTCTGAGCAACAAGTCCATAAGGGCTTCATATGTTTTTTCTGTTTTGGACAGCTCAATCCAACGTGTAAATGTAAGACGTGCTTTTGCAATGAATTCTGAGAATTCTACCCGTTTCAGGTACCATTGTCTTAAACAAAAGACGGTAATTTTTTTCTGTCAATTGATATTTTTTTTATCAAGGCTGCTCTGATAACATCATAATTATCCTTGTCAGCCTCTTCTACCAAGCTTAAACTAGTCAGAGAATCACCTTTCAATATCTCTGATAACTGATTAGCATATTGTGATCTATCCACATTATGAGTTCGACAAGAACGTTCAAACCTATCTAGGTAAAATGTTATATCGTCACTGGATGGATTGAACGCTGGTAGCTTGACCTTGTAAGTAAAAGGCTTACCACTACTACCAGATGACTGATTAACATTACTCATATTTGTCAATTTTAATTTTTCTAACTCAAATGCTAAGAGTTTTTCCTCATGTTCCATTTTTGCCTTTCTCTCCTCAGCCTATCTGTCTAGTCTTTTATTTTCAGCCTCTTTGTCCAGCTGCATTTGCATCTTTTTTTCTTCAAATTCTCTGTCTAATCTTTTCTTCTCAGCTTGTTTTTCTAATCTTTTCTCCTCAGTCTCTCTTTTTTGTTTTTCCATCTCCATCTGGAATCTCCTTTCCTCCACCTGCATCTGCAATTTCTTTTGTTCAGCTTCTATTTCCATTTTCTTTTCTTCTGACTGTAATGCCTTGGCATATTGAACCGTCGCAAATTCTTCCAACTTATCACCAGTCTTGCCCAGGGATTTCCCTTGCTCAATAAAGTACTCTAAAGTCGACATAATGTCTAACAATATGTGACTAATATCCCTGAAAAAACAAATTAATTTATTTCAACTAAACAGGAGCAAGTTTTTTAACAAAAACTTGCTAATAACGCGAATGTCGTGGGTTCGATCCCCATACTGGCCACAAGACTGTAGAATGTAGACTTGAGTGTACTTAATGTAAATGCCTGTTTTGCCCCTGTTGTGTGGTTGCTGTATAAGTCGGTTTGGCCACCAGGTATAATACGGTTTATACCAACACACTAACTGTTGAGAGGGCGTGTCGCTTTGTCACCTGTGCAGTATAATGTTGTGGGGAGTATCTAGGTCACTAGCGTGAGGCGCTATCAAGGGGTGTAGACAAGTCACTCACTCACTGGCATGCATGTGTTCATACGTGTAGTACTTGCAAAGGAATGTGGGTTGATGTAGTGGTAGGCGACTGCGTCTGAGGTTCCTGGACAGCTACATATAGAACCACTCAACCACATGTAGAAGTCAATGAAGTGTGGTAATGCTCTTGACGTTTCATACATTTATTACAAGACTCACGATGATGGGGAACAACACAATCACTTGATAACAATCATGGACATCTCATAATGGTACTGGTTGTAAATACTTGACATCAGTTCATAGGCATGATAATGACAATAATAGCCTGTCGTTCTATGTTCTGCGTTCGTATATGTATCTATACTGAAGTGCTGGTATCCCTGACAGAGCCCGTCAGGTACCTTTAACGAATACACCGCACGGGAAAGCGTTTTCAATTGCTTATTATAAAGTCACTGACTTGGTTAATGAAGATCAAGACTTCATCTGGCATTACACGCCAGGTACTTCTTCTAACAAAAATATAGGTTGCAGTAGTGAACCTCTATGGCGACAGCATCAGGCCACAAGCAGTGGGCCTCAAATATATGGTAACCTTAATGTTTATTTCTCTGTGTATCGATTCCTGCCAAACCTACCGCCTGCATAGAGGGTTTCCTCAAGTAGATAACTTTCGCTGGGCTTCTAATGTTCAAAAAACAGCTTGGACTTGATTTCCGTATCAAGTACCAACAGTAGCTCTATAACTCATATCAGCTGTGAGCTCTGTTCAACATGTCGCCTAAATGTATTTCTATAGGAATGCAAGTAGATCAAAATATGTCTCTATTACCTTGATTCAGAATCCTAGAAACACTAAACACAACACTGCCATTCCTGGCATTCAGAATTAACAAGGGGAAGGAATGATGACATATCAGTCATACAGCAGACTTCCTAAATCCCCCAAAAAGATGGCAAGGAAAACTTCGGACCTTCGTCCGCTCATCAAGCCCAGAATACACTCCACTAGGCGGAAGTCTCTCCGTCTTTGCGCCAAGAACTTGCGCATGTGCAGAACCACACAGACTGAGCGAAGCTAACCACCAGACCAGGGCATTTCCTCAAGCGAGAGGCAAAGCCGCTCCGTACATGGTCAGATGGTTAGAGACTTAAAGACATGAAAACTATTTTAAGACCTTCCCCGAAACGAGTCAACATGTATCAATAATACAAGGGGAAGATAACCACTAATTAAATCAGTCACTTACGTAACTAATCGGATATCTTTCTTAGACCATATTAAACCCGTTGATGTCTTCAAAATAGACAGCAACAATTACTAAGCAATTTTCTATTCTTATCTTTTATGAGGCCATTTGATTGATTATATTTCCCTGTTAGCTTTTTTGTGTTGTTGTACATTTCCCTCATATTTCCTTTGGCTGCAGCTTCCTCTGCTTCCCTTGCCAAATCATCAATATATTTCATCTTGTCTCTTTTGATGTTTCTTCTTACTTCTTTGTTTGCTTCTATGTACACTTCATGAGCCTTGGCTTTGGAGCTTCTGGTTTTGCTTCTGTTTAAATCTGCTTTCTTGTTTTTCCTGTTTTCTATCTTACTAATCATTTCTGTTGTTATCCATGCTTTGTGCTGATGTTCTCTTTTTCTCAGTACTTCTTCACATGTTTTGTTCCATATATTTTTTACTTGTTGCCAGTGGTCTTCCGTATCTGTTTTATCTTCCAGCTGTTGGGGTACTTGGTATTTGTTGGATATTGTGATTGAAAATGTTTCTCTTATTTCCTGATTTCTTAGATATCCCACATTATACTGTTGTCTATAGTTCAAAGTTTCAATTATTTAGGCAGTAAAATGACTCAGGATGGTGACACAACAAGAGAAATCCATACTAGAATTGCTTTGGCAGCTAGCGCTTTCAATAGATTATCCAACATTTGGAAATTACGATCATTGAATATACATACCATGCTTCGTCTGTTTAATTCAAATGTTATCTCAGTGTTAACATACGGCTGTGAGAGTTGGAAAATAACAAAATCATTGGAGAACAAGCTGAATATATTCGAGAACAAATGTCTTAGAAAACTCATGAACATCAGTTGGAAAGAATTCAAGACTAATCGATAAATAAGAGAAGACTCTAGGCAGAAATATGTCTCCGACTATATAAGGAAAAGACGATGGTCATATATCGGTCATGTCCTACGAATGCAAAACAACTGAATACCATTGCAGGCGCTCACTTGGGTTCCTGAGGGTAGGAGGAAAAAAGGAAGACCAAAAGAAACACTCAGAAGAACAATAATAAGAGAAGGAAGAACGTTGGGCCTAAATAATGTGCAAGAGCTAAGAGGAGTGGCGTCACAACGAACAACCTGGAGAGCACTGGTTTCTGCCTTATGTGCCGTGTTTGGTGCTTAAAGAATTTATTATTATTATTATTATAGCTACATGCTGTTGTAAATTTCTTGAGCTTTAATTTTGTGTTAGCTAACAGTAGATGGTGGTCTGATACAACATCTGCTCCTCTACATACTTTCACATCATGCAATGATGACCTAAACTTCTTGCTTATGCATATGTGATCAATCTGATTCTCAGTTCTGTGGTCTGGTGATATTCATGTTGCTTTATGTATTCTTTTATGTGGAAATATTCTTCCTCCTATAGCTAGTTGATTTGAAGCGCATAAGTTTGCTAATAGTTCCCCATTCTCGTTCATCATACCTGATCCATGCTCGCCCATGATTTCTTCAAAGTCAGTGTTGTCTGTTCCTATTTTCGCATTTATGTCCCCCATCAAAATTGTTATGTCCTTTCTTTTCTTATTGTCCAAGACACTTTGTAGTCTGATGTAAAAGTTTTCTTTCACGGATTCTTCTTTATCGTTTGTTGGTGCATAACACTGAATGATGTTTATATTTACTTTCTTTTTGGCTGATTACACCTTGCTGTTATAATTCGGGGTCCCATCGCTTCCCATTCTATAAGTGCCTTCTGTGCTTTCTTGGACAGCATTAGAGCCACCCCTTAACTGTGGTGGGCTCTTTCCTCCTCATGTCCTGTGATCAATCTATTCTTCTTTATGCCTTTCCACCATGTCTCGCAGAGACCAAGGATATCAATCCTATAATTTGTCATTTCTGCTGCTACCTGTGCAGTTTTCCCTTGTTCACATAGAGTGCGAAAATTCCAGGTGGATTTTCCTAGACGAAAAAAGGTTAGTCGGCAACCCAGACCCCTTTCGGCTTTCTCTAGGTTGCTTCATGCGTCTCCTTTCCAGAGAACCTTCTTCTATCTTGGGCGGCTGTGTTGGTTTTATTTCTTTATTTGACTTGTCCATGTTTGTTGAAGTTTTTGTGGTAAAAGTTTTTTTTACGGAATGGGATAATCAGCTCCATGCCCAACACTCCTTAGTCGCTTTTTACGACATGCATGGTAGGGTACAGTGTTACTATTCTTTGCTCCCCTTTCGGGCCCCGGTAACACATGGGTGCTTGTTTGTATTAGTATTATTTAAATTGTTTCTTGAAAGCGGGTGTAACACAAATTGATTCACACAACTTTGGTTTTGATTTGTTATATTTGGACTTAGTAGAGGGCTGAAGAATTTAATTTGGATATAAGAAATCTAATTTTGTGGTCTTGAATTTATTCCACTATATGTCCTAATTATAACCCATCAAGTATTGAACGGGATACTTTGTTTTAAACAAAATAAAAATTGTGAGGGAAATGTTTACATTAAATTGCTCTACAGCTGGTCCTTTTATGTGGTTAACAGTCATTATGTTTTTGAGGGACAATTGTGCATTAAAATAATTTGCAACCGTCTCTTCACTGAAGGTCGGCTGAAATGGATCTCCAACGTTGTCTGTCTCTTGTCTTGATGGTGGACCCTGATTGACTCAAATTTGTCAAACACATAATATCTACATTTTCTAGGATTTCTTTATTATCTTCTCCTTCCATGACTAATGAGCCATTCTTGTATTTATTCACATCGCATAGGCTTCCGTTCTTTTCTTCTCGTAGCTTGCTCATTGTCTATATTTCTACACACACACACTAATGAAGAATATATATATATATATATATATATATATATACATATATATATATATATATATATATATATATATATATATATATATATATCTATATATATATATAAAATTATATATATAATTATATATATATACTTACTTACTTAGTCGTTCCCCTTCTACCGTGAGGTGTAGAGGTTTGGAAGAGAGAGCGTCAGACTTTCCTATCGGCTGTCTTCCTCCTAGCCTGGTTCCACTCTATTCCTCGATCCTTCAAAGATTGTCTAATGTTGTCCTCCCAGCGGACTCTCGGTCGTCCTGGGGTCTGGATCCCTGGCTCTTCGTTTCCCATGCTTGTCGTGGGAGCCGATCTTCTCCCATTCTGCAGACATGGCCAAACCATCTTAGTTCGGACTGTTCTACTTGGGTCTGCAGGGGGTGAGATTTTAGGCCTTGACGTATCGTCTGGTTGCAGACCATGTCTCTTTTTGTTACTTCAGCCACTTTCCTCAGATACCTCATTTCTGAGGTTTGAATCTGGCTTTTTGTGGGTTGTAGTCAATGCCCATGACTCGCATCCATATGTCAAGACTGGGACATAGGTGGAGTGGTATACAGCCATCTTTGTTTTCTTACCAACCTCTCTCTTGCTGAGGAATCCTCGATTTATGGCCTGAAAAAGTCTCACAGCTGCTGCTTTTCGAGTGGCCAACTCTTCTTCCTCTTCTGTCTATAATAGCTCCGCGGTATTTAAAGTGATCGACCTGCTCCAGGACCTGTTCTCCCAGCTTAATGTGATGTCTTCTTTCTTCTCGTGATATCACCATGGATTTTGTTTTAGAGCTGCTTATGACCATCCCTCTCTTCTCCAGCTCTTCCTTCCAGACTTGCAGGTTGGATTGGAGATGTGCGTCTTATTTAGCAATCAAGGCATCATCAGCAAATGCCAGCTCTGAAATACAGACATGTTTCATCTTCCAGTACCCCACTGACTATTTTATTGTTCTCTTCTTACATGCCTTGATGATACCGTCCATGAGAAGTATGAAAAGATAAGGTGACAGGATATCACCTTGTTTTACACCAGTGGTGGTCCTGAACTCTTCTGACTTATGGTTTGCCATCGTCATATAATTTCTACAAGACTTGTAGAAGCTCTGTATAGCTTGAATCAGAGGTGCTGCAATGTTCTTCCTTGCCAAACAGTTCCAAAGTTTGCTCCAGGGGACCCTGTCAAACGCCTTTTCCAGATCTATGAAACAAAGATGGATCTCACTCTTAAACTCAAGGGCCTTTTCACTCAGCAGTCTGAGTGTGAAGATTAGGTCTTGAAGACTTCGGTTTGCTCGAATCCGCACTGGACCTCATCCAATTGTGGCTCAGCTAGGCGTCGGAGTCTCTGCTCTAGGATTCTAGAGTAGATTTTACCAGGGACACTGAGAAGGGATATGCCTCTATAGTTTCCACATTGTCGATTGTCACCCTTTTTGAAAATTGGTGTTATGATGGCAATCTTCCAATCCTTTGGTATGGTCTTGTTGCACCACGCTGTCTGTAGGACCCTTAAGAGTAATAGGTCGCACGATGCTCCCATTTACTTAACCATTTCTGGTGTTATACCATCATGCACTGCTGCTTTGCCCATCTTGATTTTCTCCAGTGCTACCTTCAGTTCTTCCATCTTTACGTCATCTTCAACATCACTGGTTTTCTCTTCTGTGCTAGTGGTTATCATTTCTGATGCTTGACCTTGCTCACCATCCAGGAGCTCTGAGAAATATTCTTTCCATCTTTCCATTACTTCCTTCGGGGCAGTAAGCAATTTGCCTTGCTTGTCCTTTATAAATTTGAGAGGGCATTGTTTTTCCTTCCTCATGTTCTTTAGGGTCTTATAGAACATTTTCTGGTTTTCTTGCGCATATTTTTCTAGCTTTTCTCCAAATTCTTCCCAGGACTTCTGTTTGAATGCTAGCACCTTGTTCTTAGCTTCTGTTCTGAGTGTCACATATTCTCTATATTTCTCCTTTTGTCCTGTTGTGTTTTTAGCTCCTAAATATTGTTTCCATGCCAGTTTCTTCTCTCTTATTTTCTCTTTGACTTCATCTGTCCACCAAGGTGTCCTCTTTCTCTTGTTCTCACGTCGGAATTCACAACATGCTTCTGCAGCAGCTGTCTTTATGATGTCCTTGAATTTAAGCCAGAGGGTTTCCAAGTCGTCAGGTTGTTCTTCTGTATATATTAGACATTCAAAAATCCGGCAACCTCCGGACCTGAGGAAAGCCGGATTTTTGAAAATGCCGGATTTTTTATGGTTATATATTCTGTATATATTTAACAGAAAATGACTACCTGTACACTTTATCTGCGATCGACAATGCACGATGTTTACGTTTTACACCACTTCTTTTATTTGCTGAATCCATAATGGGGCTATACAGCAGCAAATAAATGATAAAATGAGAAGGAATGAGCAGGAATGCCTGTTAACACGTGCAAGCAAGACCCAACAGCTGCATCAAAACATAAACTGCTCCAGAAAACAGTGGCGCGCCAACGCGGTAAATTTAAAAATGCGCTCCGAAATCCATGCCGGAAATCTGAAGGAACCGGATTATCGATGGCCGGATTTTTGAATGTCAACTATATATATATATATATATATATATATATATATATATATATATATATATATATATATATATATAATTTAAATATATCTACTTGAACCCTGCCACCTTCGTTTCCTTATTAGTATTTACGTTTTGCGAAGGCGAAACCCAGGCAATTTTTTGTTTGTCTGACTCATAATTTGTAGCCACGCCTACTTTGTTTTCTCACTGTCTTACCGGCGCTGATAAGTATATAAAAACAGACCTAATAGCTAGTCCGTGAAGGGCCAGATAACAGTCAGCTAGTTATTTTTTTTTTTTTTTTTTTTTTTTGCGTACGCCCGCTTATACTCGAGGCGAAATCTCAGGTTATTATTTTTTATGTCTAACCTGACATTGATTTTACGTGAGTATCCCTTTATTTCTTGTACAGAGACAGGTGTCCCTCGCCATTCAGGCAAATACTCGCCGATTTCGGAGGTACCCATTGCAGCTGGGTCGGCTCAGGAGCCGCCAGTCCCTGGTCGACGACACTCCTTCAAATGTCCTCGCCAGGTCTCGAGTTAATCCAGTCCAAATCCCGGTCGACGAAAAATCCTCAAATGCCGTCGCCCGGGTTTGATCCTGTATCACCCGGTCGCCAGAGCGGTGTTGTAACCACTACGCTAGCGCGGCTCAAAGCTAGTTATGATTCGTTTGGCTGAATTCTCACGCGAGCGATCTGCCTGTCATCTTTTTTTTTGACACACAGAAGCGCACGTAGGATAATAGGTTTCTTTGAAGTTTCTTTATGGGGATTGAGGGGGGGTTGAAGCAAATCCTGTGATGTTGTACATACAGGGAGACAATAGCTGATATCAGAAGCCTTTGTTGTCGATTGGCCTTGGAGAACAGAGCGAACGGAGGAAATCATTTACATTGGAAGAAAACCCCGTTGATTTCCCCAGCAAGCCAAGTGGTGGATTTGATGTTAATAAATGTTGTTATGTACTTTTAGTATACTGAATGAGGTCAGCTGTGAAGGCCCCTGAATATAACAAATATTATGGTAACTTTCCAGGGTACCTTTCTGCTACCACCCCTATGATCTCATTCAGACTTATTCTTGATTATGATGTATGATGACTATGTTTGGTGTCTAGGGTTATGAATTTTTAGTGTAATGTTGCATTAACCAACTAAACATATAAACAAGTATTTTATTATCCAACACAACACAACAGTACTACGACAATCACATACAAACTACACTTTAAAATACTATTTTTAGTAAGCCAGTGGTTGAATTTCTGGTAAAGTTTATTTTTACAATTTATTGTCCTGATTCTAGTTTGTTTTGAATCAGGACTGACAATAAAAAGTGAAATCAACAGAATTATTTACATCAATTCAATAACACAATGGATCTTCTGTCCATACTACGAATGTTAGTATACTATAAGTGTGTAGATGTAGTCTATAACTTGAGTAATACTGGTTTATAATGGTGGGTTGTTGGTTACATCACACCCAATAGTTTCTCTTGTTTTCCATTTTGATAATTGTGGAATGGTTCTGTACAACTACAGTCAATATTTTTAAAATTTGCAGTTGAGCTTTCTGGTGCCAAACAGGCACTTATCTGGAAATCAGAATACAGGTAGTTCGTCTCCTATGCCTGCTGGACCATATACGTCACTACGTGGAATATAGTAGTAGCCAGCTTGCACTCGACCATTTAACTTTCCACTCCACCTGGTGTGATTGTGACTGACAACTTGTCCAAGCAAAATCAAAACTGTGTCAGGAATAGAACAGTTTCCCAGGAGTCTGGAACTACTTTAGTGACAGTACCACAAAACCTCTGAAATAAGAAGGTTATGCATCCTTCTTTATAATAAGCATACAATAATATTCTACAATTTATTACAGGCACAGTACAAACAAACCATCTGGATCAGCTCTTTACGACAACCCATTTCACCATTATGTTTCGATGTGACAATGTATACCAGTATTCCTCTCCCCTAATGGTTACAACGCCTCTGCAATTCCAGCAATAATCTTTTTCCATACAATAGGATAGGTGTTATGCTCCTTGAGGACAATCATATATAATTTTTTAGTTCTACACCTCTCTGATAGTCTTTCATATGCTGGATCAATCTCTAGGCTTTGCCTAAGTCTGCCATCGACTTACCTACTTACAGTCGTATGTTAATATCTCACATTCAAGCTTTATTTTAAATAAAAGGTCAATATATTCAAGCTTACCACAGATTCAATGAAATATACACAGGTTAACGATGACTGGCAAATAATTATGGCACACTTTCGAATTGCCCTCTGTCCAGACTGCTTTTCCTATATTTGAAAATCACAAGAATGCTCTCATCGCTACGTGTTTACACAACATTTTCTTTAAAATGCCAATGAACAGTCTAAGCTTTTCGATAATATATAATGCATTGGCCAATGAGACCATGTATACATTTATTTTTAAATCAAACTTTTCAAATAACAACTCCCAACCTATGTTACCAAGGCAAATATATTTTTAGTTTTAGGTCAACCAATCCTATCTCTCCTTCCATTTTACTACAGCTAATCAAATCATTGGTACCTTTTAGTCTTCATTTCCCCAAAGTTGTTTTTCAAAAATATGCCAGACAAAAAATAAGCAGGCATGACTTTTCCTGACAGTCTGTCGGATCCTCTATAATATTATGGCCAATATTTGGTTATTTAATGGACTATTTGTGTAACTGATAACATATTCTTGCTCAGGAAGTCCTAAGGCACATGAATATATAATTTTTATGGGGCTAGGTGGCTTGGTTCCGATTTCCATATTTTTTCTATGTTAGTTGTTTATTTCTAGACTACCACCCGTTCACTTCTTTTCCAATGTACTTTCAACCTAATTACGAGAGTCTCTCGTAGTACGTGAGAATTACGTCATTCGCAATAAGAGCTAAGGTTGTTTTCTTGACCCAATTTTCTACATGTTCTAACTTTTACATCGTATTTTTGGGATCGCCCTAGGCAAGGCTTTGCGAGTTTGTTTTATTTTTAGAAACAATGCGAGACGCGATTAGCATGGGCCAGCTATCCGTTCTCGTCCCTCTCTCTCTCTATACATTCTATGTCTTTTAGGCAAATATTTGTTTGAACTTGGAAAAAGTGTTACGTTTATCTCAAGGTCACTTAGGATCCTTGAGTACTTTTTATTCGGCTCTATTGCGTTATCAAACTAATACGCTGGGGCGTGGGTGAAGAAGACAATTTTCTACCAATTTTTTTATTCTATATTATTTTTGACTTTATGCGCTATCTTGTTATATTATAATTTAGATATTGTATTTAGAATTCCATCACAGTGACTTTTTGCACTCGTTCGAAAATTAACACTATTTTTATGTAAATACTCCTTTTCCTAAAGTCAGTTTATCAGTCGCTCGGAAACATTTGGATAATCTAGCTCGTTATACTAGAGCCATTGTAAAAGTGTGCCATAGCATTCCATGGAGATTATTTCATTTCTGATTGCGGCAATAGATATTAGCATTTTCGTGATTTCTTGTGTTAAGTTTATCGTTTTAATTCACTGGGATTTCTAGGTGTTAAAACTAGCGTATTAAATAACGTATAGCTAGTTGTTCCAGATGTTTTACGTCGTAATGTAGATTTAATCACCCGCTATCACCCGGGAAGAGATGTTTAATTAACTAATAAATACACTAGGCGATTGATAATTGACGGAATACAATTCACTTCTATCCATTAGGTGTAATTTTATAAGTGGCTAGTGTAATATCATGTGACGAAACAAATTGCTAGTAATGACAAGCGATATTTGTTAAAGTAGTCATAATAAAATTAAAGCTGATATTGAGCGGTGAGTGTTTTACCGAATGGGTGGGGAAAGGCGCATACCTAACACCCAATCTGTCCCAGTGGTGCAAAGCGCAATAAGATAGGCAAGACACATGTGCTTTTTTAATTTAATTAAATGACGGAGTGGATAAGAGATCTTATCCTTGTGCATGATAGGATAGTATATTGATATTGTGGTTAAATGTTATGTTTCTTCCTATTTAGTGCTGATCACAAAAACCAGCGACCTAGGTCAAATAACTCCAGTACCTATTCTTATGTATTATCGGGTCTTCAATGTTGACCTGTTTGGTCCTCTTGATTTATTCAGAGAGAGACTAAACCTATGAACAATAACAGTAAAAGTAACGGCACATTCAAATAACCCGATTTTTTCCATACATGTCATCAGCCCGCTTTGGCAAATTTAGAGATATATATATATATATAACATTTTCCCCGACTACTGACAGTCGTGTGACTAGTGAATTTACCAAGTAAACATGCTGTTTCAAACATCGGCCCTCAATACCAGAGAAAAAAACCCGATAGGATCTATCTTCATCATCACCATTATCTCTTGCTAACAGTTGACCAACCAGATGTTTCCTTTCGCTTCTGAAAGTACTGTTTACTGTCTACTGTGAATATTAGAGCGCGGATTATATTTTGCTACCTGAACTATCTGATGTGACAATTTTTTCCATATCCAATAACCCACCACCAAAGTAAGCGTTCACCATTATAAAATTAATCATTCGTGGAGGAACTGGAGCTCACTTCAGAGAAGCACAATACGGGGATTCTGACACATGTTCATGGATGGATACATTCAAGAGGTTGTTAACCAACTAGTAGGTAAGCGAGAGTGTATGTGGCCACAGATTGACAGAGTGAGAGAAAGAGGAGTGAATAGTGTCTTCTTTTTTTTTGTATAATCATTGTACCCAGTTCCTTTTTTTCGATAACCTGATATCTTACTCTGATAGATTAAGTGAAAAAAACTTTGGTTCCTTACTATAACTATCTATTCTATATACCATAATGGTAAAATTTGACCCGGTGGGCTATTAACTTCTATTTGGGAATCTTTCTTTCTTCACAAGAAGGGAGGGCACTTTATGGGGTTATTTTCATAATTCTGTACACCTACGATTCTATTGATATATATATATAAAGCTTTTGATTATTTTCAATTTGAAATTGTAAGTTAGTTGTTCAGATGTTAGTATCTGTCTCATGTTGCTAAATGTAGCTTTTGCCTGCCTATTACATGCCACATTTCTGTTTTCCATCTGCAGTCTTCTGTTTTTATACGACCAAGATATGAGAAACTCCTGATATGGTCCATGATTTTCCCATTTATGATGCTGTAACTGTGGTTTGATAAATGCAGGAAATACATAAAATTACTTCATAACATACTATTTCTTATGATTTTTTTTGGGTCAGACAAACTGTACACTAAATCGCTATACTACAAACTTGTTGGCCTTTGCCATATATATAAAAAAAGAAAAAAAAAGAAACGCATAGCTATCAGAGGGCGCGTTTTTATGAGTTTGTAAGTAAAATTTGGTGTTAGGGTATATAAAAACCAGCCTGAAATGTTCTTTACAGTGTCAAATGCGCGTGTTGACCTGACTTGCATTCGTTTTTGTAATCGTTAAAACGCAGTGGTCAATAGTGTTTATGACGCAATTTTTGACCACAGCTCATGTTGCGCGCACGTGAAAGCAACAAAATTTGGGGTGAACACTATTCTCTGACTAGTTAGTTGCTTATCCTTTACAGGACGTGGCAATCAACCCCAGCTTTTATTGGCTGTTTTGTGATTTTTCTAGGCAATTTTTTTCATTCAGTAGTTTTCCATTGCTTTCTGAACGGTACGGCGCTTATACCATTGTTAAAAATCCACACAAAGCGATCTGCTACCAAACCGCCTGCAGCAGGTTCCGAACCTGGTATATCTGGATTATGAAACTGCGTTCATATCCATTAGGCCACAGACGCCGACATTCTCTGACTACGCAACTGAAACCCTATAAAAGGATAACGCTACACACACAAAAATTCAGTTCATTTTCAAGCAGACATTTATGGCGTCTCTATCAATAAATTTAAGGAACATTGCTATTGGCCGACTGCATGCAGGCGAAAGTCAAAGTCAGGTTGCCAAGCATCTAAACGTGCATCAGAGTACCATCAGTCGACTTTGGCACCGGTTCCACGCCACTGTCTCAGTTGAAGACCGGCATCGAAGTGGACGACCCAGAGCGACAACAGCAGCGGAGGATCGCTTTATTCGGCTTTGTCACCTCAGAGACAGGTTTACAAAAGCTTCCTCAACTGCCCAGTCATTGCCTGAAGGACGTCATGTGTCTGATTAAACTGTCCGGAATAGACTGCATGACGCTGGAATTTGGGCACAACGACCTCACCGAGGACCTGTCCTTACGCGCCGCCATCGCCAAAATCGACTTCTTTGGGCCAACCAGCATCGTCCCTGGGCAGCTGACAATCAATGGAGACGTGTCTGGTTTAGTGACGAATCTTTCTTTTTGTTGCAGCGTCATGATAGACGGCGTAGGGTCTACCGTAGGCGAAATGAACGTTTTGCCCAAAATTGCGTTGATGAAGCTCCCTTTTATTACAGTGTCATATAATAATTATACAACAAATATAGATCATGTTATAAGTACCATGTTGAGCTGATCATACAGAAATGCTAGTGAGGTCTGGCAGCTTTACAAACAATGACACCTGGAGCAGAGACTATTGTTTCTCCTATATCATCAGCTGGTCATGTCAGTAATCAAATATGAGCTGGGAATACTCATGCTGTCAGTATTACAATGTAAGTGGCTGGAAATACAATCAAAATGAAGGGATGCATATCATCATGGGCTGTGCATGAGATAAACCCACTGTGACTATGAATTACATGCTTGGATCGGTATTGATTAGATTCAGATATGTAATGGTCCCGGTAAAAATCATGTATGCTTAAATTTAAAAGATCAGTCCAAACACTTCAAGCCTTCACATTACTCTACTTCCTTCCCGTCTCTTTTTATGTCTTTTATTTTGGTTGTTACACTGTGACAGGTACAAACAGACTACTTTTAGGAAATAGAAAAACACACGCATGCAAACACGTGCAAAATTTAGAAATTTACATTTACATTATTTACAGCAATTGGATAGGAAAGGCGAAGCCACACCAGTTTTTGGCAACCGAAGAAATTATTTGGACTTCGGCACCATAGGGCCAAAATTGTAATTACAACTGAGGTGAAACTGAACATTTTTATTCATATATTTAAAAAAAAAAATAGAAGTTTCGATAAGGAGATTGTGTCTCTTATGTTGCCAGACTGGCTATTGGTACTTATATAATAGCTAGCCATAAACTTATGACAAGTCAGTTTCAAGTTTTGTCAAACAGCTTTAACTCGCTCTAACCCACAAGTTACGATCATTGAATATACATACCAAGCTTCGTCTGTTTAATTCAAATGTTATCTCAGTGTTAACATACGGCTGTGAGAGTTGGAAAATAACAAAATCATTGGAGAACAAGCTGAATACATTCGAGAACAAATGTCTTAGAAAACTCATGAACACATTCAAGACTAATCGACAAATACTCTAAACACCAATATCATGTCCCTTTACAGGCGCTCACTTGGGTTCCTGAGGGTCTCAGAAGAACGAAGAACGTTGGGCCTAAATAATGTGCAAGAGCTAAGAGGAGTGGCGTCACAACGAACAACCTGGAGAGCACTGGTTTCTGCCTTATGCGCCGTGTTTGGCGCTTAAAGAATTTATTATTATTATCATTAACCCACAAGTAGTACTAAACACCAAATTTCCCTTTACATTTATCTACAAGTCATATCTTGCGCCAGCATGATATATGTCTGAATTTGAACTGTAAATTTGAAAATACCTTGCAATGAGCAGGTTTAAATTGTTTCAATACATTTAACACACGTGTGTGAACGTTTCAAAATGGAGAAACAAATTATGAAGCTGACATTTTATACTTCTTTATATCCGTTACTCATCATCATTTCATCTCAACCCATAACCCGTCATGGGTCATAGGGTAGCCATGGTGGAAGCATCAGCAGACAGGGTCCATTACTAGTGCTGCTGATCATTTGTTTATGATCAATGGCAAGAGATTTGTTTTCTTAATACTGGCTGATCAAGAACAGCTGCTTATTTATCAGTGAACAGAAGAGAATTATAGCGACAGTAGTTTATCAGTTAGTCTTAGTTATTCAGATGAAGACTTTGCAAAGACTTCATGTTAGAATATTCATGACAGTGGTTGTTCTGATGGGGATACTGAACAGCTGAATGAACAGGTATGAGGTAACATTACAACTGCAAAACTTTCTGCCAGTAAAGGGAAAGAAAAGGGTAAAAACACAATTCAAACAACCATTAAAGTTAACAGTACATTTACAAGTTGAGAGGCAAGTAGAGTCTCACAAGATGTTCCAGAGTGGATAGAAATTGCTGAAAGCATGACACAAAATACATTTTAATTTTGTCAAAAGGTGTGACTAAGATGCTTGACCTGTCAACCCCACAGAAATGATATTGTGTTTTATTTACTGATGAAATTAAAGATTACATGTGTCAGTGTATCAGTTATTATGCCAAACTCAAATGTATTCACAACAATCCTTCAAATCACTATTTAACGTATGCTCGATGGACCAAAGTCCCATGCTCTGAACTGGATAACTTTGCTGCTGTTCTAATAAATATTGTGTTTCAGAAGAAACCATTCATTTATGACTACTGGTCTACATCTGCAGAATTGTATACACCTTGGTTTAGTCACATGTTTTCAAGAAATAGAAATGAAGCATTATATCATATTATGCTTCAGGTCTGATAATATTCCCAAGGAAAAGAAAAGACTGAGCCATTAATGAACAGTCTGTTACAAAAATTTCAGAATGCCTTTCACTCATTACAAAATCTTAGTTTGGTTAAAATGGGCTTAGGGTACAAAAGCAGATGGCAATACAAGCAATATAATCCACATACACCAAGTAAATATTACATAAATCTTTAGGTTATGTAATTTGGCAATTGGATATGTAGTGAACATGTTCACATATTTTGTTTCGCGCGCTTCATTTGATCCTGAAGTGGATTCAAACAATGGGCAAGCTCTAAAGATTTTTCAGACCCTAATACAGCCTTTGGGTACAGGTCAGCATTTATTTGCTGACAGGAATTACAACTCAAGAGAACCCACTGACATCTTACTGAAGAAGAAGCAATACCACACTGGCACTCCCAACGTTATCTTAAGAAATTTTCCCTTTAAACTGAAGATTCTCCACCGTAGTTATCTTGAATACAGATGGTATATGACACACAAGCAAGATGTTGGGTACAGCCTTTATAGATAAAAAGACCAAGAAATTAGGCATTGTTCGCCTAATTATTAAATATATATAAATGGATCATCTTGCGCTACACCTTAGCCGATATTTGCTTATGAGATTTGGCAAGATGTTAGGTCATGTGAATAAAAAAATCAACCAATAAAATCAAGCTGCCTATTTTTCCATTGATGCCGGATTTGCGTGATGTGACGTTCATTCATCATTTTTCGCTAAGGCTGATGGCAGCCAGCACATTACTGATTATTTTAATGTTTACGATGCATTGAGTATAATTTATTATTTACGGCTGCTTGTAAGCAAACAAAAAAGTGGATAACACTACATATTACGTGATTTCACTAAAACTTGAAAAAAAAAAATCACGAAAGTAAGGCATATTTGAATCTTAACCCGATCGGAGCTCTTGGAAACGTTTTTTTTTTTTGAGTACTTCTCTTCTAAGTTTTGATTTCCTTTCTTTAACATCATTCTGATTTTTCTTTGATGGGTATATCATTATTACGATCATCCAGTGAGTTATTTTTATTAATTAATTCATCATCATGTGACGTATTCTTTCCAGAACGTTGTCTCCATTACAGCTGCTCTGAACGCATCACGATTCTGGGCAAGTCGACCTGCATCAGCCAAAGACAAATTCAGACTCTCTGTGATGTCCTGGGTCCACCGTCGTCTAGGTCGACCCCTTCCCCTTTTTCCAGGGACCATGCCTTTCATCACTGTTTTTTCCAGACTATTATGTCTTTTTATATGACCGAAAATTTTCAGCTTTCTTATTGCGATGGTATTTAGGAGCCAATGTTCCTGTACGTTTAGTGAGTGCAGTACTTCTCTGTTGGTCTGTTTTTCTGTCCAGGGTATTCTCAACATCCTTCTGTAGCATTTCATTTCGAATGATGTAATCTTTTTTGCAACTGTTTTATTGAGTGTCCAAGTCTCACAGCCGTATGTTGCTACTGGGAATATACATGCTCTGATCAGTTGTAACTTTGTTTCTTTGCTTGTGCCTTGCCATAGGTTTTTCATCTGTATTAGTTTATGTGAAGCAATTGCAAGTCTTCTTTTAATTTCTACTGCACAGTCGCCAGAGCTGTTGATGATTGATCCTAAGTATTCGAATTCATTAACACTTTCCAGTTCTTCGTTATCAATTTCAATTTCTGGTTTGGTCTTTACTTTGTCTGTTGTCAATACTTTGGTCTTCTTGGTGTTTAGGTATAGATTCTGGGCCTCGCTGTGTTTTTTGGTGGACAGAATTAATTGTTCAAGTCCTTCTGGGTTGGTCGATAGGAGGACTGTGTCGTCAGCATATCTGATTTCCGGGATCTGGTACCCGCCGATGTTAAATGAGTCAAACTCTGTGTGTTCTTGGTCATCTCTTACGTTTCTCATGATATTCTCGGCATAAATGTTAAACAGGTAAGGGGAAAGGGTACAGCCTTGTCTTACTCCTTTCTGTACTTCAAACCATTCTGATGTTTCCCCCTCTACTCTTACGGCTGCCTGTTGTTCTTGGTACAGCAGTGCGATGAGTTGTATAAGGTGGTTTGGAAATCCCATATTTTTCATAATAGCCCATAACTGCTGATGTTGTACACAATCGAAAGCTTCGGTGTAATCAATGAAACAAGTATGTAGGTCAACGTTGAATTCTCTACACTTTTCTATGATGGTCCTCATGTTGAATATATGATCTCTAGTGCCTCTACCTGGTCGAAAACCCGCTTGTACTTCGTTTATTTCTGTTTCTAGCTTTTGTTGCATCCTTTTCATTATGATTTGTAATAGTATTTTGCTGGCATGGCTTATAAGAGCTATAGTTCTGTAGTTTGTGCTAAATTAAATAATTACGTACTTTCAATGTCGTATTGATGATTGATGCTAAAGTCACATGGATATTTAAAACTGCCAATTAGGCCAAAACGGCTATTTTCATTTTTGGAGTTTGATAGAGAATAAATTACGCTAGCGCTAGATTATATTTTCTAGTGATACACTGAATATTCGATTCAGTGTCGAATATTTGATTTGGTGCCGAATAGTGCATTCAATGAACTGTTCGTATTTGGCCGAATAGTACGCTGCAGTCAGATACGAATAGTCGGCCACATGTTTTCAGACAAAAGACGTTTTCTTTTGGCAGACTCGTTGAGAGACTCGTTTTTTTATTAAAGCGAATGCATGTTTCATCAACAATGACTTTTGAACTGAATTAAAAAACTGATTAGTGTTTAGTTAATAGCATTAAACAATTCCAAAATATGTGCGCCATTTTCTTAATGCTACAACACTTCGAAACGTTACGTGTTTGTTGTTGATTACTTTATAATTAATGAAATTGTCAGTAGAGCTATTGAACACAACTTTTTTATGCTAAACGTTCACTCACTATTCGTATTTGGCCGAATAGTAAAAAGCAGTATTTGGTACATCCTTAATATTTTTGTTGCAAATTATGAGCTTTTATGTTTAGAAACAAAATGAATATGATAACGTCATTTTATTATTTTTAAAATTACATCAAATATTTATTGACATAATTCAAAACTGCCCTAGAAACTTCCCCATTACTTATCATATAACAGGATAATAGAGTTTAGTTCAATTTTACTCTTTGCAATAATAATAATAACAACGAAGTAGTAAAATTAGTCGTGAGAACAGTGGAACGTCTTCTTCAGAGAGTAGTAGTATGTCATGGAGGAAACGCGTATTATTTCTGGCGGCGCGCTGGCGGCGTGACATGACTTTTATATAAGGAAAATGTGGCGGCGCGACGTGGCTTTTATATAAGGAAATGTGTTGGAGGAGCGCCAGGTGGCGCATGACTTTTATATAAGGAAATACTCCGGATCTATTCCACAGGTGGAGCGGCAGGTGGTGGCGCATGACTTTTTATATAAGGAAAATCAGGCGGCGTTGCAGGTGGAGTGCCAGGTGGGGCGTGACTTTTATATAAGGAAAATTAGGCGGCGGTGTTTTCAGGCAGTGGTGCATGACTTTTTATATAAGGAAATACTCATTGTGCGGGTGGAGCATCAGGCGTTGGTGTCTTTTTATATAGTGATATATGTTAGTCGGGGTGACTTTGACGAGCAGCTGGCATCCTTGTTGTTGTGTGTTACAGGTGGGGCGTGACTTTTGTATAAGGAAAATGTGGCAGCGCTCTTTGGCGGGGCATGCCTTTTATAGGAGGAAATGTGTTGGAGGAGCGCCAGGTGGCGCATGACTATTTATATAAGGAAATACGCAGGTGGAGCATCAGGTGGAGGAATGTGACTTGTTATATAGTAATATATTAGTTTGATAATAGTGTGTTGTTGTTATGTGTTGTTTATTTTATATATAGACGATATATAGACATATATAGGTAACAAAGGGGGGTTAGCTGGCGGGGTTGACGACGCATGTCTGAGTGTTGGGGTGTAGCGCTGGAGTAAGACAATGTATAAGCGGGGTGGTGTCGGTGGTATTCCTTTTGGTTTGCTTGTTGACAAGAGGGAGGTGTATACAAGTTGGGGTGTAGCTGGCGGGGGTGACGATGTATAGTGGGGTGTAGGTTAGGGGGATTTTTGTGTGATGTATTGTGCTTTTATACATATATTTACATATATTACAACAATTAGACATATATAGACATACAATATATATATATATATATATATATATATATATATATATATATATATATATATATATATATATATATATATAATATAAAAAAATCGATAATGACGAAAAAAAATAAAAAAATCGATAATTAGTAGGTTACTAAGGGGGGTATTTGAAGGAGTGGAGTCTTATTGTGCCGGCGGGGTTGACGATGTATGTGTGTAGCTGGTGGTTGTGTGTGTATGACTCAGGAGTGAAGTGTTAGAGACTTGCCTATACCAGGGACACCATCTAGAGGTGGGAGTAAAGTGTTAGAGGTGGTGTGGGTGGTATTGCTTTTGGTTTGCTTGGTGTTGTGTGTTGTTGTTTATGTTTACAATATTTAGTTATACATATATAGACATACTATATATATATATATATATATATATATATATATATATATATATATATATATATATATATATATATATATATATATATATATAAAATCGATAATGGCGGGTTAGAGGTTACTAAGGGGTTTTTTAAGTGAGAGTGTGGGGGGTTATTGATTTTGACTGGCTGGGGTAATGATTCATAGATGTGTTGAGGTGTAGCGCTGGAGTAAGACAATGTAAAAACGGTGCGGTGTAGGTGGCATTGGTTTTGGTTTGTCTGATGATGTTGTGTTGGTAGTGTATTGTTTCTTCATACAATATATACATACAATATATACAACAGTCTTAAAAATCGATAAAAGCCTGCAATATTGAGATAAAGAGGAAAATATAAAAAAATCGATAAATTCGCTATGTATGAGAATTATAGAGGAAACTGACTAATACACGTGTCTGTGTTGTTGACATTTGAGGACGCGGGTGGTGTGGTTTTTGGTCGTGTCTGGTAATTTTGTGTGTTGGTATTTTAAGTGTTGTGTGGTGTGGTGCAGGTTAGGTGGAATTTTATTGTGTGTGTGTGTGATGTGGTATTGTGCCGTTGGTGTGTTTGTTTAAGGCGGGTGTGCCAGCATCGAGAGGTGGGAGTGAAGTGTTAGAGACTTGTTTATACTATTTCTAGTATCTGGAGGTGGGAGGGTAGTGGTATTCTTTGTGTGCTGGTCTTGTGAGTGTATGACTCATGGTAAATCCATATTAGCTAAAGCAGCTAAGAATCTGCACCAAAGCTTCCTGTTATGTTTAATTTTGCTTTTCACTCAAAGTAAAGTCAGCTCCTTTGGTTTGAAAACACGTGTTTGTAATTTGTTTATATGTCTTTTCTGTTAAGGTTAAAGCGTCTGTTCCCGGTTCTGCATTTATTCTAATAGCAACAGCTGTATTATTCTTTGTAGGTCTTTGTATCTTGTCTTTTTGAGTGCCAGAAATATTTAATTTACTCGTTCATACATTTTTCTAAGATAAATTTTAGCTTTCGCTATCATGAAATCTTATACTAACTGTTTCGTCTCTTAAATTTACAAGATTATTTTCTTTGTGAGTGTTAGGAAAGGAAAAATAGGTTTCTATTTCACATTTTTGGTATCACAGTTTTCATATTTCATAATTTTGGTATCAGAGTTTTCATATCTCATAACTTTTGTACCATTGCTTTTACATTTCCATTTACTTTACAGCATAATTTTCATATAGT
Organism: Oreohelix idahoensis; assembly: GCA_024509875.1. Lineage (NCBI taxonomy): Eukaryota > Metazoa > Mollusca > Gastropoda > Stylommatophora > Oreohelicidae > Oreohelix > Oreohelix idahoensis. The sequence goes on along the minus strand of JAMPIV010009530.1, from coordinate 175,252 downwards.
CATTTCATACTCTGTACTATGATTTTCATATCTCGCATTTTTCTTAGCGTACTTTTTGAATTCTTCTTTTGCTGTTTTATATTTTTTTCATTTCATAATTTTTGCAGCACAACAATCACATTTTCATCTCATAATTTTTGTATCACAGTTTTTCATATTTCTTACTTTTGGTATCATAGTTTTCATATTTTTGGTATCACAGTTTTCATATTTCATAAGTTTTGTATCGCAGTTTTTTTATATCTCATAATTTTGGTCTCACAATTTTCATATTTCATAATATTGGTATCACAATTTTCATATTTCCATGTCTTAATTTTTGGTATCACACTTTTCATATTGCCATTTCTTAATTTTGGTATCACAACAATCACATTTTCATTTCATAATTTTTGCACCACAACATTCACACTTCATAATTTTGGTAGCACAGTTCTTTATATTTCATAAGTTTTGTATCACCGTTGTTATATCTCATAATTTTGGTCTTACAATTTTCATATTTCATAATTTTGGTATCACAATTTTCATATTTCTTAATTTGGTATCATAGTTTTCATATTTCATAATTTTGGTCTCACAATTTTCATTTCTTAATTTTGGTATCACAACAAGCACACCTCCATTTCATAATTTTTGCATCACAACAATCACATTTTCATTTCATAATTTTTGTATCACAGTTTTTCATATTTCTTACTTTTGGTATTACAGTTTTCATATTTTTGGTATCACAGTTTTCATATTTTTGGTATCACGGTTTTCATATTTCATAATTTTGGTATCAGAGTTTTCATATCTCATAAATTTTGTACCACTGTTTTCACATTTCCATTTACTTTACAGCGTAATCTTCATATAGTCATTTCATACTCTGTACTATGCTTTTCATATCGTGATTCAAGAACATGAGAACCACTGCGAACAAGACAACCAAGTCTGGTTGTTTTGAACCACCCAATATGAGAACCACTCGTTACTCACTCAGTCACAAGTCTGGTTGTAATGTACCATTCGTTACTCACTCAGCCACGTGCAGTATTTACCATTCATTCGTCGTCAACAGCCCATTACAATGTATTTCACATGTGTGTGGTATCACATTTTTAAAGTTAGTGTTTAATATCATTGTTTTACAAGCTTGACCAAGGTCTGAGTACACAGTCATAAATAAAGATCTCTAGTTTTATGTTCGAGCGTAAAACACTGGTACCCAATTTTTCATGCCCACCTGCGAACAATTAAAACTCGTGTAACGAAAATAATCGATAACGGGTTCCGACCATTGTGACAAAGCCGCGCGGGAGTTCTCTGAAATTATCGCTTCTACACGTGTGCAGTGTGATAAAAACATAGTTCTGATTTTTTTTTTGAAACTCTAGCCTTTGTGCCCAGCCTGTTGTCATAGTTTGAGCGTAAAAACCCATTAACTTTTTTCCGACGAGAGATCGATTAATTATTCATCAACACGGTATCACAGTTTCATATTTCCATGTCATAATTTTGTTTTGTTTTGTGTATTTCATGAAAGTTTAGGTATAGGTACACTGTCCGAAAGTGAACGCATCAGAACGTTGTTATCTATGTGGATGTGTTGTAGTCTTGTTACAAACAACAACTGATTTAGGCGTAGCTTTAACATTTTTTATTGGAAGAAGTTGTGCTTTTACCCTTTTACATGTATATAACAACTGACTTGTTCCAAAACCCTCATGCAATTATGTTGCTTCTTGAATTGAGAAGAAGTAATTTTTATAACCACTCACTAAAGTGAATTCTCTTTTTCCTACCCGCTATAGAATAAAGAGGAAAATATAAAAAAAGTAATGCATGTTATAGACGAAGATGACTAAGGATCGGTGTGTGTGGTGGCGATGATTTTGGTTTTGTGTTGTGATGTGTGTAGCTAGTGATGAGAATATAAGACGATGAGAGATGAAGTGGTGTCGGAGGCAACTATGCTTTTGATGTAAAGATATGACAGACAATTCCCGTTGTTAGGTGAATGTAACTACATATTGAGACGGGTGCTGGACCACGTGGTAGTTTTCTTTATTATTTATAGTATATCATTAGTAATAAGACTAGTCACCCCAATGGCCATCTAGTACTATGTAAGTGACCCCGCACACAGCCGTATTCTCCAACATAAAAAACACTGTCAAAACGCTGGACAATACCAAATAGACAGTTTACTGAACACAACCATAGAGATACATGTCACAGACAGACTAGGTTATACCGACAACTAGATACACCTTAGTGTTGTAGTCTGTAACTGACACAATGTCGAGGTCAGTTTCATTCAATGTTAATAAAGTTCAAACACGGGCTTTTACCCTCCCTTGTTTTGGAACCGGAAAGATGGTCCACTCAAAACATCGCGCATAAATGTCTGTTCACATCACAATGTCAAAACACAATCGATCGATAGTAGAAATTTATAAAAGAAACATTCCTTCGTTCGTGTGTTCGAATCCCCGCGACTTAAGGTTTCACATCTTTTCATACGGGTGACATCTGGTGATAAGTTTTATATTGTCTCCCTAGCGGGTCAAACATGCGGCGACCACAGAAATGTAGTACATTAAATAAATGTAACTAAGTATTTGTTCTAGTTATCAAACGGGTATCTACGTTTTGTCCTGCAATTTTCAAACTTTAATAAAATCTTTTCTTCAAATCAGCAAAGATGATCCCAAACTTTTCTCCCAAGCCTGCGTAAAGGGTCCAACCTGTAAATAAATAGATCAACTGTCAAATACTTATTTAAAAATTTCTCCCCCGTGTCAAACAAATTTCTTCTCCTTGTCAAAAAGTTTCTAACCCTTGTCAAACAAATTTCTTGCCCTTGTCAAACAAATGTCTCCCCCTTGTCAAAAAATGTCTCCCCTTGGCAAACAAATTTCTTCCCCTTGTCAAAAAAAATTCCCCCCCCTGTCAAACAAATTTCTTCCCCTTGTCAAACAAATTTCTTCCCCTTGTCAAACAAATGTCTCCCCCTTGTCAAACAATTTCTCCCCTTGGCAAACAAATGTCTTCCCCTTGTCAAAAAAATGTCTCCCCCTTGTCAAAATATTTCTTACCGTTGTCAAAATATATCTTCGACTTGGCAAAAAAATTCTTACTGGGATCAAAATATTTCTGCTAGTCACCAAATATTTCTTCAAAGGCGACCAACTTTCATGCGGTGGATATGGCCAAGACAGCGTAGGCTTCCCTTTCTCAACCGGCTACACAGGCTTTGAAGGCCACTACGTGACAACACCTCAACATTTGACAGTTTATCTTTCCACGAAAGGCCGAGGAGGTGGCGCAGACACGGTAGATGGCAGGTATTGAGCCTTCTTTCTTGCTTAGCATAGATTGTCCAGGTCTCAATAACATATAGAAGTGTACTGGTGATGTAGGTGTTATATACCACAGTTTTGGTCTTCGTTGTGAGTTTGGCGTTTCCCCAAACACGTGACGCGAGGCGGGTAACGGTAGCTGCAGCTTTGTTAATGAGGCTATCAATTTCGGTGCCCAGAGAGAGTTTATCATTGATGATATACACAAGGTATGTGTGATGCACGTGGTGTTAAGTCGGCCATCGCGATGCTGTAGTCAGCATCGCGGCGGTCGCCTTAACCGTTCCAGAGTTCCTCTGGTACCCATTTAAAACTGGGTCTGCCCTGCTGGGTTGTCTGGCGTATCTTGGAAAAGAAGACTGGCCTAAAATCGCCAGGGGTGGAAATTTCCCCCTATGTCTATGTTTCCCTACTTGACACGTTTTGAAGCTGTCTATTATTCTGCCCTGTGACTATACAGGTTAACACTGCTGATTACCTCACATACCTGCTTGTCTTGAAACTTTCACACTTCCCAGAAAATACTGGCGACACTGTCTCTCTTGTCATAGTGAATACATAAACGTGCCTAACCGCTACAAAAGTGGTGTTATAAACGACTTAATGACTAGGCAAATAGTCAATTGCTTTGTCTGTGACCACAGAACCAACCACTAGCAGTAGCCTATTCGCCAGAACGCAACATTAAGCTCCGTGTACCACTGTAACACTTTAATACAGCAAAGACATTTTGCTGCCTATGCTAAGCACATTCAAAATCAGACTGCCTATATTAAATTCACCGATGTTATATTACACTTTTCTTCGAAGCTTCTCGATTAACATCGCTCACCCGTTACCACAAAAATCCCGTGCAACTTATTTTCTTCCCCCTGTTCGGACTCACTAAAATCCCAAAAGGACGTAATATTCATTTATCTCCCTTTGCTAATTAAGTCAATAATCTATGAACTGTTCTCCTCCTAAGTTACTTTTAATAGCATATGCAAATTTATAAAACCCTAATCACTGACATCTCGACAATCTACTAGCCAAACCTTCATTAACTTGCACAACCCACAAATAACTTCTAAAGCAAGAGATGTCGCTTTTAGACTAATACATAACATGATATCCACAACAGAACGAGAAGCTCATAGATCTAACCAAATAACTAAATGTCAACTATGTAGGAAAAGCATCCAAGAAACAGAAGATCATTTGTTTTTTGAATGCAGTACAATCACACCTACAATGAAACTACTGCAGAAAATCATCGATTTACAAACAAAACAAAAATCACATATCTACAAAGCAATCATATTAAACACAATACCAAAAACAGAAATAGCACACACACACATTGATCTTGAAAATGTTATCTGAATTTCTATATCAGATTTGGACTTTTATGAATCTTGCCATCGTATTTTCAACGCTGGTTTTTTTTCTATACATATTTCGTCAGAAAGCTTTATCAATCGTCCCTGAGATCGTATTTCTTCCTTGATGAGGCAGCTTTGATTCATAAAACGACACTTTCTTCCCCATTGTCCCTCGTTCACACTACTATCTCATTCTCTGTCTATCGTAACATTTTTTACGTCCGCTTTCAGCCTTCTATGCCCCCTCCCCAGTCCCTTTATCCTGTCTATTTTGGTTACGATGTTGATCTCGTCTTTCGTGTTTATCTGACGATCCAATCTGCTGCTTCAGTCTTTTATTGGCGAGCGGGTGAACGAGGTTGGACAATAGGGCAAACATGTGAGCATGAGCTAGGCAGTCCTGTCGTAAGCGGTTTGACCGGGTCAATCGGATTAACCATATTTGTAACCTTGAAAATTTGCAGAGTTTTGGGTATTATTACTGTTTCTTGCAATGCTGGCAATGTTGTTTTTGTTAAATGCTTTGTTTTTAAAATGCTACGTTTATTATTATAGCCAACAACAACAAAATATTATTTTTAAATCGTAGTTAATTTCTTTGCCTCAGCATTAAAAGCCGATACAACAAAAACTGTTGCACAAATAACTTATAGTATCATTACACACAAGTGTGCAATGTAAAACTTTAGAGTACAAGAAAGAGTGTGTAAATAAGTGTGTGCAAGGAGTGACCGTTTTTTTCCTATGCAGTTGATCATTGTATTTTCATACTTATATTCATGCTACTACTGCTAATGTTTCAATGCATATGTTTTTGTAAATTTCCGCGGAATGTGAATAACAAATATAAACAAGTATTATGCAATGTTCTCTCCATGTATTCCATTTTGCAAAATGTGCATATTTCTGTATAATTAAAATGAAATATATACATTTTTTTTTAAAAGTAAGTAAAACGTATTTTTTACATTTTTGACCGGCACATTGTCGTAGATTTTAGATAGGAGAATTAAGACTTGGGTTTGGTCCCTTCTGAATAGGTTGGAATGAGTGATAGTCACAGTGTGAGCTGGTGAAAAGCAATAGAATTTCCACACGTGAGATGATAGAATGTGATATAGAGGCTGTCTTTGAGAATCGAGATAATCTTCTCTCTCTCTCGCCTATCTTCTACGACCGTTTTTAAAGTGTCAGACAGTCTAAACCACAGATATATATATATATATATATATATATATATATATATATATATATATATATATATATATATATATATATATATATATATATATATACATAAATCTCTATCTACTCACGGGCACGCACATACACGTGACGACAGTTAAACACACAGACGTGGGAAATCTATAACCATGAATATATATATTATTTGAACGAGCTGACCAACGCACTGATTTAGTTCAAGAGAGATTTTATTATTATCATCTAAAAAAAATCTTCTCACAACACCAAAAATTACATCAAGGAAAAACATATACAAATAGTCATAAACTTCAAGGAAAATGCTACAAGGATGATAGCCCCGTTATGATCTTAACTCTAGGTTTAGCCCACAGCCCCGTTAAGAGAACAGATGATGGTCCAAAGAGTTATAGATACATACGGTTGAGTCTAAGAGGTTTCTTTCTTTCTCGTAAATGTATGAACAGAGTTGGATAAATCTGATTTAGCCTAAGAAAAAAAGAAACTCTAGCATTTGTAACAAATTCTGCAGATTAAAAAAAAATTAAGATAGAAACTGGGTGACAATAATACACCGGTAAAATAACACTCTGACCTGTGTACCCTCATTCATTCAGCCATGGCCTTTCTCACACATATATACTCACAACTTTGCTCGCTGCCTCTGGGAACATAATAATTCTAGGACCTTCACACAGACCCGAAAAATGCAGTCAGCGACCAAGAAACCCCCAGTTCCAAAAGACGTACTGAACTCTCTGTCTCAGGGTAACGATTCCTTGGGTGCTCTAATTTTTTCCGAATGTCTGATTAAGTCACATAAAATTTGTCCAGGCACGAAAGTTAGCAGAGCACAATGTCATTAGCTTTGGATTCTAGAATTTAATGAATGTCAGATCGGTGTCTTCTATCAGGCAGGTACTATATTTGGTCACCACAATACTAGTCACAATCTCTGTCGGAATGTTAATGTTATTCTTGTAATATTCTCGCCGCCAGGCAGCATGTACATTTAAATTTGTGGAGCAATATGAACTGGCTCAAAAGCCCAATATATATTTGTAGTCCTTAGAAACCGTTAGTGGGATTGCTATTACTGTCTCTCTCTGATGGCATAAGCACTGTCAGATCAATGTTACTTGAAACAAAAAAACCCACGTGGTTAAAGATAGGAACTGTCTATGCTTCCCACAAATATGTCTCTGTACTAAATGCTGGCAAGTTGGGTACCAGCGTTTCACTATATAAAAGAAAGAACACATATCAAATAATTTACATATATGTACTCAATATAACTTACATTTTAAATAGCAAGCCGACCGCTTGACTTATAATTAAAACTTCCCGTAAAGTAAGTTATATAAAAATCAATCATCAGGAATTAGGAATATCTTCGTATTCCGTCAATATTCACTGATGTCGCATCTAGCATTTATAAGTTAGTTATTAAAACAGTTTCGACTGAGTATTTAACAGTTAAATTAAATTCCTTATAGCTACTAGTTTAGTAAGCTAAAGATATAATTTATTATGTATTTCCACTGTAAATCGTCGACTTAGAGAATATAACAAACTATAAATTAAGCACTCTGTTCAAAAGAAACTAGTTAAAATGAAATGAGCGATTTAACGCTTTAACCACTTTCCAAAATACTAGATATCTATATGATATTTACCTCAAACACAGAATACTAAGAACTTTCTACTTCGACCAAACTAAAGGCCATCTCTATTGACAGAGATTATTTAGAAATCGAACGAAGGCTAGTTCTGTCTTACTGCGAAGTTACTGAGTGAAATGCAATAAAGTTTCAAACTAGGGTTAATATCTATGAAACGGACAAAGAATCCCACTGTTTCGAAACCACGAAACAGCGCCCGTCTCTCCCCTTCTCTAACACCCTACGTCAGCTTCCCTCATGTCGTAACAGCCATCAGTGACCGAGAAATGCGCGTGACAGTTGCAAATCTCAGACAACCGTCTACCAGGCATGGGCGATTTTCACGCTTCGCCGGAGCTATGTGACGAAACGCTCGCGGTTACTGAAAAATTGCAGACCCGCTGTCTGCCTGCCATGACCGATGGGGTGAATTTTCACACTACCGGCCCAGAACTCAGCCGTAGAAAACACTGTCCCCGGGGAAACTGCAGACAGCTGTCGGCTCTCCAGTCTGACGGAATGCATTATAACACTTCTCGTCTGCCTGACATCTATGTAATAGAATGCTAGTCAGTATGAGAAAGAAAACGATGATGGGAAAGAAATATATTTTTCGCAACGAATGCGAAAAATACAGGCAAAAAAGTAAAGAGTGATAATAAAATAAAAGGATCCGGGTGAGAGAATAGGAAGAAGATGTAGGCAATTTAATGATATAAAGACCTACGTGACAGGACGTCCCCCCTTTAAGATATGGAAGCACTCCATGTCTACGTTATGGAATTAAATTTCCTATAACCGTAGCTTCGGGGTGTCTGTCTTCTTCCCTCTCATCTTCCCCCTCCATCTCTCTCCAATATCTACTCCAGTCTACTCCCCAAAGTTTTCCTTCCTCTGGAATGTCTCCCATGCGAGCTTGAAAGAGCGTCGCCGCTTCTGACATTTTTGAAAGATTTCCTGTGATAGCGGTGGAGTTTCCCTGCCACTATCGTCATCTTCGTCAGTTTTGGCGATCGTCAGGAGATGGTCGGAGGTTGGCACTGGTCTTTCCAAGTATCTCTTTAACAGATTTAAATGGAAAACCTTCTCCTTTCCTTGAATAGAGATCTGGTAGTTAGCCTTAGAAATCTTTTTCAGGACGGTAAACGGCCCTTGCCATCCGATCTTCAGTTGGTTGTTCTCGGTAGGGAGTAACACCAAAACTTTCTCTCCTGCTTCCAGTTCTCTCTCTTTCGCGACTTTCCTGTATCGGTTAGCGTGCTTGGTGCGTGCTCGCTTAAAGTTAGTCGTTGCTAGGTCCCACCCTAGTTTCAACCTTTCCTTTAAAACCGACACATATTTACTTGCTGAGACAACTGTCTCATCCGCCTTCTCGTCTGTCAGAGACTGAAGTAAGGCTTCAAGCGGGCCCTTAATGGGTCTGCCGAATAAGAGTGTAGCTGGCGGAAATCCTGTGGAAGTATGAGGAGATTCTCTGTAGCCAAATAATGCTGCAGGAATACAAAGATCCCAATCTTCAGGTTTCACTTGTGCCAGTTTACTTAGCATCATGTTGAGGTTTCCATTAGCACGTTCCACGAGCCCATTTCCGGCCGGAGTATATGGCTTAGTGTGGATGTGTTGGGTCCTCAAGATCTTAACGATCTCATCCATCAACAGGTTTCGGTATGGAGATCCGTTATCCGTCAACACTTGCTGAGGGAATCCCAACCGAGTGAAAATCTGCACGAGGGCTTCTGCGACATGCTTGGCATCTGCGCATGTTAGCGGGATAGCTTCTGCCCATAAAGTGCATGTATCGACTAAGGTCAGGATGAACCTGTTCCTTCTTTTAGTCCTTTCGAAAGGCCCTAAAATGTCGATCACAACCCGTTCGAATGGTGTTCCCACTATTGGCATTTCACCCAAAGAGACTGGGGGTGCCCGTTGCTTGGGTGGCACACGTTGGCACTGGGCACAGGATTTGACATATCTGATAATATCAGTATTTACTCCTGGCCACCAATAATGAGTGGTTATACGTTGGTTTGTGGCGTTCTGTCCCATATGTCCGCTGAAGGGAAGAGAGTGCCCCATTTCTAGGATTTGGCTTCTGTACTGTTTCGGTACTAGGAGCTGGTTGTAACCTTGGTCAGGCTTGCCCGTTCTCCGATAAAGTACGCCATCCTTAGAAAAAATGTCCCCGTGCTGTTTGGGTTCCTTAGCCATGGGCAGTTTCCTAAAGCAGGGTGCCAAAGTAGGGTCCTTGTATTGCGCTTCTTTAAGTTCCATGGGTAACAAATTAGGCGCAGGCTCCCGTTCCTTCTTGGTTTGCCCTCTTGTAGTTACTGCTGCCACAATCGGCTCTTCCGGTTTCCCAATACACACGTATCTCCCGCCAAGTATGACTGGGTAGATGGGATCATCCATAACAGCCGCTTTGATCACACCTCTGACAAATCAGAGTGTATCTCCACCAATGCGATGGGAAGCGCTGTAGGTGCATCACTCTTACGAACTCCACAAAGTTTGACGGTCTCTCCTGTCTCTTGACCGGGTTTAACCAGGTTTCTGGCAACAATGCAATCGTAAGAAAGCCCCGTGTCAAATAAGCAAGAAGTTTGAGAACCGTTCAAAATAACAGTACCTCGCGTTGAGGGTCTATCCCCAACAGGTTGGGAATCACTGTCAATAATTCCGCCTTGCGAGACTGTTAATAAGCATCCGATGCGTTTAGGCTCGGTGTGCTCGGTCTGATCATATGTCCCGTGCTCAGGGGTTTTCCCTTTGCCACCTTGTCCTTTCTGGCTGCGCTGCCATGTAGGGCGGTCGGGTTGATCAGACTGTTTTGGGTGGTTGGGGTACTTGTTCTTGTAGAACTTGGATTTTTCAGGAGGGGGGTTTTGAGGTCCAGTTTCTCTGTGGTTATTTTGGTTAGAAGCCTGAGAAGATTTCTCTAGGTTATGTTTTCGAAAATGCTCCTCTGTCGGTTTCCGCTTTGTGGCCGGTAGTTCAGCCAGCGCATTGTGATAACGCTCAGACTTTTCCAAAATGTCTTCAAGTTTTTCTGCCCCCTGCTCAGCGAGAAATCTCCGGGTATCAGCAGACAAAGTGTTCTTTATTTGTTCTGTTAAAACAAATTCCTCAAGACCTTCATAGGTAGAGGGGAGCTGCGAGAGCTCAAGGCACTTTGTCAAATATCCCTTTAGACGGGAAGAGAACTGGTGAAAAGATTCAGAATTCTCCTTTCTGCTGTTGCGAAACAGTTGCAAAAATTTGCGAGCGTTCATTTCAAAGCGCTCCAGTAACGCTTTCTTCAACAGATCATAGTTGTCTTGTTGGCTGCTTTCCAGTTTGGCGTAAACATCATACGCAGAACGTTTCAAAGCCTGGGAAAGCTTCATGTTCCAACGCGACCTCTCTAAACCGTACAGAGTTGCAATTTTCTCAAATTTTTCTAGCCAAGTGTCAATCTTCTCATTTGGACAAGGGAAAGATTCTAGCAGAAAAGACATAGCAGTGAGGTGAAGAGATTGACTGTTAGAAGGATCAGTTAAGGAAGAATGAGGAGAAGACTCTCCATTGCTGGAGGTAGAGGCAGCCCCACGACTTTGAAGTTCTAGAGCTTTGAGAGCCAACTCATGTTGTCTCTCCTTCTCTCTTTCCTCTCTCTCCTCCGTCTCCTTCTCATGCTGTCTCTCCTTCTCTTTTTCCTCTCTCTCCTCCCTCTCCTTCTCATGCTGTCTCTCCTTCTCTTTTTCCTCCTGTTGCATCCTCCGAATTTCCATTTCCTCATCCATCTTCTTCTGCTGTAATGCTGATCTTCCGCTTCTTTCCTCCTAGCTTCTTCTTCTTTCCTCTCCGCGTCATATCTTTCCAGTTCGTCTCTGGCAAAAGCTTTCGCTTCCTCTCCTTCCAGTCCCTCCTCTCTCGCTTCGTCCCTGAGGAGTTGTCTAAGCTTTGCCCTCTCGGCCATATTATGTCAGTGACTGAGACTAGTGGAGAAAGAAAATAGGAAAAAGGATAAACTGACTCCTACCACTTAAGAGAAAAAAATGTACCAAAAATTCAAAAGATGATATCCTTAACCCTGGGATACCTCCTCCAAAGTAAAATCTAACTATCGCTGCTATTATCGGCAATAAAGCACTTAATGCAAAACACGACTACGCCAACTAAATGGTAGTTAAGATTACTTCTGAAAAATAAGTTGCTACAGTGGAAAAGCAAAATAATTATTGCAAAAATTAAAGAGAAAAATAATCCCTTAATTATAAAATCCACTATAAGTTCACCCCTGAAGACAGTTAGGGTAAGGGAGGCAATTAATCTGGACAAATAGTCCGAAACGCACTCCTTAGCTTTTGCTCAAACACCTACTTCTTCAAAACCCAGTGAATGTTATACACTCACCACTTTACCAGCGTTTAGTATTACAAAATCAGTAATTAACATATATTCCGACAATCAACCTGTAACTGAAATGTATATTATTTCTTAATGCTGTGGAAAAAAACTTATCAGTTTGTGTGGTCAGCACGCCCGTAAACAGATCGTTAGTCTAGGGGATAAATTATTTAAAAAAATAACAACTCACAAGACATCACACTCTTACTCTATTTCAGAATAAAGAATCTTAAGTTAAAAATCCAGATAGACGAGACCACATTTGTCGTACTCGTCTTCCTATTCTAAGTTCAAAAATCTGTCGGGCGAGACCACATTTGTCGTATCGCCTTAGGATTTTGGGTTCAATTCCCGGTAACGAGCGACCATTTGGCGTAGATTTTAGATAGGAGAATTAAGACTTGGGTTTGGTCCCTTCTGAATAGGTTGGAATGAGTGAGTCACAGTGTGAGCTGGTGAAAAGCAATAGAATTTCCACACGTGAGATGATAGAATGTGATATAGAGGCTGTCTTTGAGAATCGAGATAATCTTCTCTCTCTCTCGCCTATCTTCTACGACCGTTTTTAAAGTGTCAGACAGTCTAAACCACAGATATATATATATACATAAATCTCTATCTACTCACGGGCACGCACATACACGTGACGACAGTTAAACACACAGACGTGGGAAATCTATAACCATGAATATATATATTATTTGAACGAGCTGACCAACGCACTGATTTAGTTCAAGAGAGATTTTATTATTATCATCTAAAAAAAATCTTCTCACAACACCAAAAATTACATCAAGGAAAAACATATACAAATAGTCATAAACTTCAAGGAAAATGCTACAAGGATGATAGCCCCGTTATGATCTTAACTCTAGGTTTAGCCCACAGCCCCGTTAAGAGAACAGATGATGGCCCAAAGAGTTATAGATACATAGGGTTGAGTCTAAGAGGTTTCTTTCTTTCTCGTAAATGTATGAACAGAGTTGGATAAATCTGATTTAGCCTAAGAAAAAAAGAAACTCTAGCATTTGTAACAAATTCTGCAGATTAAAAAAAATTTAAGATAGAAACTGGGTGACAATAATACACCGGTAAAATAACACTCTGACCTGTGTACCCTCATTCATTCAGCCATGGCCTTTCTCACACATATATACTCACAACTTTGCTTGCTGCCTCTGGGAACATAATAATTCTAGGACCTTCACACAGACCCGAAAAATGCAGTCAGCGACCAAGAAACCCCCAGTTCCAAAAGACGTACTGAACTCTCTGTCTCAGGGTAACGATTCCTTGGGTGTTCTAATTTTTTCCGAATGTCTGATTAAGTCACATAAAATTTGTCCAGGCACGAAAGTTAGCAGAGCACAATGTCATTAGCTTTGGATTCTAGAATTTAATGAATGTCAGATCGGTGTCTTCTATCAGGCAGGTACTATATTTGGTCACCACAATACTAGTCACAATCTCTGTCGGAATGTTAATGTTATTCTTGTAATATTCTCGCCGCCAGGCAGCATGTACATTTAAATTTGTGGAGCAATATGAACTGGCTCAAAAGCTCAATATATATTTCTAGTCCTTAGAAACCGTTAGTGGGATTGCTATTACTGTCTCTCTCTGATGGCATAAGCACTGTCAGATCAGTGTTACTTGAAACAAAAAAACCCACGTGGTTAAAGATAGGAACTGTCTATGCTTCCCACAAATATGTCTCTGTACTAAATGCTGGCAAGTTGGGTACCACCGTTTCACTATATAAAAGAAAGAACACATATCAAATAATTTACATATATGTACTCAATATAACTTACATTTTAAATAGCAAGCCGACCACTTGACTTATAATTAAAACTTCCCGTAAAGTAAGTTATATAAAAATCAATCATCAGGAATTAAGAATATCTTCGTATTCCGTCAATATTCACTGATGTCGCATCTAGCATTTATAAGTTAGTTATTAAAACAGTTTCGACTGAGTATTTAACAGTTAAATTAAATTCCTTATAGCTACTAGTTTAGTAAGCAAAAGATATAATTTATTATGTATTTCCACTGTAACTCGTCGACTTAGAGAATATAACAAACTATAAATTAAGCACTCTGTTCAAAAGAAACTAGTTAAAATGAAATGAGCGATTTAACGCTTTAACCACTTTCCAAAATACTAGATATCTATATGATATTTACCTCAAACACAGAATACTAAGAACTTTCTACTTCGACCAAACTAAAGGCCATCTCTATTAACAGAGATTATTTAGAAATCGAACGAAGGCTAGTTCTGTCTTACTACGAAGTTACTGAGTGAAATGCAATAAAGTTTCAAACTAGGGTTAATATCTATGAAACGGACAAAGAATCCCACTGTTTCGAAACCACGAAACAGCGCCCGTCTCTCCCCTTCTGTAACACCCTACATCAGCTTCCCTCATGTCGTAACAGCCATCAGTGACCGAGAAATGCGCGTGACAGTTGCAAATTTCAGACAACCGTCTACCAGGCATGGGCGATTTTCACGCTTCGCCGGAGCTATGTGACGAAACGCTCGCGGTTACTGAAAAATTGCAGACCCTCTGTCTGCCTGCCATGACCGATGGGGTGAATTTTCACACTACCGGCCCAGAACTCAGCCGTAGAAAACACTGTCCCCGGGGAAACTGCAGACAGCTGTCGGCTCTCCGGTCTGACGGAATGCATTATAACACTTCTCGTCTGCCTGACATCTATGTAATAGAATGCTAGTCAAGATGAGAAAGAAAACGATGATGGGAAAGAAATATATTTTTCGCAACGAATGCGAAAAATACAGGCAAAAAGTAAAGAGTGATAATAAAATAAAAGGATCCGGGTGAGAGAATAGGAAGAAGATGTAGGCAATTTAATGATATAAAGACCTACGTGACACACATAAGCCGCTATTTCCACTAAGAAATGTCTCTCTATTGTCCACTGTTATCACTAAAATAAAAAGAGTACACTCTATAATTCCAAAAAAAAGAAGGTATAAGATTTCTTATTTTTCCTTACCCTTATAATCAACACTACCAAAAATAAATAAAAAAATAAAAGTGCAATGTAAAACTTTAGAGTACAAGAAAGAGTGTGTAAATGAGTGTATGCAAGGAATTGAATTTTTTATTTATTTTTTTCTTACAACTGCTCATGGTAATTTTATTTTTATACTTCTATTCATGCTATTATTGTCAATGTTTCAAATATGTATGTAAATTTCCACAAAATGTGAATAAAGATGTGAAAAAAAACGTAAGTAAAACGTATGTTAAAAATTTTTGGCGTGCGCATAAGCCGCCATTTTCATTAAGTAGTGTCTCCCTTTTTTCCACTGTTATTTATCACTACAAGACAAAGAGTACACTCTATAATTCCACAAGAATAAGGTGTAAGATTTCTTTTTTTTCCCTTCTCCTTTTAATCAACACTATACAAAAATATGTGCAATGTATAACTTTAGAGTACGGTACAAGAAAGAGTGTGTAAATGAGTGTGTGCAAGGAATTGAATTAATTAATTAATTTTTTTCTTTTAACAGTTGCTCGTGGTATTTTCATTTTTATACTTATATTCATGCTATTAGTGTCAATGTTTCAATACATTTGCCTTTGTAAATTTCCACGGAATGTGAATAAATATGTGGAAAAAAACAACTCAACAAACAACAATTTTATCTTCCGTATAGTACGTCTTATAGGGCGTTACCCGACTTTGCAGATTTTCTAAACCAGATTTTCCCACACGACCTTATCTTTGTATATTGACTTCAACCTTACTATCACAACATCCTCGATTTAATATACATTTTTTTTGACTGCACCGTGTCTCTGTTATCTCGTATCTCTATCTATTGCATATTTCTTATGTGTCCTATCTAGCCTTCACTTTCTTTCCTTTCCCTGACGAAGGCCTTGTGGCCGTAACGTAGACTATTTTCTTTGTCTTTTGTCTTCGTAAGACGAATCATCTTTTTCGATTTTTTTCACACCCATCCATTGTACTATCACAACAGTAGATTATCGAGATGTCAGTGATTATGGTTTTATAAATTTGCAAGTACAAGCATATGTCAAGAAGCTGACAGAGCTGAAAGAGGAAAACGCAGAACTACTCAACCGAATAGAAGCAGAAAGAATGACCATTGAGGAAACTACATGTAACAACACACGAGAAACTAAAATGAACGACCAACCAAACGAAAAAGTTATCGCTGAAATGCTAGATTAGCTACTCCCAACAATAATAGAAAAAGCGTTTTATCAGGTACAGGAGAAAAGGACGACACAAGCAACAGAAACGAGGAGGTTAAAAACACACAAAACCCCACACGCCAGCTAATAGCCCTTTTTATCTCAGGGATGCCATTGAACAAGCGAGACAGGATGTGAAATACACTATCGAAACACGCCACGATACCACGAACAGACAACAACGAGAGGAATCATGACAGTCAGCTAGTGGTCCTTTTTAGGACCAGTCCTTTTCATGACTGGTAACCGGCTAGCATTGAAGACACTAACGCACAATGTACCTCAAATATAACCGTTACGTTGAACAGGGTATAACTGCAATATACTCGACGTAAGGAAATAAAATAAAATAAAAACTACCACAACTGCTCAGAATCACATTTTCAGGCAGCTCACTAATGCAAAGGTGACCTCGCAATGAAGAGCTTGTGCAAGGTATGCCTTGTAAGTTTGGAAGACTAGCTTGGATCATCATTTCAAATCGAAGTGCGTCAAATGTCTTGCTCAGAGCCTGGTGTTTGAACCTTCAGCAAGTATTCCTCGGCAAGCTTAAAGGATTGACTACTTGGAGGAAGACGCCTACCATACCAAAGTTGTGCAGATACTTTTCTGGTTCTGCCTTGAGCAATGACACTTTGGTGCCTATCTTACTGGTCACATCAGATCCTGTAAGAAAATGGGTAGCAAGAAGGACGTCTGTGGTAGCACCTACCTTGTCTACAAGAGTATAGATTGGTATGATATCTAATGCCGACTTTCTCATCCACAATTCAGAGTGTCCATTTTCATTAAGAAACTTGTAGACATGAATGAGTATCACAAAAACATCTGTGTCTTTTGAAAGCACAATGACACACTGCAACACTTGTTTAACGGCATGGAAAACGTGAGGAATAATACGTAAGTCAGCCTCCTCAACAGTTACTTGAAGAGTATCCTCTATTGTGCAGTCTGGAAACATCTGTTTTCAACATTCAATCAAATGATCAGCTTGCGATTGCCAGAGTCTGGCTTTATCCAATCCTTCAGTTCGCTGTCTATTAGCTATTCCTCACAAAAAGCCTGCTGATACCATGGCTTCACTATTTTGTACGCGGTGGTGTGTGTGTCGTCATGCTGCTACAATTACCTAGCGTACGTTCATCATCGCTCATTTTATAATCTTAATTTGAATTTTTTTTAGACAAAAAAAAAAAAAAAAAACAACAAAAACAATATGCTGTTTATCTGCTTAAGTCTAAAATTTAAAAAGAATACTTTAAAACACATCGCAAAAATGACTGAGTATTGTAGATGACAGCCATTAACAGAATAACAGGAAATAGATAGTTGATGTAAACAAGTAAAAAACAGCGTCATTGATGTGGTTAAAAAGAAGAACTAAATTTAAGTGGAATAAACAATATACAGCACATATTTTCTTCTCATTTAATCAACGTTCATAATTCTCGCTGTTTGTACGTCGGTCACATCTAAGGGATGCAACTGTGGTTGAAAGTTAGACATTAATTGTATTGTTTCCTTTTTATGTACTCTCCCGAAAATAGTAACACTCAACGAAGAAATGTCACAAAGTGAGTGACAGTGATATGTATGAATAAAATGTAAGTTTTTGATTGTTGAACCCAGTTTCATTCAGGAGACGGATTTAACTCATCATTATGTTAAAAATAACCTTAAAATGTAAGTTTTTGATTGTTTCTTCAAGATAAGATTTTAATTTAAAGTATTGCAGACTTATTATTATTGATCAAAATTAGAAAATGGCTGCAAAACGAGCTGCAGATGCTAAGAGAGACGATCACGTCAATCACAACGAGCAAGCGAGATTAAAAGAAGCCGCAATACGATGACAACATGAAGCGGCTCAAAGACAAGCACAACGTTAGTCACAATGAGCAAATCAGTCTGGATAAGAGCATGAATCTCAACGCGCTGCAGAAGCTTTTCACATTCGTCAGTTGAGAGCATCACAACGAGCAAAGGAGACTTCAGAAGAAGCAACCGAACGTAGAGCAGCAGCTGCACAAAAAGTGAGACGATCAAGAGCTGCACGTAGTCCAACAATTCCAAATCATGATGCCTTTCATGAGAATGCAGTTGCTGTACACAACTGCAGCCCAATGGATCAGGAATGTCAGTTCTGTCACTCTCTCAATTTTCAAGTGGAAAGATCAACCAATGGTACACTCAAATATTGCTGGCATCAAGGTACAGTGCTGTTGGAGCAAGAAGGAGAGCAGAGACGTCCTTTTTTCTCTGTATCTCAAGGATCTTTGAGCAACCCAGCGCATCCACAACATCGACATTTTAAGGAAAAAAATCCATTCCTATAATTCAGTCTTGGGCTTTGCATCTATGGGTCCATTTACTTCCGTCATTATTGACGGGTTACTGCTAATTATAAATATAATGTATAATGCTCAGTGCACAGAATATTCATACATTGTAAATGCCAATTGTCAAATATACCCAGATTTAGGCAGATTTTGAAAAAAATACCCAGATACCGAGACGGAAGCCAAAAAACTCAGATCTAATAAAACACACCCAGGTTTGGCAACGCTGTTCGTAGTGGTAGCAATGGAAGTCAACGGTAGTGGTTGCACAGAAGACCTTCTTTCTCTCTCAACATACAAGGTTGTGGTAAAAAATTCTAATACCCATATATAAATTAGACATAAATGTAAAGCAGAACGAAATAATACGATAGGAAGAAGAATGGAGAAGGACCAGTGCGTTCCCAGTATAGATAACGCCTTAGTTGTATAACGCCGTAATGGCTAACACAAGATTTCTACTTGTCCTAATTCGTTCGTTCCTAAATAAAATGCTTAAGCCTAACGATACGGCGATAACCGTAGTTCTAAAAATAGAATGTGTAGTAAAATCTTCTGAACGACCTTGATTTTAAAAACTAACACTAGTGCAAAATCGCGCACAAAGGTTAGCCTTGGAAAGACAGACGGGCTTAGAAGAAGAGAGAGAGAGAGAGAGAGAGAGAGAGAGAGAGAGAGAGAGAGAGAGAGAGAGAGAGACAGACAGACGGACTGTGGAACACGGTCACACAAGCAGCTCGCCGTGTGTTTAAAAAATAAACCAACTCGCAGTGTGCATGGCCTAATTTTTTAAAAATAAACAGTGATGAAAAAAACTAACGATACGATGTTAGGTTTTGAAAACAGGTTTAATTCTTATTAGGAAACCTGATATTTACGTAGGGCTCCTGACTTTATACTGATAGTACAGTCGTAAAGGATTGAACAGGTGGTAGTTGAAATTAAACACTTAACATCGAAAAAAGATCGTATTCTTAACTACACCCCTTAGCCCCTTGAAAATCATATATTCGTTTACAGGAAGGCTAATGGACTAGGAATATGTAATAAATTATCTAAAAAGTTCATTAGATAATTAGATATTGGTAATAAAACATATAGAGAACAGAGATACTGTCAGGTTTGGTCATATCTGCTTGGGATAGAAATCACCGACTTTTGTGAAACATAGTAGTGACAGAAAGTCTAAGATAGTACGTGGGAGGCCATTGGCTGAACTTTGAAGTTAAAAGAAATTGGATTGGGTGACCTATGAATAACAAATAAATGCCTAGAAACGGAGTAGAAGTGAATGAAAATGTTGGAATGACTGGGTACTCTTTTGAATATATTCAAAACGATTGGTCAATACACTGGATATTGGCAGAAGAAATCTTAGAGGAAACGCCACATCGTTACACATTTAGAGAGATGAGATCAGGCAGTGTTATCCAAAATTAAATATATGATAACAGCTTGGACATACCGCAGATCAAACTGTGCCAGTCATCTTTAGTGTGTTTTCCTTACGAATTGTGGTAAGCTAGACATTTTTAATCTGCATTTTATATGAAAATTGAATGTGAAATGATAAATTATGTCTGTATGTGTGTGGTTCAGTAGCAAACATGAGGCAAAGCCTAGATATTGCTCCACCGTGTAAAAGATTGTCAGAGAGGAGTATAACTGCATATATATATATTGGATTGCCATACAGTAACATAACACCTATCCTATTGTATGGAAGGGATTACAGCTGGAATTGCAGAGGCGTTGTAACCATTAGGGAGAGGAATACTGGTATATATATTGTCACATGAAAAGCTAGCAGTTGGCCTAAAGTGCTGAACTTTATGTTTGTTTGTACTGTCATGTACTTCAGTGTGGAATAATATTGTATACTAGTTAGTAAGAAGGATGCATAACCTTCACTTTCAGGGACCGTGGTATAGATGGTGATATTGCATCGTCCGGTCTGAGTACTGCGTGATCCAGAAAGTTGGCAGCAGACTCCATGCACAAGATAGCGGCCATTGTCTATCCTATTATCAAACTGAGAAGCAAGCGAGCAGAGGATACAGGTTTAATTCAGCTGCATTATGAGATAAGAGCATGTCAGCACGTAGAGCCCAACCTTGAATAAACTAACCCTGAATTGAACTTTATTAAAAAGATAAAAGGGACAGAAGTTTTAAAGAAACAGAATCTGTGAATCCTTTAATATTATTTCCACCAGTAACAAACACATGAAGTCGTGATGACAAACAACAACCTAGCATTAAAAGCCATTATTACCTCATAATAATCCTTCACAACACTACACTTATATTACAATACTATTATATGTCTGGACAAAGATCTTTTGTATAAATTGTTGTACATAAACATTGTGCTTACATTGATTGTGATTCCTGATTCACATTGTAGTAGGATCAGGATATCTATATATTGAAAAAGCTAATACATTATATAAAATTTAGCACTTGACTTACTTAAGATAAATCTTTAGAGTGTTATGTGTTTGTGAGTGTCATAGTGTTGTAAATTGTTGTGAATCTTAACTTAGGTGTGTATCTGTCTGTTGGTTGTTGTGAACTTACACTTCATCACTATCATAACCCTAGACATTAAACGAAGTCATCATACAATTCAAGAATAAGTATGATTGAGGTCGAAATGTGGTAGCAAGCAAGGTTCTCTGTAACACACCAACCTTATTAGATACAGAGACCTTCACAGCTGATCTCATTCAGTACACTGAGTCCCCTATAAATATATTTATATAATCCCAACTCACCACATATATTGGGGGTCTCGCTCCCGGGATTTGAATTTTTCAAAGCACCAATTATATTGGGTAGCTCACTTCAGGGAATTATATAAATTAAAAAGGTATTCTTGGGTGGAAAATAAATAAGGTTGAGCTTTCAGTGCTTGTGGTTGTCCTTAGTATAATTAGTCATAGATAGAATTGTTTAGTTAGACATTGTATAAATTTGCCTGTTAGAAAATGGCTGACCTGGCAAAGTTTCAATCTGCGGCTGTACAGACTGCCAGGGAAATGCACATGGATGGTCAAGTCTTGATTGACTATGTGACCTTAGAATGTAATAAATTTATTGCCAGGGAAGAAAAAAGATTAGAGAAAGAAGCTGAAAGAAAGTTAGAGGCTGACAAGGAAATTAAGAGGTTGCAGATTGAGGCTGACAAAGAGGCTAGGGCATTGGAGGCGGATCGTGAAGCGGAAATAAAAAGGCTCCAGTTGGAAGAGAAAAAGGCAGAAAGAGAAGAAAAGAGATTAGCTATAGAAAGAGAAGAAAGAAGATTAGCTGCAGACAGGGAAGCAGAAGAAAAGAGATTAGCTGCAGAAAGGGAAGCAGAATATAGGAGATTGCAGAGGGAGCATGAATTACGACTAAGAGAGTTAGAAATTCAAGGCCATGCTCTTGAAAATGGTGCCAGTCCTTTTACCTCCGATGCTACTGGCAGTCAGACAGCCTCAACCTCAGCTATGAGTTTTCATTTAGACCATTTTGTTGAGAAAGACGATGACATAGAAAGTTACCTAAATAGATATGAATTTTTAGCTACCACGTATGGTTTAGAGAGAGAAAGGTGGAGCCTAAAGTTATCACAAGGGCTTCGTGGTACAGCTTATGAAGTTTTTGCCAAGATGAGCAGAGATGACCAAGACAATTATGACATGTTAAAGCAGGCTCTTTTTGTTAAGATATGAAAAGAATGGAGAATTTTATAGAAAAAAATTCAGGAATGCTAAACTACTGTCAGGTGAGACATATCACCAGTTCTCTGCACGGTTAGAGACATACTTGGAGAAATGGACTGCTTTGGGGAAAACCCAAGATCTTAAGGAAATGATCCTTATAGAGCAGCTAAGAGAGTCCATGGCTCCAGACCTGAGAAAGTTTCTCATGGAACAAGGTGCAGAGAGGCTGGGTGAGTTACTAAATGTCGCTGAAAGATATCAGGCAGCTCAAGCAGAGGTAACTGGTAATAAAAAGAAACAGGTAGACAATTTTAAGGCACCACAAAACTTTAATAAAGTTGATCATAGAGATCAGAACAAAGGTAAGCACCAGTTTGATAGGCCACGATATGATAATAAAAATAAAACCCCACAATTCGATGAAAGGAAATTTGATGAAAGAAAATCTTTCAACCAAGGAAAGAAGTGGTGTAAAGTTTGTCGGATGAACAATCATACCACCGAAAATTGTAGAAGGAAATCTCCTAGTTTTGCTGCTATGAAATCTGGGAAGAAGGGAACAAAGGTCAAACCTGCGGAACTACAGGAACCGAACCACCCCCCAGTGTGTGAAGATGTCATCTGTAATGGAGTCACCATAAGGTGCTTATATGATAAGGTCTGGATTATGATTCAGTTGTGAGTTCTAACCTGGTGCAAGCAGATCAATACACCACAGAAACAGTGGAGATTCAAGCTGCAACCAAGGAAGTAGCGACCATGACACTCCCTATCGCTAAGATAAATGTGAAAACGCGATATGTGGAGGGAGTAATCAAAGCAGCAGTGATAAATGAACCAATCTACCCTCTGATATTGGGGTGTAGATATGTCTTCTTGGGGAATCCCAAGAGACCTGTGATATTGGCAACAGTGCAGACCAGATCACAGTCTAAAAAGGATTAGGATAATCCAATAAATACTCATCCAGATGAGATGAGGAAGGCACAGGCGGAGGACAAAACACTCAAGCCGTGTTTCAAGAAATTGCCCAAATGTCATACACCTCCAGGCAAGGGAGATTTTTATATGAAGAACAAATTGATGTATAGGAAAGCTGGATCTGAATCCAATGGTCACGGACAGCTGGTCCTTCCCACTTCATATAAGACTAAAGTGTTGGAACTAGGGCATGCGATTCCCTTCAGTGGTCATATGGGGATCAGCGCAACCGGACAGCGTATAGCTTGTCATTATTTCTGGCCAGGGATAACTGAAGATATAAAAAGATATGTAAAATCCTGTCCAGAGTGCCAACGAGTAGCACCAAAGCATTGGACTGCACCAGCAACTCTAGGGGAAATGCCCATAGTGGGAACACCTTTTGAGAGAGTTGCAGTGGACATTGTGGGACCTCTCACTCGAACCAAGAGGAGGAACAGCTACATTCTGACTCTGGTGGACACCTGTTCTATGTGGGGAGAGGCGGTAGCCCTGTCATCAATTGATTCTAAACATGTGGCAGAGGCATTACTCACAATTTTCACAAGGTTAGGCTTTCCCAACCAAATCTTGACTGATAATGGCTCTCAGTTCAAGGGGAAACTAACAGAAGAAGTTTTCATGATCTTTCAGGCCAAACACTTCCATTGTAGCCCGTACCATCCCCAAGGAAACGGAAAAGTGGAAAGATTTAACGGGACATTAATGTCGATCCTGAGAAAGTTGGCACATGAAAAACCAGATACATGGGACCAGTACCTTCACACCGACCTCTTTGCTTATCGGGAGGTACCCCATAGTTCAACCGGTATGGCCCCGGCAACATTATTATTTGGGAGGCCAATAAAAGGTCCACTAGAAGCCTTGTTAAGAACGTGGACTGATGAAAAGGCAGAGGAAAATATTACATCATCATACCAATATGTGAATGAGCTGACCACTTATTTAAAAACTGGCTGGAAACTTGCCAATGAAAATTTGAGACAAGCCAGGAAAAAGCAGGCTGCCTATTATAACAAGAAAGCAAAAGACAGAGATTTGGCTGTGGGAGAGAAGGTACTGCTACTTCTACCCGGTAGCCAGAATAAGTTGCAAATTGGATGGCAAGGTCCATATACAGTCCTAGAGAAGGTGTCTAGAACAAATTATAAGATAGATAAGAAGGGGAAAGAAAAAATCTATCATGTGAATCTCCTGAAGAAATATTTGGAAAGAGAAAATCAGGAAGAGACACATTTGCTGACCTTGTCTATTGCAATGGAGATGAAAAAAGAACCACTTTCATCATTTGAATATCCATTACACCCTGGTGAGACCGCTGCACAGGTGAAAATCAGTACACATTTAACGAAAAATCAGAAGGAGAGAGTGCAACAGGTTCTAGATGATCATACAGAGGTGCTAACGGACCGTCCGGGGCATACAAACTTATTAGAATATGATATGAAACTTATAGACCCAACACCAGTTTGTATGAAAGCCTATTCGATTCCTTTCGCTAAGGAGAAAGCTTTGAAGGAAAAGATAGACTATTTGTTGAAGGAAGGAATTATTTCACACAGTGAATCTCAGTATAGTTCCAGTGTGGTTCTATTGAGAAACCCCTCTGGAGAACATAGACTCTGTATAGATTACAGGAGACTGAATGCTATCACAGAAGGTCAGGTGGATCCATTGCCGGATACAAATCAGCTGTTTGCCAGGCTGAATAAAGCTAAATATTTCTCAAAGGTGGATCTGAGCAAAGGCTACTATCAGATTCCAGTAAAGCCTGAGGTTAGACCTTATCTAGCTTTTAGTACCTCAGAGGGACACTATGAATTTAACAGATTGCCATTTGGATTGAAAAATGCGCCCAGTGTCTTCTCTAGAATGATGAGAAAACTGTTGGATCCCCTGAATAATCCATGCATCACAAACTTCATGGATGATATCCTCGTAGTGACAGAAACGTTTGAGGAACACATTAACTCTCTGAACATGTTGTTTGATCGACTTAGAGAAGCGAATTTGACAGCCCGACCAACCAAATGTTGCGTTGGATGTAAAGAATTAGAATTCTTGGGACACACAGTCCATCAGGGAAATATGACCCCTGACCCCAAGAATTTGGAGAAACTGAGAAAAGCACCGAGGCCACAAACAAAGAAAGATGTGAGATCCTTTGTCTCATTATGTGGTTTCTACCAAAAATATATCAACAACTTTAACTCCATATTTGCACCGTTAACTGATTTGACACGCAAAGGAAATCCAGATCGAATTACCTGGACAGCACAGTGTGAATTAGCATACCAAGAATTGAAGAAAAAGCTCACAAGCAAACCTATTTTGAAATTACCTGACTGAGTCAAGAATTCATTGTGAGAACCGATGCTAGTAATCTAGGGTTGGGTGCCACCCTGTTACAGAAGTCAGATTCACTGGATGGGGAATTAACCCCAGTGGCATATGCTAGTCGTAAGTTGAATACAGCTGAAAAAAATTATTCAACTAGTGAAAAAGAATGTCTCGCAGTGATATGGGCGATCAAGAAATTCAATATTTATCTGTATGGGAAGGCATTCAAGTTACAAACAGATCACAAACCCCTGGTTTTTCTAGCGCAAGCCAGGCATGAAAATGCTAGGTTACTATGCTGGTCTTTGCTGTTACAGCCATATCAGTTCAGTATAGAATATATTTCTAGAAAAACTAACCTAGGTGCTGATTTTCTAAGCCGCCATCCGTGCGATGAGACTCAAGGTAATCACCAGGCATAGACAGAAATTTATCTATGTGTATATAGATATAGGGACTGACATATAATGTCTGTTTTAAGTGGGGAGAATTGTGGTGAAAAATTCTAATACCCATATATAAATTAGACATAAATGTAAAGCAGAACGAAATAATACGATAGGAAGAAGAATGGAGAAGGACCAGTGCGTTCCCAGTATAGATAACGCCTTAGTTGTATAACACCGTAATGGCTAACACAAGATTTCTACTTGTCCTAATTCGTTTGTTTCTAAATAAAATGCTTAAGCCTAACGATACGGCGATAACCGTAGTTCTAAAAATAGAATGTGTAGTAAAATCTTCTGAACAACCTTGATTTTAAAAACTAACACTAGTGCAAAATCGCGCACAAAGGTTAGCCTTGGAAAGACAGACGGGCTTAGAAGAAGAGAGAGAAAGAGAGAGAGATAGACGGACTGTGGAACACGGTCACACAAGCAGCTCGCCGTGTGTTTAAAAAATAAACCAACTCGCAGTGTGCATGGCCTGATTTTTTAAAAATAAACAGTGATGAAAAAAACTAACGATACGATGTTAGGTTTTGAAAACAGGTTTAATTCTTATTAGGAAACCTGATATTTACGTAGGGCTCCTGACTTTATACTGATAGTACAGTCGTAAAGGATTGAACAGGTGGTAGTTGAAATTAAACACTTAACATCGAAAAAAGATCGTATTCTTAACTACACCACTTAGCCCCTTGAAAATCATATATTCGTTTACAGGAAGGCTAGTGGACTAGGAATATGTAATAAATTATCTAAAAAGTCCATTAGATAATTAGATATTGGTAATAAAACAGATAGAGAACAGAGATACTGTCAGGTTTGGTCATATCTGCTTGGGATGGAAATCACTGACTTTTGTGAAACATAGTAGTGACAGAAAGTCTAAGATAGTACGTGGGAGGCCATTGGCTGAACTTTGAAGTTAAAAGAAATTGGATTGGGTGACCTATGAATAACAAATAAATGCCTAGAAACGGAGTAGAAGTGAATGAAAATGTTGGAATGACTGGGTACTCTTTTGAATATATTCAAAACGATTGGTCAATACACTGGATACTGGCAGAAGAAATCTTAGAGGGGACGCCATATCGTTACACATTTAGAGAGATGAGATTAGGCAGTGTTATCCAAAATTAAATATATGATAACAGCTTGGACATACCGCAGATCAAACTGTGCCAGTCATCTTTAGTGTGTTTTCCTTACGAATTGTGGTAAGCTAGACATTTTTAATCTGTATTTTATATGAAAATTGAATGTGAAATGATAAATTATGTCTGTATGTGTGCGGTTCAGTAGCAAACATGAGGCAAAACCGAGATATTGCTCCACCAAGTAAAAGATTGTCAGAGAGAAGTATAACTGCATATATATATATTGGATTGCCATATAGTAACATAACACCTATCCTATTGTATGGAAGGGATTACAGCTGGAATTGCAGAGGCATTGTAACCATTAGGGAGAGGAATACTGGTATATATATATTGTCACATGAAAAGCTAGCAGTTGGCCTAAAGCGCTGAACTTTATGTTTGTTTGTACTGTCATGTACTTCAGTGTGGAATAATATTGTATACTAGTTAGTAAGAAGGATGCATAACCTTCACTTTCAGGGACCGTGGTATAGATGGTGATATTGCATCGTCCGGTCTGAGTACTGCGTGATCCAGAAAGTTGGCAGCAGACTCCATGCACAAGATAGCGGCCATTGTCTATCCTATTATCAAACTGAGAAGCAAGCGAGCAGAGGATACAGGTTTCCTGCAGCTGCATTATGAGATAAGAGCATGTCAGCACGTAGAGCCCAACCTTGAATAAACTAACCCTGAATTGAACTTTATTAAAAAGATAAAAGGGACAGAAGTTTTAAAGAAACAGAATCTGTGAATCCTTTAATATTATTTCCACCAGTAACAAACACATGAAGTCGTGATGACAAACAACAACCTAGCATTAAAAGCCAGTATTACCTCATAATAACCCATCACAACACTACACTTATATTACAATACTATTATATGTCTGGACAAAGATCTTTTGTATAAATTGTAGTACATAAACATTGTGCTTACATTGATTGTGATTCCTGATTCACATTGTAGTAGGATCAGGATATCTATATATTGAAAAAGCTAATACATTATATAAAATTTAGCACTTGACTTACTTAAGATAAATCTTTAGAGTGTTATGTGTTTGTGAGTGTCATAGTGTTGTAAATTGTTGTGAATCTTAACTTAGGTGTGTATCTGTCTGTTGGTTGTTGTGAACTTACACTTCATCACTATCATAACCCTAGACATTAAACAAAGTCATCATACAATTCAAGAATAAGTCTGATTGAGGTCGAAATGTGGTAGCAAGCAAGGTTCTCTGTAACACACCAACCTTATTAGATACAGAGACCTTCACAGCTGATCTCATTCAGTACACTAAGTCCCCTATAAATATATTTATATAATCCCAACTCACCACAAAGGTATTTGATTGATGTTTGAAGGTAGCTGTCAAAAACAAAGTCAACACGACTGAATTTGTAGACATTATTCAAATTACTGTCAAGGAGTGTAAACAGGTCTTCAAATGTGTCGTTCCCCTTAACTGGCAACCTTCGCAACAAATTCATGACATCAACAACAACACTGGTTTTCAGGGTATGCTCTTTTTGGAAATTTCTGTCTGTGGTATCAAATTCTTTTGTCAACTCAGACATGAGTTGAGACTTCATGGGTTTGGCAGTAGCACCATTCACATCTAATAAAGATGAAGGTGAAAAAATCAAAGGTAAGAATTTCTGCCATTGTCATTCCTCTCTCCTTGGCAATATCAACTTTTCTCAGAACCTGCTAATGATCATTGATGGAATTTTTTAGTTTGCTTTTTGTCTGTATGTCTGATTGTGCTACACTTAGAAAAGTGAGAAGTTTTTGAAGGTGAATAGGTGCCGATAGTGGTTTTGAGTGGGTTATAAACCTTTCCTCTCGAAACATGAAGAGAACTTCTTGTGCTGTTGTCAAAAATTTGAGCATCTTCTTGGCATTCAATGCTGGAACAAATGCATTGGTTAGAATGTTGTGAAGCCTAACTAAAGCTTTTCCAAGGTAGGGGTTTTCTCTGCTTTCAATATAATGGAGCATCTGTTGGATACCGTTCTATTTCTGAGGGTTCCTGTTAACTCATGATGCATTATCAGTTCATAATCAACTGGTGTAATGTTCAGCAGCCCTTGAAATGTTTTTCTTATGAGGAAAACTTCATTGTAAGCAAGCTCTCATTCAGCAATGTATTCCTTCCTTTTTGTTTGGCCAATGATACCTCTGACTTCTTCTTCGTCTACTTTGATCCTTAGCCGCCGACCGTCAAAGCAGTCAGTGGCCATCACGCCTAGTGGCGTCTTGTAGGGCAACAACACATTGATTCCACTTTGCTCGGTCAGCAGCCATCCTTCGTACAGTGCCCCAACTCTGGTTCATTCTTTGCATCTCAGCCTCCACAGTCCTCCACAAGGTTGTTTTTGGTCGACCTCTCTTTCGTTTTCCTTCAGGGGTCCAAAGCATAGCTGTTCTTGTGATGGCATCAGGGTCTCTTCTGAGGACATGGCCAACCCAGCTCCAGCATCTGCCAGCTATGATGGTGTGCATGTCCTCTTGCTTGCTCTGAGTAAGCAGATCTTGGTTGGTGATGGTATTCGGCCAAAAGATTCGGTGAATTTTTCTTAGGCATGTTGTGTGAAAAGAGGACAATTTCAACATTTCCTTCTCTGTAACTCTCCAGCATTCCGCACCATAGAGAAGCACAGAAAGCACACAGCTCTGATATAATCTAATCTTAATGTTGTGCTTGTGCTGTATTGAAAGGACTTCCAGATGTTGTTTAGGCTAAAAAAGGCTGTTCTTGCCTTATTCATTCTGATGTTGATGTCTTTGCCTGCCCCACCGTCTGGTGTTACTATGCATACTAGTTATGTGAAGGTGTCTGTCTGTACCAGTTGCTGATTCCTTACTGATATGGGCTCAGGCCTCTGACTTCTGAGAGCGGTTTATTGTTTGTTCGAGAGCCATGTCGACACGCACGGCATTAAACTTTCCATTTGTTCTTTAAACAACAAAATGACCATTTTTGAACCAGTCATATACCTCAGGATGATGAGTCTCAAGATTCAGTATTTGCTCGAAGAACAGTGAACCCCATCTCAAATAGATGACTATATCAAAAATGTGGAATATTGGAAGGACATATTTCACTGTTTGCAGGTAGAGATTCCAGTTCCCCTCTCTATCCACTCTTACAAGGTTCTTTAAAAGACTTTATCAGATGCAAGAATCCCTCCAGATATTTGCACGGCTCAGAATTCTTAACTTGTTCCTGTGTGAAAACATCCAACGTTTTCAATGTTTTTCTAATGTTGTGATCAGCTCTTGGAACTTGAGTTGTGCATCTTCTGTTGTTGAGTGCTGCATAGCATTGAGCACATCACCAACTTGTGTATCTAATCTAGCATTTTCCTCAATGGTACTCAAAAACGTTTTCCATTTATGCCTCTCTACCACTTCTGCTAGCATAAACTTTCCTTTCAATGACCTTACATAATTGCTACCTTTAAGGACACTCTCTGCTACTTTTGTACCAAACACATGGTTTTCAATGTGGACGTTTTCTAACCGCTGAATTTTATGTGTTTTCCAATACAGGCAATTTAATGTTCATACTTCAATACATTGTCATCTATTCTCATTTTTAATGTATTTTTTTAGGATTATTTTTTTCCTTGAATATTCACAGTCAAAGATCCCAGATGAGTAAAAATAGTCTTATCTTATAGGAAATTTTACAATGAATCCAAAAAAAAAAAAAAACGTGTCAGGTTTGGTGTACATATTCTGACAAGAACATAAAATTATGAAATTAAATGCTAGCCACTGCATGTATATGCCAACAACAAAATGGCATCCTATAAAACTTATGCCCGGGTTGCCAGATGTCTACCCAAGATTTTACCCTTCCTTTAGGCATGCTATAACAGGATCTGAAGAGAAAACTCGTCCACCTCAAAATTTCTATGGGTCTTATGGTCATGGACTAGACTAATTCTGCAGACATGGCTAAACGACCATAGTTAAAACTGTTCTACTTGGGTCTGCAGTGGGTTTTGAGGCCTTGTCGTATCATTTGGTTGCAAACCATGTCTCTTCTTGTTACTTCAATCACTTCTTCACATACCTCATTTTTGAGGTTTGGATCTGGCTTTTGTGAGTTGTAGCCATCGCCCATCCATATGTCAAGAAAACAGATTACAAGTAATACAATAGAGAAAACCAGATTAATCTTATAGGTGATGAACTGGCACAGACTATGGATTAAGACTTATTGAACATGGAATATTACGGCGACATGCTGCTATACAGTGGAGTGACAAACACTGAAAGAGCTAAAGGGGGTGTATGTTGTATTGTAGCTAGAAAAAAAAAAAAGCATCTTGGGACAAAGCTTTGTCTTAGAGCACATTATGATGCTAAACCTAAAAGAGGGAGAAATCATTATCAACCTTGTCATTGTTTGAAACTCCAGTTTTAAAGTGGCCTTTAGTCATAATTGTTACTCCAAGTTGCTGTTTAAAAATGAACATTGTACTATAATTACAACAGAAATATGACAGTCTGAAAAACTGCAAAAAGTAATTTCACATTTTAATATGTCCTCTTTGTTAGCAATGACATTAACAGTATGGATAAACTGTACACAGTTTATTCGTTAATATAAAATAGATATATACTACTGGACAAAAGTTAAGGGCCACCAAGAAAAACTCCACTATGGACCAAATAAATGCAACCAGGTGTAAACAATTTATTACCAAAATAAAGTTGATTCATCCGTGGAAAAGATCAGTCAAGTGTTTTTTAATAATGTGTGACTTACTAACAAAAAGAATTTCAACTCACCTTTTGAACTAGTGGGGCGTGTTGCAAAAACCACAAGTTTTTGCAGCAACAATGGCAATTTTTAATTGATTGGCAAACTGTAAAGACAAGTGAAAATGTCAAATGTGTATACATTTCTGTGTGCACTAGGTTAATTTTTTTTAAATGTCCAAAAACTGGGTCACTTTAACCCGCACATGAAAATTGCCATTGTTGCTGCAAAAACTCGTGGTTTTTGCAACACACCCCACTAGTTCAAAAGGTGAAAAAGTGTGTTGAATTTCTTTTTGTTAGTAAGTCTTACTTACTTAGTCGTTCCCCTTCTACCGTGAGGTGAAGAGGTTTGGAAGAGAGAGCGCCAGACCATTCTATCAGCTGTCTTCTTCCTGGCCTGGTTCCATTCTAGTCCTCGGTCCTTCAAAGATTGTCTAATGTTGTCCTCCCAGAAGACTCTGGGTCGTCCTGGAGGTCTGGATCCCTGGCTCTTTGTTTCCCATGCTTGTCGTGGTAGCCGATCTTCTCCCATTCTGCAGACATGGCCAAACCATCTTAGTTGGGACTGTTCTATTTGGGTCTGCAGCGGATGGGATTTTAGGCCTTGACGGATCGTCTGGTTGCGGACCATGTCTCTTCTTGTTACTTCAACCACTTTCCTCAGATACCTCATTTCTGAGGTTTGGATCTGGCTTTTGTGGGTTGTAGTCATTGCCCACGACTCGCATCCATATGTCAAGACTGGGACATAGGTGGAGCGGTATACAGCCATCTTCGTTTTCTTACCAACCTCTTTCTTGCTGAGGAATCCACGATTTATGGCCTGAAAAAGTCTCCCAGCCGCTGCTTTTCGAGTGGCCAACTCTTCTTTGATGCCTCCCTTTCGGTCTATAATAGCTCCGAGATATTTAAAGTGGTCGACCTGCTCCAGGACCTGTTCTCCCAACTTAATCTGATGTTTTCTTTCTTCTCGTGATATCACCATGGATTTTGTTTTAGAGCTGCTTATGACCATCCCTCTCTTCTCCAGCTCTTCCTTCCAGACTTGCAGGTTGGATTGGAGATGTGCCTCTGATTTAGCAATCAGGGCAACATCATCAGCAAATGCCAGCTCCGAAATATAGACCTGTCTCATCTTCCAGTACCCCACTGAATACTTTCTTGTTCTCTCCTTACATGCCTTGATGACATCGTCCATAAGGAGTATGAAGAGGTAAGGTGATAGGATATCACCTTGTCTTACACCAGTGGTGGTCCTGAACTCTTCTGACTTATGGTTTGCTGTCCTCACATAATTTCTGCAAGACTTGTAGAAGCTCTGTATAGCATGAATCAGAGGTGCTGGAATATTCTTCCTTGCCAAACAGTCCCAAAGTTTGCTCCAGGGGACCCTGTCAAACGCCTTTTCCAGATCTATGAAACAAAGATGGATCTCACTCTTATACTCAAGGGCCTTTTCACTCAGCTGTCTGAGTGTGAAGATTAGGTCTTGAGTACTTCGGTTTGCTCGGAATCCGCACTGGACCTCATCCAATTGTGGCTCAGCTAGGCGTCGGAGTCTCTGCTCTAGGATTCTAGAGTAGATTTTACCAGGGACACTGAGAAGGGATATGCCTCTATGGTTTCCACATTGTCGATTGTCACCCTTTTTGAAAATTGGTGTTATGATGGCAATCTCCCAATCCTTTGGTATGGTCTTGTTGCACCATGCTGCCTGTAGGACCTTTAAGAGTAATAGGTCGCCTGATGCTCCCATGTACTTAACCATTTCTGGTGTTATACCATCATGCCCTGCTGCTTTGCCCATCTTGATTTTCTCTAGTGCTGCCCTCAGTTCTTCCATCTTTATGTCATCTTCACCATCATTGGTTTTCTCTTCTGTGCTAGTGGTTATCATTTCTGATGCTTCACCATGCTCACCATCCAGGAGTTCTGAGAAATATTCTTTCCATCTTTCCATTACTTCCTTCGGGGCAGTAAGCAATTTGCCTTGCTTGTCCTTTATAAATTTGAGAGGGCATTGTTTTTCTTTCCTCATGTTCTTTAGGGTCTTATAGAACAATTTCTGGTTTTCTTGTGCATCTTTTTCTAGCTTTTCTCCAAATTCTTCCCAGGACTTCTGTTTTGCTGCTAGCACTTTGTTCTTTGCTTCTGTTCTGAGTGTCACATATTCTCTATATTTTTCCATTTGTCCTGTTGTGTTTTTAGCTCCTAAGTATTGTTTCCATGCCATTTTCTTCTCTCTTATTTTCTCTTTGACTTCCTCTGTCCACCAAGGTGTCCTCTTTCTCTGGTTCCCAAGTCGGACTTCACCGCATGCTTCTGCAGCAGCTGTCTTTATGATATCCTTGAATTTATTCCAGAGGGTTTCCAAGTCATCAGGTCGTTCTTCTGTGTTGCTCACTGCTGTAGCAATAAGCCCCTGATATCTGGTCTTAATTTCTGGCTCTCTCAGCTTGTAGGTCCTAATGCTCATTTCTCCTGCTCGTTTACTTGGTTTCTTGCGTGATGTTGGGCAGTTCCTAGGCTGAGCAACTCTTTCAGTTGTTCGTTTGATTGTTAGCAGGTAGTGATCACTTCCAATCTCTGGCCCCCTCCAGACTCTTGCATCTCGGACATATCTGAATGAGCTTCTCCGAACAATGGCATAGTCGATCACTGACTTCTCATTCTTGGTTGGTTCACATCTAGTGTATGCATGTATGCGCTTATGGGGGAACTTTGTGTTTGTAATGATCAGATTCTGCTCACTGCAGAATCTAAGGAGTCGCTTTCCATTGTCATTGAGAGTATCTTCTCCATATCTTCCGATAACTCCACCCCATCTAGCATGGTCATTTCCAACTCTGGCATTAAAATCTCCGAGCATGATAACTTCATCTAGGCAGTCATCCACTGTCCTTTGAAGCAGCTCGAAGAATTCCTCCTTGACCTCTGCTCTCTCATCCTCATTTGGCCCATACACTATGACCAGGTTGACTATGGTTTCTCCTTCTTTTAGTTTTACAACCATAATGCGCTCCGAGACAAAGTTCCATCCCTTGATACTATCTTTTTGATTTTGGGCCACAATGCAACCCACGCCCCCTTTAGCTCTTTCAGATATGGGTACACCACTGTAGAGCAACGTGTTGCCATCGAGATCCATGACTCCTTGTCCTTTTTTCTTCGTTTCCGTTATAGCCAGGATTTCTAGTTTTGCTTTCCTCATCTCTTCCACCAGCTCCTCTTCCTTCCCATTTATACTTCTTGTGTTCCAAGTTCCATAAGTCGTAGTCCGTAGTCTGTTTCAGTTCGTCGCCTTTAGAATCAGTCCGGTTTTCTCTCTTGTATTGCTCGTAATCATAGTTTAAGACAAACAGGTGATTGGCCTGTTGTGCCTTTGCATGGTGGAGGGGCTGCCTCCTTACGGCCTCCATGCAGGCCGCCCTCCTCCTTTTTCATCCGGGCTTGGGACTGGCATTGGCGGAGTTTTGTTAGTAAGTCACACATCATTAAAAAACACTTGACTGATCTTTTCCACGGATGAATCAACTTTATTTTGTAATAAATTGTTTACACCTGGTTGCA
Source organism: Oreohelix idahoensis (assembly GCA_024509875.1). Lineage (NCBI taxonomy): Eukaryota > Metazoa > Mollusca > Gastropoda > Stylommatophora > Oreohelicidae > Oreohelix > Oreohelix idahoensis. Next base: position 139,720 of record JAMPIV010009530.1, on the reverse strand, counting down.
TTTATTTGGTCCATAGTGGAGTTTTTCTTGGTGGCCCTTAACTTTTGTCCAGTAGTATATTATAAAAAATGCACATTGCTCAGATATTTTAGCAGCATGCTTCAAAATGGAATTATCAAAACATAAATTGACAAGTAAATTAATCATGGTTAAATTTCAATTACTAGTACTATACAGAGCGCATGAACATAAATTGATACTGTGAATTTTTAAAAAAGTAACACTGTTGATGCTGTATATTGTAAATAAGAATGTGGAAATACTGTTTTAATACTACATAATGTTATAATTTATAATATGTATCAGAGACATGACTATTAACATTCACAATATTATTATACACACAAACACTCGTACAACTGGATCAGTCACTATCTAACAGACAAAACAGCATGAGTGCAGGTGCATGGACAGATTAGCAGAAAGACAACAATGGAGCAGGGAGTCCCACAAGGTGGGTTCCTCTTCCCTACACTCTTCCTTATTTAAACAAATGACATCACAGATACAGAAAACATTCACAAGAATGTCCACAATTCCCTCTATGCTGATGATCTGGCCATGTAAACATCAGAAGAATACACCACCACAGCAAGAGGGTGCATGCAGGATTCACTGCAAGCCCTTGAAAGTTGGTCCAGAAAGTGGCTGATCAAAATCAATGAAAAACAACAATGCATTCTATATTTACCTTGTCAAACAAACTACAGCAAGCAAAACTACAACTAAAATGGGCAGGTAATACGAGAGTAAGAAATACCAATGTACTTAAGTATCACATTAAACCCCCACATGACATGGAACACAGATAACAAAAACACAGATAAGGGAAAAACTGTGCATGCATAGCAGTGAATTCCTTTCCCGACTTTGTTCAACTAGTATTCTCAATGTGGCTATCTGGCCTGTTCAGGATCTGTTTTGTCAAAAACCTGCTTGTTCATCTCTCAGTTGATTGCCTATGGCCTCTGTTACTTTTGAAGGATTGTTATTGTTGATTAGAATGAATGTCCTTGCAATCCGGTCAAACCTGTGCTCAGTCTCTTGAGTATCTCTCAAGGATAATTCCGTTGAATATTTTTCCCAGCGCTGATAGTAACATTATTTCTCTATAATTTGTGCACTCTTGTAAATTTCCCTCTTAGTCAACTTGACCAAATAACTGTCCTTTTATTCTGCCAATATTTCTTTTCTCTCCCAGACTCTGTCAAGTAGTTCGCATAATATATACTACTCGTCAAAAGTCAAGGGACACCCTATTATTTTCAATACACTTTTATATAAGCGCATAGAATGATTAAATGAAGGAAGTTTTTAGTAAAAATGAGTGCAATATCTTCCTCTGACAGTCCTCTATGCACGTTAAGCATAAAAACAACTCACCGACAACCATGGTGATCACGTGCAATTTGGTTTGCTGACCATAAATTCACATTTTTAATGTTTTTTCAAACTTCCGTACAACCAAACAGGTGAAGTAATCGTGCTGATTGACATTCCACGTGCAATAGTGACTTTTCGTGAACATAGTTCACTCTTAATTTGTTTTACAATCAGCAGACTTAGGGTAGTTTCATCACTTGCAAAAACCTGGCTGTCACAGAGAGATTTATGACCAATAAATTTTCTATAGTCTCTTCTTTCTTCCACCTGTGTCCTCTATATTATTATCACTCTTTATCCTTTTTTCCTGTATTTTTTTGCATTCGTTTGTTTGCGACTAAATATTTCTTTCCCATTCTCACTTTACCGGTTTTCTTTCTCATACGCAGTAATTCTATGACATAACATGTCAGTCTCTGCACCAGACGATTTGGTGGGAGAATGCATTCGGTCAGTCGCTGCAGGTAGATGAGAAATTGGGAATAGTCACCTATCTCAGACATAGGGCCGACATTTGTCTACACTTTCAGCTGACACGCGCGTTTTCTTCGGCTGAGCACTCAGGTGAGGCGCTATAACTGTCACCTCTACGGCGCAGTATGAGACATTTGTCTGGGTTTCTCCATGACACGGCACTCACTGTTGGCCCTGGTCAGCGAAAAGTGTGATCTGTCACTCACTCCTTGCCCAGTAATGAGAACAGTTAGATGAAGGTGCGAAGACGCACTCATTGGCATGTTACGGCCAGTCCTTGAGTTAAACAGGAGGTGTTAAGAGAAGGGGAGGCTATTGCGTGGGCTATGGAAATAGTGTACATCTTTGTCTGGTTTTTCATATATACTAGAGAGAGTTAGATTTCATTTTCACTCAGTAACTTCAAAGTCAAGACAAGAACAAGCCTTCGTTCAATTTCTAAGAATCTCTGTTAATAGAGATGGAATTTAGCTTGGTCGAAGTGGTTTAAGTTTCTTAGTAATTCTGTGTTGAGGTATATATTAAGTATCTAATATTTTGTGAGTGTTAAAGTGTTAAATCACTTATTTCATTTTATTAGTTTCTTTTGGTGCAGAGTGATTAAATTATTAAGTCGGTTATATTCTCTAGTGACATGGTTCAGTGGAACGCAGAATAAATTGTAATTTCTATCTTAAACTTAGCGTAGCTATAAATGAATTAAATTTAACTGCTAATAATCAGTCAAGAATATTTTTTTTTTTAAACTTAACTCATAAACTGCACTGTACATCACTGAGTGTTGATGGATGTATTCCTAATTCATGATGATTGATTTTATTTATATAACTTATTTCACGGGAAGTGTTAATCGATAAGTCAAGCCTACGCTTGCAGTTAACATGTAAGTTATAACTAGTACATAGCATGTATAAATATTTTATATATTTGTTTCTTTTATTCAGTTAATACTGGGGTTGACCCAAACTTTGCCAGCGTTTAGTACACGAGAAATAGCTGAGAAGAATTAAAAATCATGTTCCTTGAAGACTTTAACAAAGTTAAATGAACTAACGGGCCTTTCGCGCCAGAATTAATTCTACCTGAAAAACTCTCATGTACATTTTTTGCGCCCCTTGTGGCAAGTAATATCAGTAAAAATCTGACAGAGTTTTGACTAGTGATGTGGTGACCACATAAAGTCCTATCCTGAAAGAAGACCCCGACCTGGAATTCATCATTTTTTTTAAACCTACTCTATTGACACTGTGCTAGCTATTGGCGTTTGTGCCTGGACAGTTTTATGTGACTGTAACAGATATTCAAAAATTAAGAACACACAAGGAGCCGTTCCCTGAAGCAGTGAATTCAACCCGTCTTTTTGGAACTGGAGGTTTCTTGGACAAGGCTACATTCAAAGTATCTGTATGTGCATGTCCTAAAACTTTGTTTTCCTGAGGTTGCTACAAAAGCTGTAAGTAGGCCAGTACGAAAGTGTCCCCCGCTGAATGAATAGAGTGAAAGCAGGATGGAGTGTTTCCTTTATTGTGGTATTTTGGCACCCATTTATTTTGCTGTCTTAACATCTCTTTATGCAAGATTTATTGCTAATAATATTTTCCTCAGGATAGATCATACTATCTGTAAGTCTGTCCATACCTGTAAAAGAGAAAATATTAGACTCAATCATATGTAACTGTGACTCTTTGGGGCTATCACTTTCTTCTAACGGGACTGTGAGCTATATCCATTGGGGAGAAGATCAGTACAGTGGGTCTATCATTCCTGTAGAAAGTCATTAATTTTTTTTGACTATGTGTATATGTTCTTTGATGTAATTTTATGTGTTGTGACGAAATTTTTAGATGATAATTAAAATTTCTCTTAAACTTAAACAGCGTGTTGGTCAGCTCGTTCCCAAATATATCTGTATAATCACTGTTATAGTTTTTTTCCCACGTCTGTGTGTCTAACTGTCGTCACTTAAATAAGCGCGCACGTGACTGGTATCTAAGTCATATATATTAATATATGTTGTCAATAGTCTGTCTGACTTTTGTGTATCTGTCGTAGAAGATAGGCCTGAATGAGAGAAGTTTCTTGATTTCAGGAGACAGCCATCTATTGATTTTCTACCATCTCACTCGTGGAAATCTAGGTTCTATTATCATCTTGCACTGAACTATCACCTATTCTAATCTATCGGAAGGGACCAACCCAAGTCTTAATCCCCTATCAAAAATCTACGACACATGCCACCGAGAAGATGTCTTGACACCTTACAAAGAATGAGGGCTATAGCGTGAGTTGAAAGTGGTTTATCTGTCCGTAAGGTTGCTAGACGGTTTGCAGTGTCACACTCTACTATCCAAAGAATTTTGGAGAGATTTCAGGCCACAGGAAGTGTGGAGGATCGCCACCGGCAAGGTCCCCCTAGATGCACCAATAGACATGATGACCGGCACCTCTTGTTGCCAGGCCTGCGCCATCGAACAGTGACTTGTTCCACTCTAAGATGTCAGCTGAGACAAACTGTAAACGTTAATGTCAGTCAAAGCACCATTAGCAGACGTTTACATGAATTTGGACTGGCTGCTCGACGTCCTGCAGTCAGAATCCCTCTTACTCCTGCTCATCGCAGAGCCCATGTTGCTTGGTGTCGCGAGCACATCCGATGGACAAGGCAACAATGGAGTCAAGTTCTCTTCACTGATGAATCTTGCTTCACTGTGTCATTCAATGATGGCAGGATTCGAGTTTGGAGACGACCAGGAGAGCGATTTACTGATGACACAATTTGAGAGGTGGATCGTTATGGTAGGGGTTCTGTCATGGGCTGGGGAGGCTTCTACAGACACGGCAGGACCCCACTCTACATCATCCAAGGCAACTTGACCGGCCCAAGATACCAGAACGAAATCTTGAGACCAATTGTTCAGCCTGCTCTGGAGGTCATAGGTGGTAATGCCATCCTCCAAGATGATAATGCTCGACCCCATCGAGCTCGTGTGGTGAATGAGTTTATTCAGCAACATGAGATGATCAGGATGGCGTGGCCAGCTCATTCACCTGACCTTTCTCTGATTGAGCACCTCTGGGGTGTCCTTGGTCGAAGATTGTCAACAAATCACCCCCTGCCAATGGATGTTGCACAGCTGACTGCATTTCTGCTTCAGGAATGGCAAGCTGTTCCTCAGGATACTCTTCGGACCCTTGTGGACTCGATGCGTCTACGCTGTCTTGAATGCCTTGCTGCAAATGGTGGTCATACCCGATTTTGAAATGTCTATTTGTCCAATATCTACTGTGTGACTTTTGAAAAGGTGGGTGACACACTTCACAGCTTCATTGCGTTTGAATGTGTGTTTCCATTTCTTTACGTGGCATGTCAATTTGGTATTCAATAAATGCCATTTTGACTGATACCAATTATGTTTATATCAGATTTGTTTTATGGTTTAAACCAAGGTTTTTCTAAGTCGCCCTTGACTTTTGACGAGGAGTATATATAAGTATGGTATATAAACCAATAAAACGGTATTGAATCAGTTCTACAGATTAACAGTTTACATGAAACAAGGGATGTTTCGAGTTTTACCCTACGTCAGCCAGTTACACACAGGTGACAAGGACAAGAATTACATATAGGTACTACAAAAACATACGATGATGAGAAACAAACACCAAATGAGCGATACAAGCAGATGGAAAAAGTAAACATCCACAGTGATGAGCAAAAAAAGAACAATAATAATGCAAGAAAATCATAAAACCTGAAAGAAATACCGAAACAAGAAAGTAAATAATCAATGAAATGAAAAAAAAGAGAATGAACAAAACTTTGGAACAAGTAAAAGGTCACTTAGCTAGATCCGTAGATGCTTGGAATAGAACACTGAGGTAGCTTGTCCAAGAAATCGTCTAAGGAAGTGACGTAGAAGATAGCGACAATTTAAAAAGATAGAAAAGGATACGAAATGAACCAAAACAAAAACATAAGAAGATAGACCAAAAAAACTACAAATAATGAAAAAGAGAAAAGCCACCAGAATTTTTGCAAATTGATGCTGGACAATTAGGCCTTTTGGAGATAAACAGCCCATTTGAAAAATGAGGCGATTCTCCAACGAAATATTTATTTATTTAATTTGTATAATATCACTGTAGAGGTATGAATATCTGTTTTGATGGCATCTGGACCAGCTACGTTTCCATCGTTCAGAAGCTTTAAGGCTTTATTTCTTCTCTACTTGGTCATTCACAGCTGATTTATAGCTCCTCTTCTGCTGGCCAGATGTCTAGGAGATTTACTGGAGCCAGTTTAATGTGAAGTTCCTGTGGTGCCCAGTTGGCAGATAGGATAGTAAGATTCACTTTTGTAGCTAAGCGGTGGTGCCATTTGGAAGGTGCTGGGTTTGATTCCGCAGTAAGCCTCTCGCTTCTGATATTTTTCTGTTGTCTGGTTTTTTACTTCTTTATTTCTCATGACAGCCTGAAACACACTTTTATGTGTGTATTATTTATTTACTGTTTGCAAGCCTCAGGTTTCACTCTATTTATTTAAATCTTAGAAAATAAGTTGTAAGCAACCAGTTCTACGTTTTTTTGTGGAATGACTGTCAATAGCTCACAGAACACTAGTGCTCCATGGAATTTTGAGAAATGCTGATGCAAAAAATTGTGGTAACATGCCAATTGTTGTTTGATTTTATTTCCATTTCCAAATTTCATAAATCTCTTGTAATCACTCATTAACATTGTCAGACTTCTTTGTGTGAAAGTTCTGTGTTTGACTGAAGTCTCAATCATGTTTTTTTGGCTGGAAACACCAAAGGCATGATTGAGGTCAGGACAAACCTTAAATTTTCATCAAAAAGTCATAATCCATGAATACAAAAAAAAAAAAAAAATCACTTTGTCCCTTCCTATTCTAAATCTTTTTCAGTGACTGTATCTGAGCTTTCATACCATTTATAAATATTTATAAATTATTATATGTGCCTCTGACTCTAGCCTTTGATAATAGGATGGTACAGGTTCTAGAATTTGGGTTTCACTAAATTCACTACCTGTATTGTAACTTTCAAACTTCTTTATCCATGATCACCCCCAATTTTAAGCCAAACTTCATCCTCTGGTATACAATTCTTCTTCTTCTTTGATACAATTATTATGCCATAATAATAAGTGCTCCATAAGCAGCCCACCATCATAGCGGGTAAACGGTGGAATTTGGTGGGCCACATCCTCAGAAGAGATCCTGACACCATCACCAGAACTGCCATGCAATGGACTCGAGACAGAAAGTGAAAGCAAGGATGGCCAAAAGCCACCTCACAGAGAACTGTGGAGGCTGAAATGCTAAGCATGAACCAGAGCTGGAGCACCATATGAAAGATGGCTGTTGAACAAGCAAAGTAGAGACAGTTTGTTACTGCCCTACAAGGCACCACCAGGCGTGTTGGTCAGTGATTGCTTTGTGAGTCAACATCAAGGATCAAACAAGAAGACACTGAATAAATTCTGCATCACAAACATCATGCCAGTAAGAATTCTCTCCTGTATACACTATTTTATGTTGTTGTAGGTTATCTTTCTCAATAAATGATACACCATAAATATCAGACTTGAAGAATTTGTCTTCCTCTATTATCTTGTGAGACCAAATGATTAAATCACTGCCAGCAGCAGCAGCACTATCACTCACACTAAGCTGTGTACATGTATACTTTTATGACTTTGTAGACTACCACTCTCAGTAAATGCAGCACCACAAACATCAGACTTGTACAGCTTATTTCCTGAATGTATCCTTTCATGTCTTTGTAGGTTGCTTGTCTGAGTAAATGCTGGTCCACAAAAATCACACTTAAAGTTTATTTCCTGTATGTGTTATTTTGTGTGTTTGTAGGCTATGTCTCCGAGTAAATGCTGTTCCACAAACATCACACTTGTATGATTTATTTCCAGTATGTATTCTTTTATGACTTTGTAGGTTGCTTGTCTGAGTAAATGCTGCTCCACAAACATCACATTTGTATGGTTTATTTCCTGTATGTATTCTTTTATGACTTTGTAGGTTGCTTGTCGTAGAAAATGCTGCTCCACAAACATCACACTTGTAAGGTTTATTTCCTGTATGTGTTCTTTTGTGTGTTCGTAGGCCATCTCTCCGAGTAAATGCTGTTCCACAAACATCACACTTGAAAGGCATCTCTCCTGTATGTATTCTTTTATGACTTTGTAGTATACCTGTATGAGTAAATGCTGCTCCACAAACATCACACTTGTATGGTTTATTTCCTGTATGTATTCTTTTATGACTTTGTAGGTTGCCTGTCTGAGTAAATGCTGCTCCACAAACATCACACTTGTAAGGTTTATTTCCTGTATGTGTTCTTTTGTGTGTTTGTAAGCTATCTCTCCGAGTAAATGCTGTTCCACAAACATCACACTTGTATGATTTATTTCCTGTATGTATTCTTTTATGTCTTTGTAGACTACCATTCCACTTAAATTCTGCTCCACAAACATCACACTTGTAAGGTTTATTTCCTGTATGTATTCTTTTATGTCTTTGTAGATTACTACTCCGATTAAATGCTGCTCCACAAACATCACACTTGTAAGGTTTATTTCCTGTATGTGTTATTTTGTGTGTTTGTAGGCTCTCTCTCCGGGTAAACGCAGCACCACAATCATCACACTTGTAAGGTTTTTTTCCTGTATGCATTCTTTTATGATTGTGTAGGTGGCTTGTCTCAGTAAATGCAGCTCCACAAACTTCACACTTGTAAGGCTTCTCTCCTGTATGTATTCTTTTATGTCTTTGTAGATTACCTCTCTGAGTAAATGTGGCACCACAAACATCACACTTGTAAGGCATCTCTCCTGTATGTATTCTTTTATGACTTTGTAGTATACCTGTCTGAGTAAATGCTACTCCACAAACATCACAATTGTAAGGCTTCTCCTCTGTACATATTCTTTTATGTTGCTGTTGGTTATCCTTCACAGTAAATAATACACCACAAATATCACACTTGTAGGACTTACTTTCCTTTAGTTTCATGTGAGTCTGAATGCTTAAATCATTACAAGTAGCAACAGCTCTGTCACTCCCACAAAGTTGAACATTTATCTCACTGGCAGAAAATTGTTTATTACAATTTATGTTACAGACTTGATTTTTACAAACTGATGTATTACTGTGTAGGTTGTCAAACATTTTAGCAGTCATTTCCTGACTGTTGATGAGGTTCACTGATGCTTCATTACCAGTGAGCCTCACGTTGATGCTATCTTCTCTTGCTACATCAGTAAAGGTGGCATCTCCAATGTTATTCACTGCTTCACTCATGTTATTTCCACTGTCCTGTGGTAACACATTCTGAAGATCACTACATTTATTTTCAAACTCCCCACCTCCATCTCTGTGTACTGCTTTCATATGCTTATCCAGGACATCAAGTTGGAAGAAATGAGTGTTGCACAGGTGACAAGAATAAACACCTGTAATAAAAAAAATAATGAGCAAAGATAAATAATCCATTGCATGTCTTACATGTTTAGTTAAAATTTGTTCACAAAGTTTAGCAACAAACACATAAGCACAATTTCCTGATAATTATGTGATTGTTATTCAGGATAAACATCATTGCAAACCAGACAAACCCATTGGTGCTAGGTCTCTCTCAGTAAATGTTCAAGTGTTTGAATGCTTACTGTACTGTAGCATCCTGATTGTATACATGTCGGATGTATCCTCTCCTAAGTCATACCTGCTAGTCTTATGTTTGGTGCCACATTCCAGCTATCTTAGCCTTGTTGATTCATCTACTGCAGTGTTGTTTTCTAACAGATGATCATTTACTGTCCTCAGTATCTCTCCCTTGTGCAGGACCAGTGTCCCCACTATGGGTGCACACGAAGCTTTAGCACGTTTCACTAGCTTTGCCCTCAAAGAAATGTAATTATGTGATTAACCGTCTAACGTATTAATGCCATTTTTTGCATACAATGTTATATTGGGTTAGACCCAACAAATATATACTTTATATCTGTGCATCTTGTCCAGTTCCCATAAACGGATGAAATCCTTTGATCTTTGTCGGCATACTAATTATTGTGTATCGAGAAAAGAAATTTTACCACTTCATGCACAGATTCTGTGAATTGATTAGGCATAGGCGTGTCTACTATTACAATAATGTGGCCATCACGTTTGCAATTGAATACGTGTTGAAGATGATTTCTTAAATGATCTGCATGCGAGATACTCGTGACATTGTTTGTCATTGACATTTAATGCGCTACCATACTGGACCTTCCTTGATCTAATTATTTCAATGGGTATCATCTCTTTGCGGTTCATAAATATCATAATGGAACGTTGCTCCTCTAATGTGCTTGTAAATAACGGTAAGGTCATCTTTAAAGAAATTAAACTTCATCCGAATCATAATCAGATGTCTCTGAGAAATTGATAATCAATCTCGGCTGAATGAAGGACAAACCATCATTCGTCCAATATTCCTCTTCCTCTTGTAACACATGGTTCTCACATTTCTTCCAATAATCCCTGGCTATGTTCGAGATGGTGGCTTTTGTAAGTATTTCAACATCTTTTAATTTGAACGTCCTATTTTCTGTTGCTACCTGTTCCTTAATTCTAGCCCAGACTAATTCTATTGGGTTTAAGTGAGAATGGTAAGGAGGCAATCTTAAACATCTGTGACCATGTTCATGGATTGCCTTGTCTATGTGAAATATCTTTGTATGCTGTGTATTTTTTACAATTTCAAGTAATTCAGGCTTCAGGGACATTTCGTTGAATGGAATGTTGTTTTTGGTCAGCCAAATCTTTATTACATCTTTAGTACTTGATGAATTAGGAACTTTATCTTCTGGTGCCACAACGTTGTGATATGAAGCATTGTCCATTATCAAACACGACGGTCTATCCAATGAAGGAAGTACATGATTCACAATCCAATCTTGAAATATCTTGCCATTCATCTTTATGATAATCCCTATTATCTGTGGATTTTGAAACAAATATGAGTTCAGTATTATTTAGAAGCCCATGATGGCATCTTCATGCATGTGCAATTATTAGGCGCTGTCCTTTGCTGCTTGGTACTAGTCTCTTAGTTGTCCCATCAGATGATTGCCATTCTCGTTCATTACTGTGGTGCGCATTGATCCAAGTTTCATCTAAATACACAAAATCATAACAATCTCTTCTCATTTCTCTGACCTCGCGTAAATATTTGCTTCTCATTGCAACTATATGTGGCTTCTCACAAATAAGGTTTCTACCACCAACATATTTTCTAAAAGTGAATCCCAAACTCCTAATAGTCCTCCATAGCGTAGATTTGGAAATATCAATGTCATTATTCTTTCTTAATCAAATTTTCAATTTCCTTAAAGTCACTGCCTCATTATTGTGAAACATATTGCAAATTTCTCTGCGGATCAATCCTCTGTCAAAATTATCCACCACTCTTGGCCTAATTTTTGTGTGTAAAACACTGGAATTAGACATTTCAGATGTCGCTATCCAGCGGTGCAATGATCGTTTGCTTATCCCCAAGGCGTGAATAGTCCTCTTTTGTGGGTTTGAAATAGAATGATATAGTTTTCCTCGAGTAGCTTCATTGCAGAAATACTTAAAAATCCTATTTGTGATTTGCTGTAATGTCATAAAATGTACTCGCAGACTCATTTTTCCTTCTTAACCACACAATAATTTTTGTAGACACACCTCTGATTGACAATGTGTGCGTTGCACCGGATATAAACTGTTTTATGTTCAAGAAGTGCGATTTCACGCAATTTCACTCAAAAATCATGCCAAATACTTGATAAACCAAAAATGTGCAAATGAGGTCGTATAATTTACTGTAGACATTTCAATATGTGTGCGTGTGATGTGTGTTGGCAAGTAGGATTTTATATTATATCGCAAAGAGACGAAAATTGAAACCAATGGCCGCATTTTAGTGAAAAATTTAATTCATAGGGTCTATACCATTTCAAATTCACACACAAAATTTCACTTACATGCGTTATATATTCGCTGAGATATAGCATTTTGAAGTTGGGCAAAGCTAGTGAAACGTGCTATAGTCTTTCAGCACTCTTATTGTAATGTCATACACCTGAATGACTTGTACAGTAGTTTCACACCAGTTTCTAAAGATTAAGGCCTCCATAAAATTTTCTATTCACGAAACAGACATCCATTTTGAAACTTTAAAAGTATGGATTGAGAGTGTGATACAATAACTGACCTGGTTACTGCAGTAACAGCCTCTATCTCCATTATGTAGACATTAACTCATTCTAACCCAGGTATTTGTTCGGTTTTACCCAGGACCCAATATGCAGACCTTTTTTTTTCTACAAGTGATGTTTTAAAAACAGGCAGTAGACACATATATTAATTTAGTAGATATATGTGTTATGCATCAAACTTCAGAAAATTGGCTTCAGAATGTTGTGAAATACTGTTGAGTTCTTATGTGATGTTATAATTGTTTGTTATATCTTGTGAAGTGTAGAAACAATAAAAAAAATCAAAATAAAAAATGAATAAAAATTATGCACATACACGTAAATATTTCAGCTGTACTTAACTCATTCTAACCCAGGCATTTTTTTTGTTTTAACCAGGACCCAATATGTAGACATTTTTTTTTCTACAATTGATGTTTTAAAAACAGGCAGTAGACACATATAATGATATTAATTTAGTAGATATATGTATTATGTATCAAACTTTAGGAAATTGGCTTCAGAATGTTGTGAAATACTGTTGAGTTCTTATGTGATGTTATAATTGTTTGTAATATCTTGTGAAGTGTAGAAATTACAAAAAATCCAAAAAAATATGAATAAATATTATGCACATACATGTAAATAGTTCAGCTGTACTTAACTGATTCAGTACGCAGAGTCAATTTCAGATGCGCAGTTCCATTCATCTGGCCGTAGAGTCTATTTAAAAAAACTAACTAATTTTTATTCTTTTTTTCCAATCCAGTATTTTAAAGTGACCGGAATTTTATCCAGAATGAAAGTAAGCACAGTTTAAGCATTTCAAAACAGTCTTTGCTCAAGTGTTGGTGGGAATTTTGGTGTGTTTGGTTAATTTTTATTCACATTTCGTTGTGATAAACAATGGTTGAAATTACACAGTATGGAAGCGATTTACAATCCAAATGTCCTGCTCGTTTAACAGTTATTCAGGCCCAAGATTGACTGGAAACTGTATTAGACAGTAGTGAAAGTGACACCAGCGAATCTTCATCAGATTCTGATCAAGAATTTGAAATTTATTGTGATTCTGACGAGTCTATAATAAGTGATTCTGAAGCAGCTGAGAAGGGGGTGTCGCCGCAGGCAGGTTCCAGTAAAACAAAATGTAGGAAAGTTGAGTCTGACCCTGTAAAATCTGTTTGGAGAGAAGTAAGCAAAGGTGCCACATTTAATTCATTTAGATTAATGCCAAATAAAACACCAGGTGTGAATGTGAATCTAAATGACAGCTCTACACCACTGGACTGTCTCAAGGCTCTGTTGACAGATGATGTTCTTCAGCTTTTATGTAATTCAATAAATGCATATGCATCATATAAATGCGTGATGAACAATCCACAGAAAAGGAGGTCTATTTGTTCAAGCTGGACACCTCTTACTATATATGAGCTGATAAAATTGTTGGCCATACTTATAGCAATGGGGATTGATGTTCGACCAGGCATCAAGCACTACTGGTCGAGACAGGAAATTTTGTATACTGAATTTTATCACACTGTGTTCAAATGTGAACGCTTTGAAAGTATTTTTCATACAATGCTGCACTGTTCACAGCCTGATTCTGAAAGTACAGCCAAAATAGAATCCTTCATGAATTAGCTGTTAGCAAAATTCAACAATGCATTTTACCCATTTGAAAATTTATCGTTTGATGAAATGGTGGTTGGTTTTACAGGACGATGGCAGTATAAACAGTATAATAACAGTAAGCCAAAGAAGTATCACATCAAAGTATTTGGACTGTGTGACTTAACTACTGGGTATGTTTTAAATTTGCTTCCATATTTTGGCAATAAAACCGCTTGTAATCCAGAGGCAGATTTAGACGGAGGCATGGCAGTCAAGGTTTTTCAAACGCTGCTGGCACCATTTGGAAAAGGCCATCATGTTTTTGCTGATCAATACTATACTACACATCAGCTGGTAAATTACTTGATTAGCCAGAAAACATATTTTACAGGCACTCTAAATATAAATAGGAAAAACTTTCCAGCTGAAATCAAGACACTGAAGCTTCATAATCTTGAAACAAAATCCTGTCTTGATGACAATAACTCAATTCTTGTGACTGCATGGAAAGATAAAAAGGCAAAAAATGCCTGTGGTTACATTGTGTCCTCCAAGGCTTCAGTAGAAAATATTAGTAAATCAGATAAGAGAAAGAATTTGAAAACAAAACCAAAAGTTATGCATGAATATAACTTTTCTATGAATGGATGCAACAGCGTAGATTAAATTTTGTCTTATAACTTCAACAGGAAAAATTACAAATGGTGGAAAAAAACTGTTCCATTGGCTTTTAGAAATATGCCAGAGTAATGCATTTATTCTTTATACTCTGACAAGAAATGAGAAAAGGAAACATAATATTTTAGATTTCAAGTTACAACTTGTCAAAGAACTGACCGAAGCAGCAGCCACTTTGATGCCTGAGGATGTTCAACAAGGATCTTCTCTGCTGTTACTTGGTAGACCCAGAATGTCAAATGCTGTTGAGAAACTTCAAGGATCTCTGCATCTTATTATGTGGTCTAGCAACTAGAGAAAGTGCATTCACTGTAAAGCATCCAGGAGTTCTTTTATGTGTAAAGGATGTACTGCCAATCCTCCACTGTGCACAAAGTACTGCTTCGAACAGTATCACAGCAGCAAGAAATAAGTTTTTATACTGACAGCCACTTGTCAATAATTTGTAGTTATGTTTTCTTGAAATATTAGTGCCATTTATGTGATTGAAATTGTGTTTTTATGGACATGGATGTTTAGGATGCAAGCTGTGAATTTTAAAATGTTTTAGTGGAATCTCTTCAGTAAGACTCGTGTTACTTCTATGTGAAAAATGAAAAAAACTGGATGTTCAATCACAGTTTTGTTACTTTTTCTGTATTACCAAATGGATTACCTACAAAATGAAAGCAATGATAATGTATTGTGATAACAATTTCTGATGGAGGTCTTAGGTAAGTGGAAATTTTTTTTTCTTCATAACTTCATATCTTTTTTTTTTGGCATGTACTTTTTAGTCTAATAAAACTACTATACTATAAATTTAATAAAATTGATTAATATGTTCATAATGCCCATTCATTGTCCTTTAATTTCATATATAATAAGCTATACTTTACTTATAATTAGATATTTTATCTCAGTAAACCTAACTTATGTATATGCAAACTTTTTCATAACTTTCCACTCTGCAGGGAGCATAGGCCTTCAACAAACACATGCCAAGTCCTCCTGTCACGTGCCATCATCTCAAGTTCTTTCCACGTTCTCCTTATCATTTTCACCTCTGTTTCCAGCTCTCTTCTCCATGTACTTCTTGGTCTACCTCTGCTTCTCTTGCCCAGGGGGTTACAGAACAAGGACTGCCTTGTAATGCTATCAACAGGTTTCCTCAGTGTGTGTCCTATCCATCACCATCGTCTTCTTCTCATCTCTTGTTCCACTGGCACTTGTCTAGTTCTTGTCATCAGTTCCATGTTGGTAACCTTGTCATACCATTTTAATCCCTCTATTCTACGCAAGCACCCATTTATGAAAGTCTGTAGCTTTTTGGTTGTTGTCTTTGTTGTTCTCCATGTCTCCAAGCCATACAATAGGACTGACTTCACAGTTGAGTTAAAGATTCTTATTTTCATGTCGGATCCTATTTCTCTCAATCTCCATATATTTCCTGATGCAATGAAAGCTCCTCTTGCCTCTTGTATTCTTATTTTGATGTCATTGTCTGTCCCTCCAACTTTGTCTATATTACTGCCAAGATATGTGTACGATTCTACATCTTGTATTGCTGTTTCTTAAAGTTCAACCCTGTTATCACTACCTGCATTTGATCTCATTATTTTTGTCTTTTCCCTGTGTATTTTCAGACCCAATTGCTGTGACCTCTCATCGAGTGTTTTCAATTTGTCCTGCATCTGATTACCATAACCCAGTCTACTGCAAATAAGAAAAGAAATGGAGACAAGAGGCATCCCTGTCGCACTCCTGTTCTTATCCCAAACGGTTCTGTAAGCTGTCCTTCATGAAGAACTCTGCATGTCATGTCTTCATGTTTTCTTTATTAAATTAATGATCTTCAGGGGAACTCCATAGTGCCTCATCAATTTCCAAAGTGATTCTCTGTCTACACTGTCAAATGCCTTTTCGTAGTCCACAAATCCAATGTATAGTGGTGAATTCCATTCCACACTTTGTTCAACTATTATTCTCAATCTGGTCTGTACATGATCTGTTTTGTCAAAAACCTGCTTGTTCATCTCTCAGTTTCTTGTCTATGGACTCTTTTAATCTCTCAAGGATAATCCTGTTTAATACTTTTCCTGGCACTGATAGTAACATTATTCCTCTATAGTTTGTGCATTCTTGTAAATTTCCCTTCTTAGGTCACTTAATCAGATATCCTTCCTTCCATTCTGCTGGTATCTCTTCCTTTTCCCAGACTTTACCAAGTATATATATAACATCTCTGTAGCCGTGTTGATATCTGCTTTGATGGCCTCTGCTGGAATTCCATCAGGTCCAGATGCTTTTCCATCTCTTAGAAGCTTTATGGCTTTCTTTATTTCTTCCTTCGTTGGTCTTTCACCGTTAATTTGTAGCTCTTCTTCTGCTGGCTGGATGTCCAGCGGGTTCTGTGGAGCTGGTCTATTGAGAAGGTCCCCAAAATATTCTGTCCACCTCTTCATTTGCTCTGGTATATTGCTGAGCAGTTTCCCATTCTTGTCTTTTATGAGGCAACTTGTTTGCTTGTATTTCCCTGTTAGCTTCTTTGTGCTGCTATAAGTTCTCTCATATTTCCTTTGGCTGCAGCATCTTCTGCCTCTCTTGCCAACTCCTCAATGTACTTCCTCTTGTCTCTTTTGATACTTCTTTTTACTTCTTTGTTTGCTTCTGCGTACACTTCTTGAGCCTTGGCTTTGGAACTTCTGGTTTTGCTTGTGTTTAAATCTGCTTTCTTGTTTTTCCTGTCTTTTATCTTATTGATGGTTTCTGTTGTTATCCATGCTTTTTGGTGTCGTTCCCTTTTTCCCAGTATTTCTTCACATGTCTCATTCCATACAGTTTTGACCTGCTGCCAATATAGTCTTCTGTATTCTCTACATCTTCCAGCTGTTGGAGCACTTGGAATTTGTTGGATACTGTGACCGCAAATTTGTTACTTGTTTCTTGATTTCTTAGCTGTCCTACTTTGAATTGTTGTCTATAATTTTGCATTGTTGCATATCTCTTGAGTTTCATTTTTGTTTTGGCTATCAGAAGATGGTGATTTGATGCCACATCTGCTCCTCTATATACCTTTACACCCTGCAATGATGATTTAAACTTCTTGTTCATGCATATATGATCAATCTGATTTTCTGTTCTATGGTCTGGTGATATCCATGTTGCCTTGTGTATTCTCTTATGTGGAAACATGCTTCCTCCTATAGCCAGTTGATTTGAAGCACAGAAGTATGAGAACAGTTCCCCATTTTAATTCATTATTCCTATCCCATGTTTTCCTATGACTTCTTGAAATCCGGTGTTGTCTGTACCTATCTTTGCATTCATGTCACCCATCAAAATTGTGATGTCTCTTCTTTTTACTTTATCCACAATTTCCTGTAGTCTAGTATAAAATGCTTCTTTCACAGACTCTTCTTTGTCATTAGTTGGTGCATAACATTGGATGGCATTTACATGAATTTTCTTTTTAGCTGTCTTGAAAGTAGCGGTTATTATTCTGGGTCCAACAGCTTCCCATTCAATGAGTGCTTTCTGTGCTTCTTTAGATAACATAAGAGCTACCCCTTCACTGTGGTGTGAACTTTTGTCTTCATGTCCTGAGGACAGCACCAATTCGCCTGTGATGAGTTTCTTCCTGCCTACCCCCCATCCACTTTGTTTCACACTTTTCCAGAACCTCGATTTTGTATTCCCTCATTTCTGCTGCTACTTGTGCCACTTTCCCTTGTTCATTTAATGTCCGAACATTCCAGGTGCCAAATCTGGAAGTTCTCCTAGAAGAAAGAAGGTTAGTCAGCAACACAGACTCCTTTCGACTTTCTCTGTGTTGCATCATACGCCTCCCTGCGAGAGGACCTTCCCCTGTCTTGGATGGCTGTGTTTTATTTTCTTTATTATTTGACTTGTCCATATTTGTTGAAGTGTTTTGTGGTTTAAATTTTTTTACAGGATGGGGTAACCAGCCCCATGCCCAACCCTCCTTAGTCGCTTTCTACGACATGCTTGGCAGGGAACAGTGTTACTATTCTTTGCTCCACTTTCGGGCCCCGGTAACACACGGGTAATGCAAATGTTTGGGTTCTAACAATAATTCCGGCCAGAGAAAATAATTACGTACAGAATCAGTTAATTCCTTGGTAGTAAAACACCAAGAATTGAAATTTATATCCAGTTGACAACTAATTCAAGAAGTTTGATAGAAAACAAATGAAATCTGTAATTATTAAATTTTTTGTGTGAAGTCACATATTGCTGAACTGGAATCTTACACTTTCCTGTCCCATGCAAATTAATTAATTTATTACTAAAAATATCAGTTTGTTCAACATTCTTTTCAGAATCGAAAACAGGTTATTAACAATACTGATATTGCTAAAATTCATTTCAAAATTATATATTGAGGTTGATTCGTTAATAGTTTATGGGTGCTATGTATGTGACTACACTACCTGTAAACAAATAACCTTACGATGTCATTAATTGATAAAGTATGCAAAAAGTAAGCATCAATATAATTATTTTGCTACTAGTTCAAAATACAATGTCCACAGGAAGTGTTTACATGATATGAACACTCTTTGGTCAGTTATTTTCTAATTTTTTGTTCAATTTCAGAATCTTATAAAGTGGGTGTATCACGCCAAAGCAACTCTAGCAATGGATATAAAGCACACAATTGTAACATCCTAATTTTTTTTTTTTGCTCACAAACATTCACACACATGTGCCGGATGTAATGAAATAATTTTAAACTGGCGTATAACCAGATATTCTATAATTTTCCACTCACATGCGGCATATATCACCTTGGCGCATGATATTCCATGGGAATAACAAAAGGCCAATCTGGTGTGCCATACGCCTGTTTGGGCAGAATGAGTTAATCGTTTGGTAGTAAAACACCAGAAATTGAAACATATATCCAGTTGACAACTAATTCTTCTCCTTCTTCTTCCTTATTCATCCTGAAAAGGGTGTTGGTTGCGTTGTGTCCATTTACAGCAAAGCTGCGGTATTTGCGCCTTTCAGCCAACACATCCGACTTCCGCATGGCATTTTTTGGGACTGGGTTTGCCTTCCGTCTTCGATCCCTACTCCTTAGCCAGACTGTAGTGATGCAGCCTGTTTCCAGGACCAACACGTGGAGTTGGAGTAGGGTCTTGGTCAGCTCTGGTTTGCTGACCCTGACGCAGGCAGCAAGCTATGAGTCGCTTACTGCATTCCTCACTTTTGATGCGTCTTGGATCCCACAACTAATTCAAGAAGTTTGATAAAATACAAATGAAAATTGTCATCTATTAAAAATTTTTGTGAAGTCACATACTGCTGATCTGGAATATCACTTATACATTCATGTCCCATGCAAATTAATTTATTTATTACTTAAAAATATCACAAACATCACACTTGTTTGGTTTATTTCCTGTATGTATTCTTGTATGACTTTGTAGACTATATCTCTCAGTAAATGCTGCTCCACAATCATCACACTTGTAAGGTTTATTTCCTGTATGTATTCTTTTATGACTTTGTAGGTGGCTTGTCTGAGTAAATGCTGCTCCACAAACATCACACTTGTAAGATTTTTCTCCTGTATGTATTCTTTTATGTCTTTGTAGATTACCTCTCTGAGTAAATGCAGCACCACAAACATCACACTTGTAAGGGTTCTCTCCTGAATGTATTCTTTTATGTTTTTGTAGACTACAGTTCACAGTAAATGCTGCAGCACAAACATCACACTTGTAAGGTTTATTTCCTGTATGCATTCTTTTATGTGTTTGTAGATTACTTCTCTGAGTAAATGCAGCTCCACAAACATCACACTTGTAAGGCTTCTCTCCTGTATGTATTGTTTTATGGTTTTGTAGACTACTGTTCACAGTAAATGCTGCACCACAAACATCACACTTGTAAGGTTTATTTCCTGTATGCATTCTTTTATGTGTTTGTAGATTACTTCTCTGAGTAAATGCAGCTCCACAACCATCACACTTGTAAGATTTTTTTCCTGTATGTATTCTTTTATGTCTTTGTAGATTACCTCTCAGAGTAAATGCAGCACCACAAACATCACACTTGTAAGGCTTCTCTCCTGTATGTATTCTTTTATGTTTTTGTAGACTACTGTTCACAGTAAATGCTGCACCACAAACATCACACTTGTAAGGTTCATTTCCTGTATGCATTCTTTTATGTGTTTGTAGATTACTTCTCTGAGTAAATGCAGCTCCACAAACATCACACTTGTAAGGCTTCTCTCCTGTATGTATTCTTTTATGTTTTTGTAGACTACTGTTCACAGTAAATGCTGCATCACAAACATCACACTTGTAAGGTTTATTTCCTGTATGCATTCTTTTATGTGTTTGTAGATTACTTCTCTGAGTAAATGCAGCTCCACAAACATCACACTTATAAGATTTTTTTCCTGTATGTATTCTTTTATGCCTTTGTAGATTACCTCTCTGAGTAAATGCAGCACCACAAACATCACACTTGTAAGGCTTCTCTCCTGTATGTATTCTTTTATGGCTTTGTAGTATACCTGTCTGAGTAAATGCTACTCCACAAACATCACAATTGTATGGCTTCTCCTCTGTACATATTCTTTTATGTTGCTGTAGGTTATCTTTCACAGTAAATAATACACCACAAATATCACACTTATAGGACTTACTACTTTCATTTAGTTTCTGAATGTGAGTCTGAATGTTTAAATCATTGCAAGTAGCAACAGTTCTGTCACTCACACAAAGTTGAACATTTATCTCAATGGCAGAAAATTGTTTCCTACAATTTAAATTACAGACTTGATTTTTACAAACTGATGTATTACTGTGTAGGTTGTCAAACATTTTAGCAGTCATTTCCTGACTGTTGATGAGGTTCACTGATGCTTCATTACCAGTGAGCCTCACGTTGATGCTATCTTCTCTTGCTACATCAGTAAAGGTGGCATCTCCAATGTTATTCACTGCTTCACTCATGTTATTTCCACTGTCCTGTGGTAACACATTCTGAAGATCACTACATTTATTTTCAAACTCCCCACCTCCATCTCTGTGTACTGCTTTCATATGCTTATCCAGGACATCAAGTTGGAAGAAATGAGTGTTGCACAGGTGACAAGAATAAACACCTGTAATAAAAAAAATAATGAGCAAAGATAAATAATCAATTGCATGTCTTATATGTTTAGTTAAAATTTGTTCACTAATTTTAGAAACAAACATATAAGCACAATTTCCTGATAATTATGTGATTGTTATTCAGGATAAACATCATTGCAAACCAGGCAAACCCATTGGTGCTAGGTCTCTCTCAGTAAATGTTCAAGTGTTTGAATGCTTACTGTACTGTAGCATCCTGATTGTATACATGTCGGATGTATCCTCTCATAAGTCATACCTGCTAGTCTTATGTTTGGTGCCACATTCCAGCTATCTTAGCCTTGTTGATTCATCCAATGTAGTGTTGTTTTCTAACAGATGATCATTTACTGTCCTCAGTATCTTTCCCTAAATTTGTTCACAAAATCTTGTCACAGAATGCTCCAACATATCTGTGGCCAATGTTCAAATACAATGAAAGACGCAGTCAACGCCTTAACAAAATACAAGTGCCCAAGCCTAGGCTTGACTTATTCAAGAAAAGCTTAGCTTACTCTTTGGAACTATCTTCCACATTATCTAAAAGATAACAACCTCAGTCTCTATTTAAACAATCGTAAACTTTTCGAATACTTTATGAGTTCTGATTATCTGCCCCCCTAATGTGATTATTTTCCCGAACAAATTATATAATATCGAATGTAGGTTTAATGATGATGTTAGTGCTTTTCAACATATTTTGTTTCATGGTAATACTTAGTTTGTACTTTTCAACATATTTTATTTCATGTTTATAATTAGATACTGTGAATGTGAGTATACTATTATTTTACCTTTACAACGTTGAATTCCTTGAATTGATGGGTAAAATGTAAGTGAGAGTGAATGAAATCAGTATAAAAGACGAGAGAAAGGAAGGGCAGAATGTCAGACGGGCCTGCGAGCCCAATTCTCAACCCTTTGAAAATAAAGTTCGTTCATTCATTCCCTTGTGCAGGACCAGTGTCCCCGCCAAGGGTGCATATAAAGCTAGTCTTTCAGCACTCTTATTGTCATGTCATACACCTGAATGACTTGTACAGTAGTTTCACACCAGTTTCTGAAGATTAAGGCCTCTACAATATTTTCTATTCATGCAACAGACATCCATTTTGAAACTTTAAAAGTATGGACTGAGAGTGTGATACAATAACTGCCCTGGTTACTGCAGTAACAGCCTCTATCTCCATTATGTAGATATTAACTCATTCTAACCCAGGCATTTTGTTGGTTTTTACCCAGGACCCACTATGCAGACCTTTTTTTTTTCTACAAGTGATGTTTTAAAAACAGGCAGTAGACACTTATATTAATTTAGTAGATATATGTGTTATGCATCAAACTTCAGAAAATTGGCTTCAAAATGTTGTGAAATACTGTTGAGTTCTTATGTGATGTTATAATTGTTTGTTATATCTTGTGAAGTGTAGAAACAATTAAAAAAATCAAAATAAAAAATGAATAAAAATTATGCACATACACGTAAATATTTCAGCTGTACTTAACTGATTCAGTACGCAGAGTCAATTTCAGATGCACAGTTCCGTTTATCTGGTCGTAGAGTCTATTTAAAAACTCTAACTAATTTTTATTCTTTTTCCGATCCAGTATTTTAAAGTGACCGGAATTTTATCCAGAACGAAAGTAAACACATTTTAAAGCATTTAGGAACAGTCTTTGTTCAAGTTTTGGTGGGAATTTTGGTGTGTTTGGTTAATTTTTATTCACGTTTCGTGGTGATAAACAATGGCTGAAAATACACAATATGGAAGCAGTTTACAATCCAAATGTCCTGCTTGTTTAACAGCTATTCAGGTCCGAGATTGGCTGGAAACTGTATTAGACAGTAGTGAAAGTGACATGAGTGAATCTTCATCAGATTCTGATCAAGAATTTGAAATTTATAGTGATTCTGACAAGTCTATAATAAGTGATTTGTATAAGTCTGTAATAAGTGATTCTGAAGCAGCTGAGAAGGGGGTGTTGCCGCAGGCAGGTTCCAGTAAAACAAAATGTAGGAAAGTTGAGTCTGAACCTGTAAAATCTGTTTGGAGAGAAGTAAGCGAAGGTGCCACATTTAATTCATTTAGATTAATGCCAAATAAAACACCAGGTGTGAATGTGAATCTAAATGACAGCTCTGCACCACTGGACTGTCTCAAGGCTCTGTTGACAGATGATGTTCTTCAGCTTTTATGTGATTCAATAAATGCATATGCATCATATAAATGCATGATGAACAATCCACAGAAAAGGAGGTCTATTTATTCCAGTTGGACACCTCTTACTATATATGAGCTGATAAAATTGTTGGCCATACTTTTAGCAATGGGGATTGATGTTCGACCAGGCATCAAGCACTACTGGTCGAGACAGGAAATTTTGTATACTGAATTTTATCACACTGTGTTCAAATGTGAACGCTTTGAAAGTATTTTTCATACAATGCTGCACTGTTCACAGCCTGATTCTGAAAGTACAGCCAAAATAGAATCCTTCATGAATTTGATGTTAGCAAAATTCAACAATGCATTTTACCCATTTGAAAATTTATCGTTGGATGAAATGGTGGTTGGTTTTACAGGACGTTGGCAGTATAATTGCAGTAAGCCAAAGAAGTATCACATCAAAGTATTTGGACTGTGTGACTCAACTACTGGGTATGTTTTAAATTTGCTTCCATATTTTGGCAATAAAACCTCTTATAATCCAGAGGCCAGCCATCACTGGTGTCAATACCTTGTCAAGGTATGGCGGCTTGCATACCCTGATTAACCCCAGAGCTATGCCAGCAGGAGTTTTACTCCTGGAAGGTTCTGCCAAGCTGGACAGGTTTGCGTGGGCAGGGGTCAGACTAAAGCAGACACCCTGGTCCT
This sequence comes from Oreohelix idahoensis, assembly GCA_024509875.1. Classification (NCBI taxonomy): domain Eukaryota; kingdom Metazoa; phylum Mollusca; class Gastropoda; order Stylommatophora; family Oreohelicidae; genus Oreohelix; species Oreohelix idahoensis. Next base: position 115,299 of record JAMPIV010009530.1, on the reverse strand, counting down.
TCAGGTTGGGGGTTTTAGCATAGGGCTGACACCCCTGTCTATGTAAAAAAGAAATAAAGTTACGGAAACGACAACAAATGAACAAACTTTGCTGCGGGGATGGACATTCGGAGTCTGAGGCTCATATGACTGTCAGTGCTGAAAGCCGAAAGGAAGCCACTGACATGAAAATGGACGTCCTGACCGCAAAACACGAAACAAGAATAGGATTTTGGAATGTCAGGACAATGAACGAGACGGGTAAAATAAAACCGGTCACAGCAGAAATGAGAAACTATAGATTAAACATTCTAGGAATAAGCGAGAGCCAATGGACAGGGGCAGGAAAAGTTAAAACAGCAACAGGAGAAATAGTACTTTACTCTGGAAGAGAGGAATGACAGCACAATGAAGGTGTAGCCATTATTCTATAGAAAGGAATAGAAAGGACATTACTGGAATAGAAACCCATCAACAACAGACTGCTAAGAATAAGATTGAGAGGGAGATTGACCAACACTACAATAATACAATGCTACGCACCAACGAATGACAGTGATGAAGAGGTCAAGGATGAATTCTATCAACAACTGCAAAAAGAAATGGAAGACACACCTAGATATGATCTTATCGTAGTAATGGGAGACTTCAATGCGAAAGTTGGAACACACAATACATATAATGAAAGAGTAATGGGGAAATTCCGCAGCGGAACAGCAAATGAAAATGGGGATAAATTAATAAGTTTCTGTAGCATTAACAACCTGGTCATTGGAGGAACACTATTCCCACACAAAGAAATTCACAAATTAAAATGGGAATCACCAAATGGTTGGGACAGAAACCAGATAGACCACATCATGATTAATGGTAGATGGAGACATGCATTACAAGATGTGAAGGTAAGAAGAGGTGCAGATGTGGGAAGAGATCACTATTTAGTAGTAGCAAAAGGAAACTCAGAATGGCTGGACCAACTGTAACTACACAGAAAAGGTTTGACACCAGCAAACTGAAGGACACCCTTACCAGAAAAGCTTTTGTGGCTGATACAAAGAAGCGATATCAATTTGCCAAAAGTCAGAAAAAGACATTGATAGACCAGAAATTCAACACCATAAGGAAAGTAGCAACTCATGCATGGGATTCCAGGAAAGAAAGAAGCAAAACTGGATAACACCAGAAACATTAAACACCATAATGATGAGGAAAGAAATGAAAAGAAAGAAAACAGAAGCGAAGTTCCCCCAGGTTAAAGCAACTATATAGCGAACAGTACAGTCAGCTGGACGATCTTGCAAGACAGGCAGAAGAGGCAGCACTGAGAAATGAACAAAGCACAGTATACAAAATAACTAAAATGATCAGTGAAAAACGAGGTGCAAACAATATTACATTAGTAAGAGATAAGCAAGGAAATCTCATCATGACAGCAGAGGGACAGAAAACAAGATGGGCAGAGCATTTCAGAGAAACTCTGAACAAGGAACCACCAGAGACACAATTGAATGTTCCTGAGGCTGAAAACGACCTAGATGTAAATACAGACATTCCACGAAAAGAAGAAATCATCACAACAATCAAAGGGTTAAAGAATGGAAAAGCTCCTGGCCATGATAACTTAAATGCAGAGCTATTTAAGACAGACCCTGAGCTAGCAGCAGAACTATTAGAACCACTATTTGCACAAGTCTGGAAAACATGGACAACACCAACGGAGTGGAACAAAGGAATAATTGTCAAATTGCCCAAGAAGGGAGATCTTGCAGACTGCAATAACTGGAGAGGAATAATTCTTCTCTCAGTTCCCAGCAAAATACTAGGCAGGATAATTATACAGAGAATTTCAAAAGCAGTAGACCACAAACTGAGGAAAGAACAAGCAGGATTTAGAAAGAACAGAAGATGTGTAGATCATATATTTACCCTCAGGAACATTATAGAGCAGTGCTCAGAATGGCAAAGACAGATGTACATTAATTTCATTGATTCTACAAAGGGCTTTTGACAATATACATGGGGAAAGTTTATGGAAAATACTGAGGGCTTATGGAATTCCAAGCTGCATAGTGTCAATCATAAAAAGCCTCTATGCCAACTTTACGTGTAGCGTTGGGCAGAGCAACCTAACCTTTGAGGTGAAGACAGGAGTATGACAGGGATTCCCCTTATCAACCACTTTATTTTTAACAATCATAGACTGGGTGATGTGCCAGACAACAGAGGGCAGTCCAAGAGGAATAAGATGGACTACATTTTCTACATTAGAAGATCTGGAATATGCAGATGACATTGCACTACTAGCACATTCACATCAACACATCCAGGAAAAAACTGATAGACTTAATAAGTATAGCCAGCAGGTGGGCTTGAACATCATTCTAAAGAAGTCAGAGGTCATGACACTCAATGTGAGCAACCCTGAGCCCATATCAGTAAGGAATCAGCAACTGGAACAGACAGACACCTTCACATACCTAGGATGCATAGTAACACCAGATGGCGGAGCAAGCAAAGACATCAACAACAAAGCAAGAAAAGCCTTTTTTAGTCTAAACAACATCTGGAAGTCCTCTCAGTACAGCACAAAGACAAAATTGAGATTATATCAGAGCTGTGTGCTTTCTGTGCTTCTCTATGGTGCGGGATGCTGCAGAGTTACAGAGAAGGAAATGTCGAAATTGTCATCTTTTCACACAACATGCCTAAGAAAAATTCACTGAATCTTTTGGCCGAATACCATCACCAACCAAGATCTGCTTACTCGGAGCAAGCAAGAGGACATGCACACCATCATAGCTGGCAGACGCTGGAGCTGGGTTGGCCATGTCCTCAGAAGAGACCCCGATGCCATCACAAGAACAGCTATGCTATGGACCCCTGAAGGAAAATGAAAGAGAGGCCAACCAAAAACAACTTGGTGGAGGACTGTGGAGGCTGAGATGCAAAGAATGAACTAGAGTTGGGGCACTGTACGAAGGATGGCCGCCGACCGAGCAAAGTGGAATCAATTTGTTGCTGCCCTACAAGACGCCACCAGGCGTGATGGCCACTGACTGCTTTGGCGGTCGGTGGTTATGGATCAAAGAAGAAGAAGACACAGGACCCAATATGCAGACCTTTTGTTTCTACAAGTGATGTTTTAAAAACAGGCATCAGACACATATAATGATATTAATTTAGCAGATATGTATTATGCATCAAACTTTAGAAAATTGGCTTCGGAATGTTGTGAAATACTGTTGAGTTCTTAAGTGATGTTTTAATTGTTTGCAAAGTGGATTCTGTTTGTTGTTGCCCTACTAGACTCCACCAGGCGTGATGGCCACTGACTGCTTTGATGGTCAGCAGTTAAGGATCAAAGAAGAAGAAGAATCCAGAGGCAGATCTTGATGGAGGCATGGCAGTCAAGGTTTTTCAAACGCTGCTGGCACCATTTGGAAAAGGCCATCATGATTTTGCCGATCGATATTATACTACACATCAGCTGGTAACTTACTTGATTAGCCAGAAAACATATTTTACAGGCACTCTAAATATAAATAGGAAAAACTTTCCTGCTGAAATCAAGACACTGAAGCTTAATCATCTTGAAACAAAATCCTTTCTTGATGACAATAACTCAATTCTTGTGACTGCGTGGAAAGATAAAAAGGCAAAAAAGCCTGTGACTATTGTGTCCTCCAAGACTTCAGCAGAAAATATTAGTAAATCAGATAGGATAAAGAATTTGAAAACAATACCAAAAGTTATACATGAAAATAACTTTCTATGAACAGATGGAAACGCGTCGATCAAACTTTGTCTTATTAATTATAATAACTTCAACAGGAAAACGACCACCGTCTAGTCTTCCTAATTGTGGAAAATGAACTTGTCAGGGAGAGCAGCACTCTCTCTAGGTGGAACTACAAGAAGGCAGACTGGACAATGTACCAGCATCGTACCATTATACTGGCTAGAGATATGACTGTAGACAAAGACATGAATAAGTTAGTCGATGAATTCAGCAGATGCGTATAACAGCCTGCTTGTGAAACAATACCTCATAAGCACTACAAACCCTATTGGAATAGTGAACTAGAGCAACTGCACAATGATGTGGACACATCTCGAAAGCAGGCAGAGGCCAGTCCATGCCAAGAACACCACAATAACTACCAGCAAGCTAAGGCCAAATTTCAAAGGCGGAGAAGCTGGAAGGAGAAAACAGAGTCTTTGAACTTCGAAAGAGATACAAGGAAACTGTGGAAGCTGGTAAAACAACTTAACAATGAGGGTACACGGAGAAACTCAAAGATTGCACTGTACAAAGATGGAAACATCCTCATGGGACAACAGGCAGCTGATCACTTTGCAGACTCCTTTGCTAAAGACAACAACATCGAAGTTAGCCCAGAGAAGCAACAGGAGACTCATGAGAAACAACAATACGCAGGACGAGATGGAACCATACCTGAAATTATGGAGGCACCAATCACATTCAGTGAACTGGAGCTTGCAATATCCAAATTGAAAATGAGAAAGTCGCCAGGAGTTGATGGAGTGTCTGATTAAATGATTAAGAAATTGGCAACCGCAGCAAAAGCAAAGCTGCTGCAGATCTTCAATATCTGTTGGAACTCAGGCAGAGTTCCTCAAATCTGGAGGGAAGCAATCATGATACGACTACTAAAACCAGGAAAAGACAGTTCCACGGCCTCCAGCTACAGACCAATCAGCCTTACATTCTCATTGGCCAAAGCCTTTTATAATATTGGAAAATTCAAAGGCTCGACGCCATTTGTCATACTAGTGTCCATTTAACAGGACGGTTGATAGATAGTCTGTGAAGTGTGTAGTGCCTTATAAAATTAAATATAAACTTAAAACTAAAGGCAGCACAGTCCAGCCAGCAGGACATCTGAAGTCTGCTAATCAACAGACTTGTGTTTATTCATTGAATTTATGGTAAGGCAGAAATTATTCATATATATATATTTTGTTTAAAAATGTGAGTGAGAGATACTGCTTTACGACAGTAAGTACATAGGTCCCTAGCTGACTTATGCAGGGCCTTGGGGTTGTTGATTCATGTATAACACACTACCAGTTTGTGAAATGCAAATGTTTTGTGAATTATAATGTTTTCTTAGGTGGCCAGAGGGACACAGCTCACCTATCTTATTGTATGGAAAGAAAGATTAATAATATTATTACAGATGCAGTGCCACCATTAGAAGAGAGACATGTGAACAATACTGATACACTTGGTAATGGATGAGCTGGGTTGGTCAAGTAGATATGACCCAGAACTTTATTTTATGCCATATAATTATGTAAAATGGCAGTTTAAATATGATATCAACCAGGAGACATTATTTCATTGTTACAGGGTTTTTATCTGGCACCAGCCCGGTGCCAGAAGTATGAGAGAAGCAAGTGAGAAATATTGTGGAGTCCAGCAGTGACAGGGGTCACCAGTTTCCCCCGTTACTTTTGGGAGCAGTATTGACGTGGTCTTTCTACTGACAGAACACTGACAGTTGTCATCAAGTTGTGCCAGATAAGTATGATATGTGGCACATGACTGGTCATCAGCAGCTCTGACTAGTGACCCTTGTGTAACAGAATAAAGTTATTCCCTAAAGAATTAAACACTGACAGTGTGTAGTAAAGAACTGGGGAGGATTAAAGAATCCTAACCAGTCATCCAGTTTAAGAACCCAGTATTAGTAACAATTATTAACACTATTAGCATATTTTAGCAGTAAATAATTGGACAAAGTGTCCCTTTGGGTTAAAGTTTTGTTTATATGTATATACATTGAGTTCCTTTCATTTGTAAAGTCCTGACCAGAAGAATACTAGGTTCAGGACCAAATAAATTGTATAGAAAATTGTTCCATTTCAAAATTTAACCAAGGTGTTATTTCGTTTGATTATAGACTTTAATATTTGTTTATATGTGGGTGTGTTAGTAGTGAGTTTCCATCACCCCACCAATTTCATAACCCTAGACATTAGACGTAGCTATCAGACATACTAGTCAAGAATAGGTCTGATTGAGATCATAAGGTGGTAGCAGCAAGGCTCCCTGATAACTCAACCCATAATTTGTTATAATCAGGGACCTTCACAGCTGGTCTCATTCAGCACAATAGGAAATACATAACAACAACATTGCATAACATCAAAATCCACCACAGGAGTGTACATAGAATACCCAAACAACACTAGGGATACGGTGAGAGTACCAACTGGGAAACTCTGTAACAACTATGATGCAGAAATCCAGGCAATCAAGGTGGCAACTGAGAAACTGTTGAGCACCAATCTTGGTACACAGCCTGTAGTATTCCTGACAGATGCAAGATCAGCACTCCAAGCACTTCAGTCTAGAAAATTGCCAGTTATACAAGCCCTACTTTCTGAACTGTGCAACCAGCGCAGGGTCGCCATGCAGTGGATACTGTCTCATTGTGGAATACCAGGAAATGAGAGAGCGGACCGACTGGCTAAAGAAGGTGTGGCAGATGAGCAACTGGATGTACCAGTTACGTACCATCAGAAGAAAAAGATGATCAAATCAATCAGAAAGCCACCAACACCAACACAGGATGACTACCAAGCTATGAGCAGATCAGAACAAATTGTCATTCTGTGCCTCAGAACAGGACACAACCGACTCTGCAGCCACATGTATACAAAATTCAAGATTGGCAATTCAGCCATGTGTACATGTGGACAGGCACCCCAGACTGCAGAGCACATACTTCAAGATTGCCCCAAATATGATATGTTGAGGCAAACCCACTGGCCCAGAGAAACAACACTGGAAGCAAAACTATACAGAACTCTGTATGAACTACAAAAGACAGTGAAGTTTATACAAGAAACAACATTGCAGATATAGACAATATATTTCAAGCGAACGAAAGAAGAAGAAGAACAGGAAAACGTACAAAAAAACTGTTCCGCTGGCTTTTAAAAATATGCCAGAGAAGATACTTGGGATAAAATACAAGAAAGGAAAAAAGCAAAACTTAAACTACTAGCGGCAAGTACACATAATGCAGTTGAATCTTGCAAACTAACTTATAACTTGTTAAATAAAGAAGTGAAGACAAAAACTCGAAGAGATAAAAGACATTTCATCAATGAACTGGCCGTAGAAGCTGAAAATGCTGCAAGAACTGGTAATAGTAGGTGCCTTTATCAAATTACAAAACAACTATGTCACCAGCCTACTGCTATGGAAACACCTGTTAAAGGTAAATTAGGGAATTCAATACCAACAGAAAAAGAACAAATGAAGAGATGGGCTGAGCACTTCATGGAGGTGCTAAACAGACCACCACCAACAGTAACACCTGATTTTAATAATGAAACACCCACAACCACCTTGCCAATAACTTGCGATGAATTCACACTGGACGAGATCAAACAAGCCGTTAAAAGATTTAAAAATTTTTAAGCTGCTGGAGTTGACGAAATTTCAGGGGAAATGATTAAAGCAGTTAATGACAACAACCTCTTGAGAATTTTAGATATTATAAATGAAGTATGGAGAGAAGAACAACCACCACAACAATGGAAAGACAGTATTATTGTAAAGTTACCGAAGAAAGGTGATCTATCAGACTGTAATAACTGGCGTGGTATATCTCTATTATCGGTACCTGGAAAATTATTATGTTGCATGATGTTAGAAAGACTTAAATTGCATGCTGACGAAAAGATCAGAGAAGAACAAGCGGGTTTCAGGCCGAAACGATCATGTATTGATCAAATATTCACACTAAGAACAATTATAGAAGAATCAGTGGAAAGGCAATCGCCACTTATTATCACCTTCGTCGATTTTCAAAAAGCCTTTGATAGTCTACACCGCCCATCATTGTGGAAGATACTTACAATCTATGGTTTTCCAACAAAATATGTGAATATAATCAAAGCGCTATATGACAATGCAAGATGTTGTGTTAGAACAAATAAAGGGAATACAGAATGGTTTACAGTAGAAACAGGGGTGAAACAAGGCTGTATTATGTCACCACTACTTTTTGGAATAGCTATTGATTGGGTTATGAGAAACTATACCCACAATGAACAATTGGGTAAAAATGGACAAATGGAAAATTCCTGGGGGACCTGGATTTCGCAGATGATGTAGCATTCTTAAGTTCAACACCAAGACAATCCCAAGAAGCAATAAATAATTTGTGTCATCTCTCGGTTAAAATAGGTCTCCAAATAAATGCCTCTAAAACTAAAGCTATGAACTTTTCTAACGAGACCTTTGATATCATCTTGAACGGGGAAAAACTACAGAAAGTTGAAAGTTTCAATTATTTAGGCAGTAAAATGACTCAGGATGGTGACACAACAAGAGAAATCCATACTAGAATTGCTTTGGCAGCTAGCGCCTTCAATAGATTATCTAACATTTGGAAATTACGATCATTGAATATACATACCAAGCTTCGTCTGTTTAATTCAAATGTTATCTCAGTGTTAACATACGGCTGTGAGAGTTGGAAAATAACAAAATCATTGGAGAACAAGCTGAATACATTCGAGAACAAATGTCTTAGAAAACTCATGAACATCAGTTGGAAAGAATTCAAGACTAATCGACAAATAAGAGAAGACTCTAGGCAGAAATATGTCTCCGACTATATAAGGAAAAAACGATGGTCATATATCGGTCATGTCCTACGAATGCAAAACAACAGAATACCACTACAGGCGCTCACTTGGGTTCCTGAGGGTAAGAGGAAAAAAGGAAGACCAAAAGAAACAGTCAGAAGAACAATAATAAGAGAAGGAAGAACGTTGGGATTAAACAATGTGCAAGAGCTAAGAGGAGTGGCGTCACAACGAACAACCTGGAGAGCACTGGTTTCTGCCTTATGCACCGTGTTTGGTGCTTAAAGAATTTATTATTATTATTAATGCATTTATTCTTTATACTCTGACAAGAAATGAGAAAAGGAAACATAATATTTTAGATTTCAAGTTACAACTCATCAAAGAACTGACCGAGGCAGCAGCCACTTTGATGCCTGAGGATGTTCAACAAGGATCTTCTCTGCTGTTATTTGGTAGACCCAGAATGTCAAATGCCGTTGAGAGACTTCAAGGATCTCTGCATCTTATTATGTGGTCTGGCAACCAGAGAAAGTGCATTCACTGTAAAGCATCCAGGAGTTCTTTTGTGTGTAAAGGATGTACTGCCAATCCTCCACTGTGTGCAAAGTACTGCTTCGAACAGTATCACAGCAGCAAGAAATAAGTTTTTATACTGACAGCCACTTGTCAATAATGTGTAGTTATGTTTTCTTTAAAAATTAGTGCCATTTATGTGATTGAAGTTGTGTTTTTAAGGACATGGATGTTTAGGATGCTAGCTGTGAATTTTAAAATGTTTTAGAGGAATCTCTTCAGTGAGACTCGTGTTACTTCTATGTGAAAAATGAAAAAAACTGGATGTTCAATCACAGTTTTGTTATTTTTTCTGTATTACCAAATGGATTACCTTCAAAATGAAAGCAATTATAATGTATTGTGATAACAATTTCTGATGGAGGCTTTAGGTAAGTGGAAAATTTTTTTTTCATAATTTCATATCTTTTTTTTTTTTTTTTTTTTTTGGTTTGTACTTTTTAGTCTAATAAAAATACGAGGCGCGTTTTTTAAGTAATTCCCGGTATAAAATAATAAAAAAACCATCATATATAAAAATGATTTATTGCAGCCAAATATGAACCACACATTTACATTATTTCTCAACATAGTCACCACTGACTTCAACACATTTTTGGTATCGTGGCACCAGGTTCTTAATTCCAGTGTCAAAGAAGTCTGCTGCCAGTGTCTTGAACCATTCATTAACACCTGTCTGCAGTTCATCATCAGTTTCAAACCACTGGGATGCCAGCCACTTCTTTAGGTGCATGAAAAGGTGGTAATCCCTTGGCGTGAGATCGGTGCTGTAGGGCGGGTGGTCAAAAATTTCCCAGTAAAATTTTTGCAACAATTGAACAGTTCGATCTGTGGTGTGAGGTCGAGCATTATCGTGCAAAAGCACAATCCCAGTGGGCAGCAGAAAACAGTGGCCATGATCTTTTTGACAGAAGGTGCTTGCTTAAACTTCTTTGCTTTTGGGGACCATGAGTGTCGCCATTGCATCGACTGTTGCTTTGATTCTACATTTGTGTATGAAATCCAGGTCTCATCTCCAGTAACAATGTGGCCCAAAAATTCATCTCCGTCATTTCGATAGCGCTGCAAAATTTTTTTAACCAAGCCAGACGTTTCTGCTTGTGTTCATCAGTTAACATTTTCGGCACCCATCTGGCACACAGTTTTTTGTAGCCAAGGTTTCTTGTCACAATGTCGTAAATCACTGAACATGAAACTTCCGAAAATTCAACAGATAATGCAGAAATTGTAAAACGACGATTTTCCTGAATTTTCGTGTTCACTTCTTCGACCAAATCGTCTGTCATAACACTCGGCTGACCGCTACGATCTTCATCATGGATATTTGTTCGCCCTTCTTTAAACAATCGACACCATTTCCTAACCATACTATCAGTCATAACATCTGGCCCATAAACCTCAATGAGTTGCCTGTGAATTTCTGCAGCACTGTTGTTTTTTGCTAACAGATCACAGCACGAACCTTGCAGCTGGCGGGATTATTTATTTTTGTACTTGTTGCGTGATAAATTCTCGCAACATCATTTTATTACAATATCTATTTTATAACGCAAGGGCAACAACTGCTTGAAATTTATAGTTACTTTTCTCGGTAAGCATTTGTCTTCTCGCGTTGGTATCGAATGCAGTTAAGTTTGAGCTGTGGTCATTTTGCGCTGGACTGCGCATGACTTGTCTTGCTTCCTGGTCGATCGGTTTCCGCCCACCACTAGTGGAGTGAGCGATTTGGAATGGCGAAAGAGATGCCTCATTGAAGAGGGGATCTCCGCTATTTTTTGTTCTGTCAGGGATGTGTAGTCCTCTTAATGGATATTTCGTTTATTCGAGATAATACCTCTAGTGTTTCCCACATGCCGGGAGGCGTGATATTTCTGTGTATTTCATGAAAGCAAGGTAAATTAACATTTTCATTAACTCTATCGATTTTTGGTCGTGAACGATTTCTGGCTCATAGCCTGTCTTCGAAAGTCGTCGTCACGAGATGTTTTCCTAGCTCACATGTCGCTGTATTGTGCTGCATCGGTTGATGCAGGTCCCAAGGACTATTACTTGCTACTTGGTTACCTGAACTAGGTTTGAAAAACCTTTGTTATCTAGAGGATATTTTTGAGGACATTATTTATACTTCGGCAGACGTGTCTGTCTTGCTGAAGTCAGACTAAGGAGAGTGAACTGATCTCATACATCTGGTTATCTCCTGGCTGTTATAGAAAAGGATGGAGTTTTTCACCTGACTACATTTACAGCACTATGAAATATAACATGCATCTGACTCATCATTGTAATGCTGTCTACCGTCTATTGCTGTATTGAATGTTGCTGTGATAATGACTGTTTGATGTGCCTACATATTCGCGTAACCATTTTGTCACTGTGGCGTCCACAATAAATAATGAAGAAAAACGTCAACGGCTGTTTCAAGAATCATTGACTTTATACGTCGTGAGTTTACTGACGTCCTATGTGGATTGCCCTGTTATTTTTGTATGAACATTGTTTTGACTGAACACATCTGCACACTACACAAAACCAGACATGCGGATACCATCCATCATCATATGGCATCACGCATCATTTGGTGGCCATAAGCTGGTTTGATTCTGGTACCAGCAAACACGGGGTCCCTTACCCACTTCATTTTCAACAAGAATTCATCAGCATCCTTCAAGAAATTAACATTCTTCAATACAGTCAACATCTTCAAAATTTTCAAAGTACTCGGCGTTGCCCGGTAAAAGTCAAAATTTCAACTTTTTGACGGAAACAAGAATTTGACAGTACCCGGCGTTGTTACATGTTGCCGGATAACTCGGACTGCTGTTATCTTTTACGCAAGTCAAGCAAGTTGCTGCTGTCAAGGTTCCAGTGCTGTCGTTTTTGTGAAGGTCAAGTGCCGGTTGAAACGGGTTGTTTTCTGAAGAAGGCCAAGTACCGATTTCCATCAACTTACTTTTGGATTAGAAGGTCAAGTGCCGAAACAACTCAACACACAGTATTTCAGAAGCTCTTGTACCATCGTGTTAGCAGTGGAAGCAGTTCAGATGTGCCATCATCGTTGGAGCTTCGCTCTTTAGGACGTTGATTGACATCCGTTTTTTCTGCTGTTCTACGATTGGAAGCCTATAAGTTAAGTGGCCTGTTTGTATGTAAACTGTGCCCTTATACTTCTGCTGAGTCTTCTGTGTATCATCTCATTCTATATGTTATATGTCTATATGTTATTTGTATATTTATATGTTTATATTTCAGCGGGTTCTCGGTTGGGTGGTGTCTCCGTTAGATTATGCCACGTCATAGAGGTCGTCTATTGTGAGCGTTTTCTGTAGGGTTTGCAAATTTCCGATACTGGAATTTGCTAAGCGACTTCTGTTGCTATTTATGTTAGCTGTGATGACATGTTTTAATATTGTTTTCGTTATTATTTCGCATTCTTTAGTTTTGTTTTGATTTGTTTGTATTTGTTAGCCTACTCTTGTCTATAATTTAGTTTCATACAACATTTTTGTTTATACACTGTGGTGTCATGTATTTTGTTTAATTCTATCGCAGATATCGTCACATTTTTTGTGATATTTCATTAATTTCTGCTTTATTTTTAGTTGATTTCTGCGAACGTTTTTGTATTGTTGCTGATCTTTGTTATTGTTTACATTGTTATTGTTTACATTGTTTGCATTGTTTACATTTTCAATGTTTACATTCTGCATGTGTTTACATAGTCATTGTTTACAGTTATAGTAATTAGTTAATGGGCTATGCTAATGCACTGTTACTACTACACTGATGATAAATGAATGATGAATAGTGTCGTGCACTATTGAATGAGAAGTGCACTTATGATCAAGAATTGATTGCTGATATTTCATATACAAGTTCTTTGATTGGAGACTTGTTTCCCACAGAGACTGGGATAATATAAGGTGATGTGAATATACAAGTGCTTAATTAAGACTTGTTACACTTAGGTTTGAAATAAATTAGTTAATTATTTCAGGTTTTGGACTCATATGTTAGACAACATGTCTACATTTGAGCACTTTATTGAGCAGGGTAAATTGCTTGGGAAGACTGGTGATAAGTTAGAAGAATTTGCAACTGCTCGATATGATAAAGCAATGGAAGCTGAACAAAAGAAACTGCATATGGAAGCTGAACAAAAGAAACTGCAGATGCAGGTGGATGAAAAAAGATTCCAAATGGAAATGGAAAAACAAAAAAGGGAATCAGAAGCTGAGGAAAGAAAACTCCAGCTAGAAGCTGAGAATAAAAGACTTGAAAAAGAAGCTGAGAATAAAAGACTTGAAAAAGAGGCTGAAAATAAAAGACTTGAAAAAGAGGCTGAAAATAAAAGACTTGAAAAAGAAGCTGAAAGACTTCAAAAAGAGGCTCAGGCTGAGGAAAGAAGATTACAGAGAGAGTCTGATGAGAGGAAAGAGAAAGCAAAAATGGAACATGAAGAAAAGGTCTTAGCTTTAGAGTTGGAAAAATTGAAATTGACGAGCATGAGTAATGGTAATGATTCAAACAAGGGTTCATCTTCTGGTAAGGCTAATAATGATACTTTTAAGATTAAGTTACCAACATTTAGTCCTTCCAGTGATGACATAATGTTCTATCTGGACAGATTTGAACAAGCATGTACAGCTCATAACATAGACAAAGCAAAATATGTTTATCAGTTATCAGGGATACTGACAGGTAAAGCTCTAAGTATATTAAATATGGTGGATGAACCTGACAAGAACAATTATGAGGTTGTCAGGGCCGCTTTGTTAAAGAAATATCAGCTTAACGAAGACGGCTATCGTCTACAATTTAAAAACATGTTACCTGAAAATGGAGTTGAATTCTCCGAGTTTATTGCAAGAATACGCATTACTTTCTCACGATGGGTTGAACTATCTAAGACGGAAAAAACTTATGAAGGACTTATGGACTTAATACTTAGAGACAAAGTCATGTCGTCTGTCAATGAGTCTTTCCTTGCTTTCCTTCATGAACGTAAACCTAAAACAATAAAAGAAATGGAAGATTTCTGTTGCCAATACGTAACTGCGCACCCACACATAACCATGGGTAACTCTAAGGTGAAAGAAGGTTTACCAGTTGCTTCGGCAGCTCCGTATGGTCAAAACTTTGCTCGTAGATTCCAACAAAATTTTGATAGAAAGAGTAGCGGTAATTTCTGTCAAAATCATGGAAATCAATTTCATGGTGATTCTTCTTCGAAGAATTGGAGACAACCTGATAGTACTCGTTACTATCACCCTAATAATTATAAGCATTTCAAAAGAGGATATGGTAATAGAGGTTATTCCTGCCGAAGACCTCAGAACCAAACAAATAGATGTTCGCATCAATGTGAACATGATAGTAATCGTGGAAACTGGAATTCGAACCAGGATAACAATTACAATAGAGACAATAATAACTGCAGAGATAATAATAACTCTGATAACTTCAGAGGTAATAATAGTCGGGGTAGATCTCAACACAAAAAAAAGAGATATCAGCAGGCTAATGCTGTACAACAGGAAACTGAGGGAGCCTGTAATCATGTTGTTGATAGTAAAAACTTTGACGCTGTCACTGGTTCTGCTTTTGACTTTGAGAGAGCAAACAAATGCCCCCAATGCAGTACTTTATTCGAACCGGGTACCATAACTACTTTGAGTTGTGGTCACCCACTTCCCGCTCTTCCTGCTGCTGTTGCGCATGACGGGAGGGGTTCTTTAATTCTACATAAGGGTCTTGTTAATGATACTCCGGTCTCACTACTTTTCGATTCCGGATGCACCACTATTGGTGTTAGACAATCGCTTGTAGATCCATCTTGTGCTACAGGAAGGGTTATTAAATGTGTCACATTTGGCGGCACTCTAGAAAAATATCCTACTGCTGTAATTCGCATTGCCACTCCTTTCTTTACTGGAGATGTGCATGCTTGTCTCTTACCTAATCCTATTGCGGACCTTATTATTGGTCGTATTCACGGAGTTAGGGAGTGTACCCCACAGCAGATTGCTGCTTGGGAAGATAATAACATGCAAGCTACAAATGCAGTAGTTACAAGAGCACAAGCTCTACAAACACCCGAAACTTCACTGAATAGTGATAATGAAGTTGATAGCCAAGATAGTCACTTAGTAATCACTCGTGACTCTTTCATAAAATTGCAAGAAGAAGATCCTTCTTTAAAAAAATTCTTCGTTCTTGCGAAGAAAGGTGATCCGAATCAGGATACAAATAGAAAATCTTGGATTGCAATGAGAAACGGCGTACTTGTACGTATGGTACAAGATTCGACTACGTCGGCACATTCGCAAATTCTTGTTCCCAAGAGCATGAGAGTGCAAATATTACAACATGCTCATGACTCGCAATGTGCTGGACATATGGGTTTTGCCCGTACGAAGTCGAGAGTCCTTGCGGCTTTCTTTTGGCCTTTTGTCAATAAGGACATTCGTATTTACTGCCGATCATGCAAGGTATGTCAGGAGGTCAAATCTAGAGGACCACGACATGCTGCGCCTATCCAGGCTGCTGACATTCCTATTCGGCCGTTTCAGAAAATGGCCATAGATATTATTGGCCCTTTTAAGGTCAAGTCGGCCAGAGGACATCAGTTTATCCTTACATGTGTCGATATGTGCACACGTTGGCCAGAGGCTATTCCTCTTAAGAGCATATCTACTACAGATATCGCAGATGCTCTTTGGTTGATATTTTCTCGCTTGGGGTTCCCCAGAGAAATATTGTCAGACCATGGCACTCAACTCATATCTGACACTATGTCACAGGTAATGTCTACCTTACATATTGAACGATCTCTCAGTAGTATCTACCATCCTATGTCTAATGGGTTAGTTGAGCGTCTGAATAGAACGCTCAAGACTTTGCTTGGTAAGATAACTGAAGATCATCCTCAAGATTGGGACAGGGTTTTACCCGCGGCTCTCTTTGCCTATAGAGAAGTCCCTAATGAACACACAGGATTTTCTCCCTTCGAACTTGTCTTTGGCGCGCGTCCACGCGGCCCTATGTCTTTATTACACGATCTCATCACTGCCGATGATATTAGCGATGAAACTCAATCCTCATATGAGTATGTCATTGCTCTTAGACAAAAGATCATTGAGGCATGTAAGCTAGCAACTGCTTCATCAGAAATTGCTAAAGAGAAGGCAAGGCAGTTTGCTAACAAGAATAGATGTCTACGACAACTTTGTCCAGGTGACAAAGCATTCGTCCTACTCCCCAGTAGGGAAAATAGACTTCTTATTGCATGGAAAGGTCCGTATGCAATAGTCTCTCGGATTTCCGATGTTGACTATGTGGTCGATATTGATGGAAAGCATAAAACTTTCCACATAAACATGCTTTCGGAATTTCACGAACGTCCGGACTATTTGCTGCCTATTTTCCAGGCAACGGATGATGCTCCTGCACCTCACGGTCATTATTCATCCCTGTCTGTCATTCAGGATGAGGAAGCTACCTTCTCTGATGTCAACCTTCCCCTTCCAGTGGTTCCATTACATTCCACGGAATCTTGGAAAAACGTTTCTGTTTCTCCTAATCTTTCTGGTGACGAACATCGACAAGTCTCGTCGATGTTACAAACATTTCAGGATGTTCTCACTGACATTCCTGGACACACAGATGTCATAGAACATGACATAATTCTTACCGACAATAATCCAATTAGGGTTAGGCCGTATCCTATTCCTATACACTTTCAGTCGCAAGTGGAAAAGGAATTGGATGAAATGATTCAATTAAATATAATTGAACCATCGACTTCACCATATTCTTCTTCCATGGTTATTGTCCGGAAGAAGGATAAGAACATACGAATTTGCGTTGATTATCGCAAATTGAATCAGGTCACAAAGTTCGACGCTGAACCGATGCCTTTGTTAGAAGATCTACTGATTAGACTTTCTAATTCTAGATTCTTCACTAAACTTGACTTGTCTAAAGGTTATTGGCAAGTGCCTTTAGCAGAGCATGCCAAACCTCTTACTGCTTTTTCTACACCTAGGGGTCTATTTCAATGGAATGTTATGCCTTTTGGTCTCATGAACGCCCCTGCCACTTTCGTTCGCATGATGCGTCGAATTCTGTCACATCGTTCGGATGTCATCGCATACTTAGATGACATCTGTCTCTTCAGTGATACCTGGGAAGATCACTATTTAGGGTTATATGACTTACTGTCCACTCTACGTGAGAATAATTTGACAGCAAAACCTTCTAAAGCTTTTGTTGGTTTTGGTGAAATCTCTTTCCTGGGTCATCGTGTTGGTCATGGTCTCTTGAAGACAGAAGACCACAATACTTCCAAAATACTGAACATCTCTGTTCCTAAAACGAAGAAACAAGTTAGGAGTCTCTTAGGTTTAATTCAATTTTATGGGAGATTTATTCCAAATTTATCTTCGATCATGGCACCTCTCTCAACATTGTTGAAGAAAGGTTCGCCTAATCTGGTCCGTTGGTCTGAAGAATGCCAATCTTCACTAGACCAAATCAAGAATATATTTTCTTCTCCTCCCATCTTAAGATTACCTACTCTTGATAGGACTTTTGTTCTTCGGAGTGATGCTTCATCCACTGGGATTGGAGCAGCACTGATGCAAGAATATGCAAATACTCTGCATCCTGTTATGTACATTTCTAGAAAACTAAATGCGGCAGAGAGGAACTACTCGGTTTTAGACCGTGAGTTGTTAGCGATGGTTTGGTCAATTCTAAAGCTACAAAGATTCCTCCTGGGCGCACATTTCATTCTAGAGACTGATCAGAAAGCTCTTACAGCTATTCAGACTAAGAATTTGAAGAGTTCGAGATCCACTCGATATGCTATAGCTCTTCAACCTTTTCACTTCACGGTACGAGCTATCCGTGGTGCGGATAATGTGATGGCTGACATTTTGTCTAGATGCCCACATGACTCCAACTAATACTTCTGTCCTATATTCCATATATTACAGAGTCATAACACACCTATATTTCTACAATAGATTAGCACATCTGTACTTACTTTATATGTACACACTATCGTGCTTTGTTGTCATCTTCTTCTGTTCGTTTTTTAAGATGATAGAGGAGGACTGAGTAGTTAATATAAGGGCCGTTAGTTTACTAAACAGCCACAATTATTAATAATGTATTGTACCTTATGAAGCATATTAGTTATTAATTAGCATTATATTGCTTGTACTTTCTCAGAATGTCATTGTTGAGCTGAGGACTTACCTTACTAGTATCAAGCATGACGAGTTCTAGATTGTGTACTTACCCTCGGAATACCAGAGCATATGTCCTGGATCGTCATGTAGTTTAACTTTACTATGTACTTATGTCATTACATGTCAAAGAATGTACTATTTAAATTTTCCTATCAGATTTGTACATCCATTTTTAAAGACAATATTAGAGTATGCTGTTTAATGATGATTATAGTAACTTGCATACGTATATTGTGTTTACATGCTAACGTGATGTGTGTTGGTGACACCTCCCCGATGTGAATATTTTTTGAGACATATTTATTTTTCTGTTGAGGTATATCCTCACCAGACACTCTATAATTAGCCTATTGTTTGGCAATTTAATTAATTATCAGCGCATAATTCGTGCGTTTTGAGCCGCTTATCGCATGCTCTTTGATATTTAAAAAAAAAATATGTTCCACATTTTTTTTTATCGGGAGGAGGTGGTGATATGTTGCGTGATAAATTCTCGCAACATCGTTTTATTTCAATATCTATTTTATAACGCAAGGGCAACAACTGCTTGAAATTTATAGTCACTTTTCTCGGTAAGCATTTGTCTTCTCGCGTTGGTATCGAATGCAGTTAAGTTTGAGCTGTGGTCATTTTGCGCTGGACTGCGCATGACTTGTCTTGCTTTTTGGTCGATCGGTTTCCGCCCACCACTAGTGGAGTGAGCGATTTGGAATGGCGAAAGAGATGCCTCGTTGAAGAGGGGATCTCCGCTATTTTTTGTTCTGTCAGGGATGTGTAGTCCTCTAAATGGATATTTCGTTTATTCGAGATAATACCTCTAGTGTTTCCCACATGCCGGGAGGCGTGATATTTCTGTGTATTTCATGAAAGCAAGGTAAATTGACTTTTTCATTAACTCTATCGATTTTTGGTCGTGAGCGATTTCGATTCATAGCCTGTCTTCGAAAGTCGTCGTCACGAGATGTTTTCCCAGCTCACATGTCGCTGTATTGTACTGCATCGGTTGATGCAGGTCAAGGACCATTACTTGCTACTTTGTTAAATGAACTAGGTTTGGAAAACCTTTATTATCTAGAGGATATTTTTGAGGACATTATTTATACTTCGGCAGACGTGTCTGTCTTGCTGAAGTCAACTAAGGAGAGTGAACTGATCTCATACATCTGGTTATCTCCTGGCTGTTATAGAAAAGGATGGAGTTTTTCACCTGACTACATTTACAGCACTATGAAATATAACATGCATCTGACTCATCATTGTAATGCTGTCTACCGTCTATTGCTGTATTGAATGTTGCTGTGATAATGACTGTTTGATGTGCCTACATATTCGCGTAACCATTTTGTCACTGTGGCGTCCACAATAAATAATGAAGAAAAACGTCAACGGCTGTTTCAAGAATCATTGACTTTATACGTCGTGAGTTTACTGACGTCCTATGTGGATTGCCCTGTTATTTTTGTATGAACATTGTTTTGACTGAACACATCTGCACACTACACAAAACCAGACATGCGGATACCATCCATCATCATATGGCATCACGCATCAGTACTCATTATAAATCACTCACACGCAGCATCAAACAAGAATTAAACAGTGAAAAAAATACCAGACAGCTAGCTAATGAACCACATAAACATACTGCTCATGCACATTTCCGCCTACCATCATTTTTTGGCGGTAATGTCAAAACGGGAATTACTTAAAAAACGCGCCTCGTACTAAATTATAAATTTAGTAAAAATGATTAATATTTTCATTCATTCATTCATAACCCTCCACTCCCAAAGGAGCATAGGCCTTCAACAAACACATGCCAAGTCCTCCTGTCCCGTGCCATCATCTCAAGTTCTTTCCATGTTCTCCTCATCATTTTCACCTCTGTTTCCAACTCTCTTCTCCATGTACTTCTTGGTCTTCCTCTGCCTCTCTTGCCCTGGGGGTTCCAGAACAAGGACTGCCTTGTAATGCTATCAACAGGGTTCCTCAGTGTGTGTCCTATCCATCGCCATCGTCTTCTTCTCATCTCTTGTTCCACTGGCACTTGTCTAGTTCTTGTCATCAGTTCCACGTTGGTAACCTTGTCATACCATTTTAATCCCTCTATTCTACGCAAGCACCCATTTATGAAAGTCTGTAGCTTTTTGGTTGTTGTCTTTGTTGTTCTCCATGTCTCCGAGTCATACAATAGGACTGACTTCACATTTGAGTTGAAGATTCTTATTTTCGTGTTGGATCCAATTTCTCTTGATCTCCATATATTTCCCAATGCAATGAAAGCTCCTCTTGCCTTTTGTTAATATTTTCATAATGCCCATTTATTGTACTTTAATTTCATATATAATAAGCTATACTTTACTTATAATTAGATATTTTATCTCAGTAAACTTAACTTATGTATATGCAAACTTTTGGGTTCTAACAATAATTCCGGCCAGAGGAGAAAATAATTACGTACAGAATCAGTTAATTCCTTGGTAGTACAACACCATGAATTGAAACGTATATCCAGTTGAGAACTAATTCAAGAAGTTTGATAGAAAACAAATGAAAACTGTAATTATTAAAATTATTTTATGAAGTCACATATTGCTGAACTGGAATCTCACACATTCCAAATTAATTAATTTATTACTAAAAAAATATCAAGTTTGTTCAACGTCCTTATTGGAATCGAAAACAGGTTATTTGTCTTGACATACGGATGCGAGTCATGGGCAATAACTACAACCCATAAAAGCCAGATCCAAACCTCAGAAATGAGGTATCTGAGGAAGGTGGTTGAAGTAACAAGAAGAGACATGGTACGCAACCAGACGATACGTCAAGGCCTTAAATCCTACCCCCTGCAGACCCAAGTAGAACAGTCCCAATTAAGATGGTTTGGCCATGTCTGCAGAATGGGAGAAGATCGGATACCACGACAAGCATGGGAAACAAAGAGCCAAGGATCCAGACCCCGAGGATGACCCAGAGTCCGCTGGGAGGACAACATTAGACAATCTTTGAAGGATCGAGGACTAGAATGGAACCAGGCCAGGAGGAAGACAGCCGATAGGATAGTCTGGCGCTCTCTCTTCCAAACCTCTACACCTCACGGTAGAAGGGGAACGACTAAGTAAGTAAGTAAGTAAACAGGTTATTATCTCTACTGATATCGCTAAAATTCATTTCGAAATTATATATTAAGGTTGATTCGTTAATAGTTTATGACTTATGTATGTGACTATATGTTGCGTGGGTTCTTTCATTAGATGCAACGTTTCAAAGGATATAAACAGTTAATCAACATTTGAAAGTAGTGGGTGTCCTCAGCTTTCTTTCCTTACAGACCCCATCTATCTGTTCGATAATTCTAGTGTTCATTGATGAGCGAATTGTGCTAAATATTAGTATGAATAAATGGCTCAATAGGGTAGCCAACTTCAATGATAATCAGTTGAGAACTCCTTCATTTTGAGTCCATATTAAAAGCATATTTAATACATCACAGTTAATATATATCAGTTCATGGCATAGTAAGAATCATATTATTTATTCATATCCATCTTCTTCTTCTTTGATCCTTAGTCGCCGACCGTCAAAGCAGTCAGTGGCCGTTACGCCTGGTGGCGTCTTGTAGGGCAACAACAAATTGATTCCACTTTGCTCGGTCGGTGGCCATCCTTCCTACAGTGCCCCAACTCTGGTTCATTCTTTGCATCTCAGCCTCCACAGTCCTACGCCAAGTTGTTTTTGGTCGGCCTCTCTTTCGTTTTCCTTCAGGGGTCCATAGCATAGCTGTTCTTGTGATGGCATCGGGGTCTCTTCTGAGGACATGGCCAACCCAGCACCAGCGTCTGCCAGCTATGATGGTGTGCATGTCCTCTTGCTTGCTCCGAGTAAGCAGATCTTGGTTGGTGATGGTATTCGGCCAAAAGATTCGGAGAATTTTTCTTAGGCATGTTGTGTGAAAAGAGGACAATTTCGACATTTCCTTCTCCGTAACTCTCCAGCTCTCTGCACCATAGAGAAGCACAGAAAGCACACAGCTCTGATATAATCCTAATTTTGTGCTTGTGCTGTACTGAGAGGACTTCCAGATGTTGTTTAGACTAAAAAAGGCTGTTCTTGCTTTGTTCATTCTGTTGTTGATGTCTTTGCTTGCTCCGCCATCTGGTGTTACTATGCATCCTAGGTATGTGAAGGCATCTGTCTGTTCCAGTTGCTGATTCCTTACTGATATGGGCTCAGGGTTGCTCACATTGAGCGTCATGACCTCTGACTTCTTTAAACTGATGTTCAAGCCCACCTGCTGGCTAAACTTATTAAGTCTATCCGTTTTTTCCTGGATGTGTTGATGTGAATGTGCTAGTAGTGCAATGTCATCTGCATAATTCATATCCATACAAAACTAAAAATAAGTAAAAATCGCACTAAACTAAAAACTATGACGTCACATGGACTCATCAACAGACGTTAAAATGTATATATGTGAAGATAAATGATAGCAAGATTAGAAAAAACCAATTTAGATTACAAACAATAACAAAACCAAATAAAATTGAAACTTATTACAGTAAAATACAACAAGAATATACGTAACTTCACAGCTAACACCTAATGTTGAATAAATTCAGATGCAAACACAGTATGCCACGAAAGATTCTCAGTGGATGTTTTGCCAACCAAAAATATTCAACTATGCCCTATTAGAACAATCAGGATTCCTGTGGTCAGTTGACACTGACATAACAAAAAATCCTGATTCCCGCCAACCGTCCCGCAAGCTGAACATACAGACAACATTATAATGTGAAACATATAATATATATTATTAGAAAAAAAACATGCCTGAAGAGCAATGGACAAGACTTGCCCCCAGGGCCAAAATATGTACTTATCTTTAAAGGTCTACTTCAATCATCCGCACAATGCTGGTGTGCACCAACATCGTAGTAAAGATGTCTGGATTGAACATGGAGGCATTGCTAACTTTGCTTCTCTTGATTAAGTGACGATAATTGTTGCATTTTGAAATTCAATTTGATTGCTGATCATAACGGTGAAGTCGTCTTATTCTGGCGAAGTATGACGTCAAAATAAACTCCAGTGCGCATGCACCTTGAACTGTGCACAATTTCACGCAATATGATCATAAGGAAAGTATGAAAAAAATGTTCTTGACAATAGAATAGTCGCCTTGAAATGGAAACTGTTATTTATCTAATTGTTTCACAATCACACTGGCCTACCAGTTGTTGCGTGGGTTCTTTCATTAGATGTCAATGTTTCAAAGGATATAAACAGTTAATTAACATCTGAAAGTAGTGGGTGTCCTCAGCTTTCTTTCCTTACAGACCCCATCTATCTGTTCGATAATTCTAGTGTTCATTGATGAGCGAATCGTGCTAAATATTAGTATGAATAAACGGCTCAATAGGGTAGCCAACTTCAATGATAATCAGTTGAGAACTCCTTCCTTTTGAATCCATATAAAAACATATTTAATACATCACAGTTAATATATATCAGTTCATGGCATAGTAAGAATCATATTATTTATTTATATCCGTACAGTGCAGTCCGTTCCAGTTATGCAGATTAATTATTATTGTCGTCAAAACATAATAGGCTGCGCAGTCAACCGAAAATGATACCTACTAGTTTTGCGAACATGGATCATAAGAATGATCAATTACTCCCATAATCTTGACTTCCATAAACAAAGGGTTATACATAACCATCAGTGTTCCATCATTTCATTAAACATTATTAAGGCTGACCCTCTGGCCTAAATCTCAAAGAGATACTTCTGCACTCTGAATACTATAACTGGAAGTAAAGCAAGATACATCCGACTCGCTCGGAGTTTATAATCAAAAGGGTCAAAGTAGAACATAGTCAAGTGGCTCTATACCAACCGTGCCACGTCATAAGATTACTATACAATTCGCGTTCAATAAAATACCGTGAAGCGTGAAAAACATATATTTATAGCCTCTCAAGCATATAATGTGTAACTTTAAAAGTGCTCACAACTGTAGCAGACGACATCGTTAAACATGTCGTAACATTCATACTTCTGCACTTTGAATACTATAACTGGAAGTAAAGCAAGATACATCCGACTCGCTCGGAGTTTATAATCAAAAGGGTCAAAGTAGAACGTAGTCAAGTGGCTCTATACCAACCGTGCCACGTCATAAGATTACTATGCAATAGCGTTCAATAAAATACCGTGAAGCGTGAAAAACATATATTTATAGCCTCTCAAGCATCTAGTGCGTAACTTTAAAAGTGCTCACAACTGTAGCAGGCGACATCGTTAAACGTGTCGTAACACTATACTACATGTTAACAAATAACCATATGACGTCATTAATTGATAAAAGTATGCAAAAAGTAAGCACCAATATAATTATTTCGCTACCAGTTCAAAATACAATGTCCACAGGAAGTGTTTACATGATATGAACACTCTATGGCCACTTATTTTCTAAATTTTTGTTCAATTGCAGAATCTTATAAAGCAGGAGTACCACCCGGCTAGATCCAAAGCAACTCTAGCAACTATAAAGCACACAATTTTAACTTCATAATTTTTTTTTTTTTGCTCACACAAAACGTTCAAACACACGTGCCAGATGTAATTAAATAATTTTAAACTGGCTTATTGCCAGATATTCTATGATTTTCTGCTCAAATACGGCATATATCACCTTGGCGCACCATATCCCTTGGTATAACAAAAGGCATATCTTGCACGCCTAAGCCCATTTGGGCATAAAGAGTTAAGCAAGTTTCATTAAAATTTTTACATACATTTAATTCTCTAAGAAAGGCCCATCTGCTGCTTAGTATTAAATGTCATACTGTACAGATATTGAAATCAAGTACACTTACATAGCCAAATATGAATTAAAAATAATAACATTACTATTATACATACCTTTCTCATCTCCAAATAAGCATAACTGTTGTTGACTTTCTGGCATGTCCAAGAAGTCAGTATACTGTATCTCAGTTTTAGTACAGCTGTTGTCACAATCAGCCTGAAACAAATTTTGATCAATCCGGGCATTTATGACACATCATCATTATCATTTTTAGCTCCCTAAACAGCCTAGGCCTTCAACAAATGTATGCCAACTCCTCTTGTTGTATACTATCAGCTCAAGGTGTCTCCATGACTGACTCATATCTTTGACTTTTGTATCCAGTTCTCTACTATGTGTGTTTTTGTGTCTCCAAAAACTCTTTTACCCTGGACATTTCAAAATGCTATAAACTAGAGTTATATAATTGAACGGTCTTTAGAATGGTACATACAACACAAAAGGCTAATTAACTGGTGATATTGTTTGTCTAAAAAATGGTACATACAACAAATAAGGTTAATTAGCAGGCTGATATAGTTTGTCTAAACAATGCACATACAACATATAAGGTTAATTAACAGGCTGATATAGTTTGTCTAAGCAACGGTACATACGAAATATAAGGATAACTGACTGACATAGTTTCTAAAACACGGTACTGTTGAGTCATATTTTGAATTAGAGTCAAGTGTTAAGGTTTTTTTATGTACAGGGTTAATGTTTGCGAGTAGGCAGTGTAATGTCATGAGATACATGATGTGTATACATGTGTGTGGGTAGAGAATGGTGTAACCTGGTAATGTTTTATTATTGAAGTATGCAAGCTTGGAATGTTACATTTAAAGGTTCACTGTTTAGAGGCACGTAGTATGAGTGAAGATTACTCAGGGGCGTTCATGTGTGAATCGAGGTAGTGGGCACATGAGAAAAGCGTGCAAAGTTAATGTCGTCAGAGAAGTACACTGAGCTGTTAGGGGAGTCTGTGGCCATCCGTCGTGGGAGACGGTCGGTGTTTTCTATATGTGAATAGTGTCTGTGATTTTGATTATGATATTGATATATAAAATGTGACGCGATGATGTTCCGCGTAAGGTGTATTTACAAGTCCTTTATATATTTACCAGCGCGTTGTATTCAACAACATGAAACATATACTGACATCCAAACAGTTATCTCACAAATTAAAACTGAGAATCATAAAGTGTTATATATATTCTGCATTTCTGTATGGTGCAGAAACATGGACGATGAATAAGCATTTGGAAGAAAGAATTGAGGCTCTTGAAATGTGGATATATAGAAGAATGGGGCGTATCTCATGGAAAGAGATGAAAACAAATAAGGAGGTCCTAGAAAATCTAGGTATGAAAAGAGAACTAATGAGAGAGGTCAAAGTTCGGCAGCTAAAATACTTTGGCCACATAAAAAGGCATAACACCTTGCAGAAGACCATAACAGAAGGGAGAGTTGAAGGCAAACGTGCAAGGGGAAGACAGCGCTATAAGTGGGAAGATAACATCAAGAGATGGACGGGAAAGAGTCTATCAGAGTGTACCACCAAGACAAGAGACAGAAGACGTTGGAGATCCATTACAGCCAACCTTCGTTGTGGAGATGGCAACTGATGATGATGATGATGTATTCTGTCCCGCGCTTGGAAGTGGATGGATTAATAAGACACGTTGTTTTCCCGTGTCAGAAGGAGGTCTATGGTAAGACCATTATATGTTATTGTTTGAATGTGCATTGTGTGCTTTCGCGAAGTTTGTATTAGGATTAGTGTTAGTCTACATCATATTTAAGTGGTTCTAAATGTGGTTATATCCTTCAATAGGAGGTCTACGTTATAAGACCCTGGCTGTTCCAGTGTTTGGAAGCCTAATAGGAGCTTTGATAGAAAGCTTGTGTGTATTGACACTATAAGCGCGTTGTGGTTTTCCCGCGCTGTGAAGTTCTGGAGGAACTTGGATGCCTGGTGATTAGACCAGAGATAGAGATATATGTGCGAGGAGTGAATGCCGCACTTACATTGAATATAGACCTTAGAGATATATGTGCAAGGAGTGAATGCCGCACTTACATTGAATGCAGTTGTTACCAGTACGTTAGGATGACTGTAATACATATTCTAATGATGCAAGTATTTTGTACTATTGTAACTGATGTCCAGGACTATGCTGTTGAGATTATATTTATGGAACTGTGACCCAGACTTCTAACAAGTTAACCATTCGCTGATAATATTTATCAGTGGTGGCTTCCAGTGATTTAGGGGGTTCGCATAAGGAATTTTCTGAACCCAGGACTACT
Source organism: Oreohelix idahoensis (assembly GCA_024509875.1). Classification (NCBI taxonomy): domain Eukaryota; kingdom Metazoa; phylum Mollusca; class Gastropoda; order Stylommatophora; family Oreohelicidae; genus Oreohelix; species Oreohelix idahoensis. Next base: position 87,686 of record JAMPIV010009530.1, on the reverse strand, counting down.
GCGGAGAATCAACCAACCCACCCCGGAACCTTGAAGTACGGTACAACTTCAGAAATTCTTTGGACGGTAAATGAAGAGTTTTGACACTAGTGAAATTCATCTAAAAGATTTGTCTGCACGCAGCCAATTGACATAATATGCTCACGTCAGATATTAACACCCCTACATCTGATGTCTATTTTGGAGTCAACGTAACTGAGTTCTGAAAGACAGATGGTAATTTCTACATAGAGCTGGTCTTCTACGGTCCTGTGTCAAGCCGGAAAAGTATACACAAAGTGCGTGACTTCCGGCCAATCAGCGTACAGCGGTCATGTTGTGACCCAGTTATCGCCTAATTTACATGGTCCAGCAAGTCCTGTTTACTGACAGACATCGGTACGGAGTGTGCAAGGACAACTTTGCTTATGTGTGTACCCGGTCAAGTCATCACAGTGGAATCTGCATGAGGTAGCCTGCTTTTTCAACGTTGCAGTATTTGCAAGCAACGTATTTGATTTGACGGAGTGTACTGGCCTGTTCAAACTTATCAGAGAACCTGTGTGTTGTTTTGTCATTTTCATCATCAAGCCATCGGAAAGAAGTGGAATAAACAACACATCTGGAACATCGGTCTACAGTCAAGATCAGCGAGCCTATCTGTATTAAAAATACATATTACTTGTTGTTAATTTGTATTAGAAACTAAACTGTGTGATTTGTGTATTTTTGTGCATAGTATTTTTTCTTTCCCTTTTGTTGTGCTGCAATTTGTCCTGTTTCGTTTTTACTCATCAGTACTTTTAGTATAACTGACCTCTTCTACTGTACTGTGTGTTCCCGTGTAGTGCTAGTTTCTGCTTTGTATTTGGTGCTGTGTATTATATATTAAGGTTAATGTTATAGATTAATTATCTAGCCTAATTACAACCGTAAGAGTTTTTCTGTTTAAGTTTAATATATTAGTCTAGTAGTTTTATTATAAATATAAATACTGTATTAGTTTTATTTGTTTATTAATCGTAAAGCTTATTTGCTAGGTCTTTTCCCTCATCTGTTACAGTTCATTATTATATTCGATTCTTTGTTAAGCCTTCGTAATATTTCGGTGTTATACTACTATTAGTACTATTCTTCTGTCATCTGGTAGAGACTATAGAAGCTTATGTTTATTCTTTTTTCCTTTCATCCTTACATGACTTTCAAGTATCGACTTAGATATTTTAAGGGTATTTATTTCTTGTAAGTTTGTATTAGGATTAGTGTTAGTCTACATCATATTTAAGTGGTTCTAAATGTGGTTATTAGTTTAATGTTTATGGTAATTCTTGTGAGTTGTTATTTACATTGTTTTGTATCTTGTACAGAATCTGTGCGAGGTTGAACATCAGTGAGGCAAGCTTGCTGTAGTGCCAGTCATATCAACACAGATATCCTTCAGCTGTAGATCTGCATTATCTTGGTGGAACCATAGACTGTAATCAAGGCACACTTAAGATAAGTCACAGTTTATGCCATTGTTGCACTTCTTTGTTCAAATACCATTCTACTAACATTCCTGATGGTCATTCATTTGTATTAGCGTTTTATATTTGTGTTACTTGGTTTTATATTATTAATACTTTTTTCTTCATTAGAAGGAATTGGTATTAACTCTTTGACTCCACAGCAACGCTCTGAACGTTGCAAAATTTAACACGCAGTGCCACAGCAACGCTCACAGCGTGGTTTTTAGTTTATCACGCATAAACCTTAAAAATCGTCCGTTTAATGCAGTTCATATATTGAAATTCGTAGAATGACTTCCGCTACTATCTAAACAACTAATTTGACTAGTTAATCAGCACGTGTGCGTGTTTTGATGTTATTATCACAATTTTTGTGAAGATTTGCGTGTTTGCGTTTTTCATCGTTATTGCTAGAGAAATATGTCACGCTTTATATTTACATTTTCTAAGTCTCCTAAGCAAATAATTGTGTCAAACTACTTTGAAACATTGCTGACATTGATGATGATTGTTTGGTAGTCACAGTTTGTTGTCAAAATACGGAATCTGTGCAGAAAAGCTAGACACACTAGGTTTAGTTGATGAGTTGGCGTAGTCGTATTCTGGCCGATCAAAAAGCAACAAAACTAGACCTACCGTAACATCTAATCACTAGTTCTTGGTAGAAGATGAAGCTAGGGATACTATTAAAACATTAAACAAGAGTAAAAAAGTTTTTATATAACGTTATTCTTCTTTATTTGTTAGAAAATTACGTAATGCACGATTGCATAATTTGTATTTTTCTTACAAAGGACCACGGAAAAACTGGTGTGAATAACACTAAATGTACTAATTGTGGCCATAAGCATGTTTTCTTTTACTTGTATATGGATTAACTTGATGTTTGAAGACTAAAAAGAAAGTTTTATTGTCTACAACAGTAATTTGTCTTTGGTTAGATTGTATTCTACAGTCAACTTTTTAGCATTTTTCAATTTTACATGCAAAATGTTTTAAGTATACCGAACATACTTGTGTTAATACTACCAAAGACATTATATATTACAATTCCCTATCCATTTCCCTACAGTTTGGTATATAATAAGTACATGTTCAAAGGAAAATTCACACAAAAATTTAGACTGAAAGATAAACACTTCACTGAATAAAATTCTGCCCACAATAAAAGTCTGGCACAGCGTGCAAAATAACTCTGGACTGAAAGAGTTAATCTATTCTGTAGGTTTTTTGTAAAATTAATTCCAGGGTATGGGAGGCCCGGTCTTGGAGAGACTCGGTGGCTAGTGCCCTATAGCATTCTTTGAACATTTATTGGTATTAGCTGTTTCAGTTTGGTTTGTGTAATCATTGTTGCATAATTTAGTCTCTTTTGTCATGTTTACTTGTAGTTTTCTTGCGTTAATTTTCTACTATCTTGTAAATAAGTTCATTTCACAGTTCTATTGTTGTTGTTTGTTTTGCAGGTGTGGTAGTTTACATCTATAACTACTTCATTACTTTCTTATACTTTCTTTATCTACCTATATACTTTCTTGTATTATCCCCCCACCTGTCGGTTGTTGTTCATTTGTTTATGGTTTTAGTGTCAGTGGTGTACTTCATTATTATCATCATTCACTGTGTTTTGGTCCTGATTATTAGTTGCAAATAGTTTGTATGATTGCTGTGTTGGAATATAAACATTGTAGGTATGATGGTCAGAGTATATTGAGGATCAGTGTGTTCAGCTACACATGTCTTAGTCTGGACATAGGTGGATCTGATTATTATAAGTAATTGATTCTAGAGTTACTAGTTTATATTATCTTTAGAATTATTGGTGATTTGTAGTACCTATGTAGAGGTATATTAATACTGATAATTTGGTATTGTAGTTGTGATTACAATTTCTTATTTTGGAATCTAGTCTGTAAATCTATAGTCATGGCAGATTGTTCAAGAACAATTAGAAACAGAAAGAAAAGAATAGCCTTAAGAGACTTTATTTTGTCTATCAGAGATTGTGAGTCTTACGAATTGTTTAACACTATGGTAAAAGTGGATGATAAATACAAGCCACATAGAGCAAAGGTATATCTGATAGAGATTAAGGAAATAAGAGAATTTACAACTGGAAATATATTACCAGCAGTTGATGAAAGCAAGAGACCAAAACTGAATCTAAAGAGGAAAGCTAATATAGCAGATGATAAGGTGAAAACTGAAACTAGAAATGTTTCTGTTCAAACTGAAACCAAAGAGATCACTGTACAAACAGATAACTGTTGTCACAACACTTCAATCTCAGTTGGGAAAATGTCCAAACTGAATGTGGATGAATGTTACGGTATATGATATTAACGCCGTCTGCTAAAGGTTATCAGACGTGCAATTGTAAAGGTTAAGACATTTAATATATTGCGATAGATGTTTCAATTATTGAACGCTCCATACACGATCGATTATGACGTGTCTAGCGTTGTTTAGGACACAGTCGGTAACTAGGAGACGCTACCCTTTGTTACTTGACCGCCAAGCTGAATAGCTGCGTTTTTCTAACCTTCCAATTCAATGGCATGATATAGCCATTTTATGTGCATTTTTGATGGATCCGGGTCAGTCCTAGAACTCTATATGAGAGGAAAATTTATGGAGGTTAGTATTTAACTAGAATTCTCAGAAGGAGGAGAATAATCGTCAAATTCGTATGAAATATTCAGACTCGCAGTCTCACTGTCGGCAGGTAGCCATGTCTAGCTGCGCGTGCATATAGCTGTGATGTTCTGACGACAATACTGCATTGTATCCTTAAATGGACATTGACACGTAAACCAGCAGTCTACGTTATTGATTAATTTATGCATGACTTATAAGGACTTATGTTCTGTTCCTATTTGAAATGATCATCCTGTGTGTACATGTGATTAAATATTACGGACTCAATCTGAAGGCATTAATTACTTCATTAATGTTGCTGAGTTCAAGTTACATGAACTACTTCTTCATACCATGCTACTGAGTTGTATGAACACCTTCACCCTAATTCGCGTAATACTAAACAAAGCACGATTAACAAGAGATCACTAAAGTAACCATACTCAGTGCATGATCTTCAACCGGCAAATAACTCAGCAACAAAGTGGCGGCCGAATGCGGGGAACGACAGAAAAAAAGAAACAAACTTCTGTTCCTTACGCACAGATTAACCATAATATTTACGATCAAGTTTCGATCACATGACCATTACAAAGCTGACGTGACGCACGTGATCATGAATAGCAACATGACGTCACTGTTGCATTGTCGCCGTGAAGAAGACATCTTTTCAACGCCTTTCTAGTTCGCTTCAAATTTATCAAGATGCACAGGATGGACTACCGTTGCCTGCCCATCAGGAGCAGACAGTCAAAGGCACAGGCCTAGCTGTTGACGACCTCTAGCACTGATCTAAGCAACGGAAAAGATAAGTCTAGGTGTTTAACTGTTGTTATTGCAAACAGTGCTAACTGAGTCCATGCCCTCTGCCTACATCAGCATGTTTTTACCTATGTTTAATGTACTTTTTGTTGTCTTAATGTGTTGTTAATTCGTGGGAGGTAGGGAGGATGAACCGAAATTAGATTCTGTGGCTCTCACGATGCCTGAATTGATTTCGGTCGTTTCTTAGGGCAGTTAAACGATTGCACTTTTGGAAGCCCCATTGAGGTTTGCCATTGGACTGTCTGTCCAAATCTGCTGTCGTTTGACGATTTGTGTTAGCTGTGCCGTTCCGTAAATAACTGGTGTATTTTATTCGAACTCAGTTCACAATTTTATTCAGTTTTGTATCATGTTCGTTAACTATTTCGTCCAGTCTCCTCTTACTATCATTTATTTGATGATTGTTAAATGGTCGTCCGTTATGAGTCCTGTGATGTCATCATTTTTTGCAGTCATTTTTTTTGTGTACTTTGAATATTAAGTTGACCTCGGGTCAGACCTTGACCCTTCATTTGGCATGTGACACTTCCGCTTGTTTTATTTAGTTCATAAATTCATTTTTAATTGTGAAAATGTCTTGTTTGCGTCTTGACATTGTTTGTACCCTTTAGTTGCATCATTGTTTTGTTTGTCCTCATGATATATGTTAAATACTACATTAATAATATGATATTATATGCAATAATACACTTGTAATTTAATTTAATTAATTTTTTCTGATATTTAAGGTTAATATGGGACATTGCATAATTATGCAGTGATAGTCCAAGAAAGTAGCACTACAATTTATAAGAGATGCCTAGGGCATAATAATATAATATATATATTGACCAAATAAAATAATCTTATAGTCTGCCTTTGAGGTAATAGACCCATTGTATATTATTTAATATACTTTTCTGGTACTAAGAGAGTGACTTAGTACATTGAACAATATAATTACTAGGAATCATACCCAACATTATTGGATATTGAGATTAATTGTGTGATGTAATTACATTATAGTTAACAGATATCATAACTATTTATGATATAGTTAGTACTTAGATACAATATTGTTACAAAATATTGTCTATTGGTTGAACTTAGACATAAGAGTTCAGTACTATTGTGATTATTTATATTGAATATTCCTAAGTTGAGTAAGTATAATAATTACTCTGAAGCTACTATTGACTATTTTAACCTTTAGCACGCTGCATTATTTTTCACAACCCCCCGTTTTTATAGTGGGCGACTTGTAATGTCTATAGTTTTTGTGTTTCTTGGTCAATTGCTATCATTTTTGGAATTTATGTAAATAAATGAATGGTGAATCTGATGATATAAAATTTGTTTGTGTACATGTTAGATGTGATAGGAAGAGAGGAAAGGAAAGATGAAAAAAACGAAAAAAATTTAAAAAAAATAAAAAAAATTTTTTTTTTTAATTTTAAAATTAAAAAAAAAAATTAAAAAAATGACCAACGAACGAAGAGTCCATATCCCTTGCATCTCAATGAAAGTCATTTGACCAATAGAGCAATACAAATCAAATGACGATCTTTTCGTTACACCCATCATCAGTAGCAAAGCAACAAACTCCCTAGCCAGCCGTGACATTCGGCCGTAATCCTATTTTTTTCCGATATTCCTAATCCTAACCCCGAAAATTATACATACTTGAAAGGCCATTTTACTTTCGTTTCCATCTCAGCCATCAAACATATTCTGAGAACCGATTTCAGCGCTTATAAAGACAAAAATTTCATCCCCACCGCATGGCGTCAGAATACAATAAAATTAGAGCAAAATGGCCGAAAATCTGATGCCGATTCATTTCGATTTAAAAAATTTACAAAAAATAAACGCAGATACACCCATCACTTTTTTAAGATCGGAAACGGAAGCTAACTCTCTTGCAATTAAAATTACTACTTAACATCCGGGGCTGAAAATCACGTGTACACAAGTCATGTGCTAGAAACGATGACAGCCGCAAGGCGAGATATCTCGCCTGCAGCGTGCTACAGGTTAATCAGTAATTATCAATAATTACTTACCAGATAAAAGTCAAAATGCTTACTATAGACCATTTCGTTAAAATTGGTAAGGAATATGGTTATAAATCTCAAGAACTTCGTCAGTTTGCTGAGGCAGAACTGGAAAAACATAAAGCAGAAATGGAGGAACGTGAAAGAAAAGAAGCAGAGAAAAAGGCTGCATTAAAGAAAGAGGAACGTGAGATGAAGCAAATTGACAAGGAAAATAGATTGAGAGAGATTGCTCAACGTGAAAGAGAAGAGCAAAGAGCAATCGCCAGACAGGAAGAAGAGAATAAATTGAAACGAGAGGAAATTATTTTACAACAAGAAATGGAATTGGCGCGTATTAAATTGGAGACAGCAAGATTACAAGCACAAAGTGCTGATGCAAACCAGAATAATAACGCACAAAATGGATCATCATCCAGCCAAACTAAACATTTCTACAACTTTAAATTACCCACTCTCAACTTGAACGTGGACGACCTTTCATCGTTCCTGTCACGTTTTGAACAGACTTGCAAAACTAACCATTTGCCTGAAGAGTCATGGGTACTCAAGTTAAATGAATTCTTGGTTGGAGAACCACTGACGGCTTCTCAAAATGCTGACCCATCAATAGCAAATAACTACGGTGCTATTAAGTCCTTGCTTTTACGAAGGTTTCACCTGGACGAGGAACACTGTAGGTTGAAATTTAAGGGAATTTTACCTGAATCTCCAAAAGATTTTGCAGGATTCATTGCGAACATACGCAATACATTTAATAGATGGGTTGAACTGGCAGAAGTCAACAAATCGTACGACAAATTAGTTGATTTACTACTACGGGATAAGGTATTATCTTCGGTTAGCCAGCCATTTTTTGCATATTTGCAGGAGCGTAAACCAGGTACTATGGACGAGTTAGAAAAAATTTCTTTAAACTACTGTTCGGCACATCCGAATGCAACCATTTCTAACTCCTCATTAAGAGAACCTCTACCTGTGGCGTCTAATATGGCCTACAATCATAATAACAAACAAAGACATCACAGTGTAGACAGAAGCAGGTTCCAAAGAAATCACAATGTTAACTTTCAGAAGGGACATAATAATGATTTCAACAATAAAAATGAGTTCAACAGAGGTAGATCACGAGATAGAAATTATTCACCTCAAACAAACTACCACAATGGTCAACATAACACTAATTATAATCGATCACATACTCCCAATAATAATAATAACTGGAATGGTAATAATCATGGCTCGAGACATCGAGATAATAGTTACTATAGAGGACGACGAGATAATTCTAACAATTATACTCGGAATCGATCTCATTCTCGGGGATCATCTCATTACAACCATAATACAGGGGCGGCAGTTACAAATAATACTACCCCTATAGCTCAGGTCCCACTTGACAATAATACAACACAGTCTTCTGCTGCATGTTTTGCTATTAATTATAATGTGGCAAATAGTTGCCAACAATGCAATCTTATTTTTCAGAAGGCGAAAGAAACAGTGCTTAACTGCGGACATATTATACCACAGGTAGGTCTTGCAGTCAACGATGGAACAGGCTTACTAATTTTTAACAGGGGATTAGTTAATGGATCCGTCGTCTCAGTGCTGAGGGATTCAGGATCCACGACGATTGGTGTACGTCAGTCGCTGGTACATCCTAGCTGTGCGACAGGAGAATATGTACGCTGCATGACATTTGGTGGAACTATTGAGTTCTACCCAACAGCTATTGTTCATATTAGAACACCCTTTTTCACAGGGAACGTAAAAGTATGTATGCTAAAAAAGCCTATAGCTGATCTGATGGTTGGTCGTATACACGGCAGTAAAGATTGTACTCCAGATGAGATCATAGAATGGGAGAAACATAACCTATGCACTGGAAACGCCGTGACGACTAGAGCGCAGACTCAACTCATGGAGAAAGTTGATGATAATAAAATGGATGCAGACAACCAAGAGGAATTTGTAGTCAATTCACCTATTGACAGGGAAACATTTGCAACCAAACAAAAAGAGGATAAATCTTTAAAAAAATTTTTTAAGCTGGTTGATAAAGTTGACAATCTATCCTCAGGTAATAATAACAAACATTGTTTTGTTATTAAAAATGACATATTGATTAGATGTTTTAATGACAAATCACAAATGAAACAACAAGTTATGGTCCCGTATACTTTTAGACGGTACATTCTTCAACATGCACATGACTCACATTGTGCTGGACATATGGGATATACTCGAACACGATCTCGAGTACTGTCTTCATTCTTTTGGCCAGGAGTGTCAAGAGATATTTCGCAGTATGTACGTTCCTGTACTACATGCCAAGAAGTGAAAGCACGTGGAGCTTTTCACACGGCGCCTATTCAGGCTTGCGATATCTCAGTAAGACCTTTTGACAAGATGGCCATAGATATTATTGGTCCATTGCTACCATCGGCCAGAGGACATAGATTCGTCCTTACGTGCATTGATTTGTGCACACGATGGCCAGAAGCTATCCCATTAAAGACCACCACTACCACAGATGTAGCTGATGCACTACATCTCATCTTTTCTAGAATAGGGTTTCCTAGAAAACTTTTATCAGACCATGGGTCACAGTTCATATCTGACACCATGAAGGAAGTCATGAAAACTTGGAACATTGATAGGAATTTAAGTAGTATTTATCATCCTATGAGTAATGGTGCGGTTGAAAGACTTAACCGTACACTTAAACAACTACTACATAAGGTTACTGTTAAGCACCCTCATGACTGGGACAGAGCACTCCCAGCTGTTCTATTTGCTTATCGGGAGGTACCGCATGAACAAACTGGCTTCTCTCCCTTTGAATTAGTTTTTGGTGCTCCCCCAAGAGGTCCTATGGGACTAATAAAAGACTTATTAATTGACGAGGAGATGACTCAGGACACTCAGTCATCTTACGAGTATGTGATTAATCTTCGGAAGAACATTATTGAGTCTTGCCAGTTGGCAACAGCTTCTTCTGAGGCTGCAAAAGCTAAGGCTCGATCTCTACAAAATAGGTCTCGACGATTACGCCAATTATTCCCAGGCGACGAGGCTTATGTGTTACTTCCTCACAATAACAATAAATTATTGATATCTTGGAATGGTCCTTACAAAGTCATTGATAAAATTTCCGACGTTGATTACGTCTTAGATATCAAGGGACACAAAAAGATATTTCATATTAACATGCTCAAGCAATTTCATACACGTCCTGAACACTTACAGTCAATTTTTCATGAACTAGATGACAACACAGTATCTACTTGTTATTATTCTAACTTATCTGTCATCCAGGAAGAAGAATCTTCTTTTCCTGAGGTACAGTTACCGTTACCGGTACCAGTAGTTCAACCTACTGAATCTTGGCGGGATGTAACCATCTCTTCAACGGTTACACCGCAACAGCGTCTACAGATTGCTAATCTATTACAATCTTATCCAGATGTGTTGACCGACGTCCCGGGTCGCACATCGGCTATCAGTCATGACATTACTCTCAATGATGATACACCTATTCGTGTACATCCCTATTCGGTTCCTTTACATTTCCTTGCTAAAACTACTAAGGAACTTGAACAGATGTTGTCTCTGGGAATCATTGAGACTAGTAATTCGCCATTCTCTTCTCCATTAGTGATTGTCCGGAAGAAGGACAATAACATCAGACTATGTGTTGATTATAGAAAATTAAATGCTAAGACTATAGTTGACAGCGAACCACATCCACTTATCGACGACTTACTGCCACGTCTATCCAACGCAACTATATTTAGTAAGATAGACTTAACTAAAGGTTATTGGCAGATACCACTGACCGAAAAGGCTAAGTACTACACCGCATTTTCCACTCCACAAGGTCTATACCAGTGGAATGTGATGCCTTTTGGGCTTGTTAATGCGCCAGCTACCTTCATTCGCCTGATGCGACAAATTTTATCAGGTAGACCAGACGTTATTACATATATTGACGACATATGCTTGTTTAGTTCGTCGTTTGAGGAACATGTTTCGGGACTTAGATATGTTTTCGACACTCTAAGGAATTATCATCTAACTGCTAAACCTACAAAGGTGCAAATCGCGTGTAATGAGATAACCTTTTTGGGACATATCATTGGATCGGGATATATCCGAACGTTACCTAGTACAGTCTCCAAAATTCTAAACATAGCAGTTCCTCAGACGAAGAAACAGGTCAGGAGTTTGTTAGGACTTGTTCAATATTACAGTAGATTCATACCAAACTTGTCATCCATCACGGCTGTATTGTCTTCATTGTTAAAAAAAGACATGCCGGTGAAGGTGACATGGACTGGTACATGCAATGAAACTTTCAACAAAATTATAAATTTGTTCTCGCATGAACCAATTTTAAGACTTCCCGATGCTTCCAAAAGATTTTTCTTACGAACAGATGCTAGTAACTACGGCATTGGTGCATGCCTGCTCCAGAACCATGATGGCATTCTACATCCTACCTTATATATTTCAAGAAAGCTAAAGCCGGCAGAAACAAAGTATTCCACAGTGGACAAGGAACTTTTATCTGTGATATGGGCAATAACTAAACTTGAAAAGTTCCTGCTTGGTGCTCCCTTCACCATACAGACGGACCAACGTGCTGTAGCATCTTTGCGTCGATCTAACCATAAGAGCCAAAAACTCGCCAGATATGCAATCATCCTACAGCCATTTGAATTCTCCATTGAACATATTCCTGGCACTGAAAACATTGTGGCGGATGCGTTGTCACGTAATCCTATTGACGACGAATAATCAACATTAACATTCCTAAAACATATCAACTATAAGAGAACTAACCTTGCCTTCAATTTAAACTTTATAAACACTATATGCATCACAGAATTGAACTAAAGACAATCAAGGTATACATATTGACATTCAAACTTCGTCTAACGTCCATACACGATATATGAATATTCGTTGAACAATCATGGAACAATATCTGACGACAAGTCGAACTTATTATCCTATGTGCACTTAATTCTTGGATGCTGGGATAAATGACATTTCTTCCAACGTAAACGTTTGAACATTTTTGCCTAAAAGAATTCATCAGGATCAAGACTACGGATGGATCATCATATCCTATACTAATTAATTAGTTAACTTAACTTCTTAATTGAATTATTATCAATAAAATGAAATGTGAGAAAAAAATGAAATGAAAGAACAAAAAAAAAAGAGAACGAAATATAAAAAGAAGAAATTATGAAAAGAGAAAATAAATCTCACACAAGTATTAGATTAATATTTTTTTTTAATGTACCTATACATTATTTAGTTAGTTAAATTAGATAGTTATTATTCACTAACACTTAACACACACAATTAAGTTAAACTTATATTCGAATTTCTTTCTATTTCTTCTCACTTATTTTGTCTTTTCTTCTCTCATAACATCGCGTTACATTAGAACCTTAATAATTTAACTCTTAGTTTAATTAATTAATTTAATTTTAATTAGTCAAATTAATTCCTATATGACATACTAATACGACAGACCTTACTTTAATTTAATTCTATCATTCACTATTGACATTAGACATTTATTTAGTTGATATAATAATATGTATAATATTGATATATAATGTGATTAATGTTAGATGACTATGACAAATAGTTAGTTGACATGACCGCGACACGGTTCTACTCAGAACATCGTCGGCCATATGTCACAATTGTGTTAAATTTTTTGAAAAATTGTTAAGTCGGATAGATCTTGAAAAAAAATCTATCGATTTTTTTTTCCCCGGTGTACAGGGAATTGTTACGGTATATGATATTAACGCCGTCTGCTAAAGGTTATCAGACGTGCAATTGTAAAGGTTAAGACATTTAATATATTGCGATAGATGTTTCAATTATTGAACGCTCCATACACGATCGATTATGACGTGTCTAGCGTTGTTTAGGACACAGTCGGTAACTAGGAGACGCTACCCTTTGTTACTTGACCGCCAAGCTGAATAGCTGCGTTTTTCTAACCTTCCAATTCAATGGCATGATATAGCCATTTATATGTGCATTTTTGATGGACCAGGGTCAGTCCTAGAACTCTATATGAGAGGAAAATTTATGGAGGTTAGTATTTAACTAGAATTCTCAGAAGGAGGAGAATAATCGTCAAATTCGTATGAAATATTCAGACTCGCAGTCTCACTGTCGGCAGGTAGCCATGTCTAGCTGCGCGTGCATATAGCTGTGATGTTCTGACGACAATACTGCATTGTATCCTTAAATGGACATTGACACGTAAACCAGCAGTCTACGTTATTGATTAATTTATGCATGACTTATAAGGACTTATGTTCTGTTCCTATTTGAAATGATCATCCTGTGTGTACATGTGATTAAATATTACGGACTCAATCTGAAGGCATTAATTACTTCATTAATGTTGCTGAGTTCAAGTTACATGAACTACTTCTTCATACCATGCTACTGAGTTGTATGAACACCTTCACCCTAATTCGCGTAATACTAAACAAAGCACGATTAACAAGAGATCACTAAAGTAACCATACTCAGTGCATGATCTTCAACCGGCAAATAACTCAGCAACAAAGAACCACAAAAGAAGACTATCATCAGTGATGAGTCAGTTAGGAGTAAAACTAACTTATATTCTATGGAAGGAAGATCAATAAGTGTTAGTGAGAAGGCACAAATTTCTACAAAAGTCTATGCTACATCAAAGGGAGTGACAAGGCCAGTGCATGATGAAACGTACCATGCATCCCAAGAAGTGTTTTTACTAAAAATAGGTTTTTGGTGTGACAGAGATCAGTTAAAAATAGACAAACTGATCCAGGAAGAGGGAACCTTCGAAGAAAAGTGTATAATATTAGAAGGAAAATTTAAGACTGTTATGCAGTTATTAGAAAAGGAATACAAAGATAGTATTCAAAGATTAGATGATGAATTCAAGGTGGATAGGAATAGGATATTAACTGAGTGTAAGGGTAATACTCAAGTTAAAGAGCAACATTGCACAGTCCTGTCAGCTTGTTGGAAGGAGAAACGTAATGCTGTAAACAAGAGTTACTTTGTTAAAGTTCAAGCACTAGAATAGCAGTTTAAGGCTGCTAAACAAAGGTTAGAGCAGCAAGCCGAAGCATTGAAAGATCAAGCTAAGTCTATGGAAAAGCGACAAGAGGCTGCACTTGATACAGATTCATCAGATTGGGAGAAGAAACCCTTAGATGCTCAAATTCAGTATAGGAGGGCGAAGATGAAGGATGCTGCATCTGTGGCCAAGAAAGCAGTACTGAAAGAGACTGAAGCTTCAAGGATGGAAGTGTGGAAGACTGTGATGGATGGTCTGAAAGGGAATTGTGCTGGAGTTACAGACCAGTTAGAGTTAATATTATCTTTCAATTTAAAAAACAGATATGTGGATAAAGGTAAAGAACCATTGAAGTTGTTAATGTTCAATGCCATCAAAAAGTTACCACCAGATAAGTGGGACATAAGTGATCTGTTTACTTTACTAAAGATACTGTGCTATTTGGAAATACTTTTGTGATCGTAGTAGTGATGATGATGGATTCTAGATTGAGAATAGTTTTGATGTTAGTTGGAAGAGATTGGTACTTGTTACGACTCAGCATGAGAGGTTAATTGTTACTGTGCATAGAACAAAGCTGAAAGCTATAACTTTCCAAGATACAGTTGTCTAGTGAGACTTAATATTTTTCAAGAATGGAAATTTGACAGAATGTATAAACAACAAATAGTGAATAGGTGTACAATACAAGTCAGTATAACTAGGTGTTTAAGATTGACTTATTTCATTAACTAAAGTAGTAAAGCTTAATTGAGAGGTACAGGGTGTAGTATCTAAGGCCGCTGATCACGAAGACATGTGAAATGGGTATATCATCCCTTAATTGATTATTTTGTCACCCCACTGGGAATGTTTAGTGGAATGGGGTGGACATAGAAGGGTATGTAATAGGGCATAATGTGATACAAGTTGTCTAAGGCAAATGATTTTATTCTTGCCTACTTTTGTTTATCCATAGGAAAGTATGCTATGCCATGAGATACCAGTGTTGTTGGTGGAATTGCCTATCATTCAAACTGATGGGTGGTCATCAGCAGGCTTGCTCACCGATACCTCTTCTTAGTGAGACATCAGTCCTTTACTCTGGTTTTGGAGCGGTTAAGACAGAATTTACAGATGGACTGCAACATTTAGTATAGATTGTTTTATATTTATGAATCACATTTGTGTTAGTTTGATAAGTTGCAAGTGTTAACTTATAATATAAATATATTACTTAATGAACAGTGCTGATGTACCTTTTGGTTCACCAATGTATTTTTCTATGGTAAATCCACATATAATTTGGTTAATATATTATTGAGGCACACATTGTTAGATTTGCATCCAACACAGTTCAATGTTGTATAGGATGGAATTGTGTTTGGTTTGCCAGTAGAGTATGATTGCTAAGGCAAAGCCTACATCCCCCTTCCTGTGCCACTGGTAATGAGGTGACCTTTTGGTTCACCAATATATTTCCATCCCTCTTTTGTTGATTGATATGACTTAACATTTCATCGACCCCACATTTTTGTCCGCATGTAATGTTTAAAAAAAAATTATATCATTTTTTTTTCTCCGGGGGTCGGTGTGAACTGATGAGTCATATTTTGAATTAGAGTCAAGTGTTAAGGTTTTTTATGTACAGGGTTAATGTTTGCGAGTAGGCAGTGTAATGTCATGAGATACATGATGTGTATACATGTATGTGGGTAGAGAATGGTGTAACCCATTAATATTTTATTATTGAAGTATGCAAGCTTGGAATGTTACATTTAAAAGTTCACTGTTTAGAAGCACGTAGTATGAGTGAAGAATACTCAGGGGCGTTCATGTGTGAATCGAGGTAGTGGGCACATGAGAAAAGAGTGCGAAGTGAATGTCGTCAGAGAAGTACACTGAGCTGTTAGGGGAGTCTGTGGCCATCCGTCGTGGGAGACGGTCGGTGTTTTCTATATGTGAATAGTGTCTGTGATTTTGATTATGATATTGATATATAAAATGTGACGCGATGATGTTCCGCGTAAGGTGTATTTACAAGGCCTTTATATATTTACCAGCGCGTAGTGTTCTGTCCCGCGCTTGGAAGTGGGTGGATTAGTAAGACACGTTGTTTTCCCGTGTCAGAAGGAGGTCTATGGTAAGACCATTATATGTTATTGTTTGAATGCGCATTGTGTGCTTTCCCGCGCCAATAGGAGGTCTACGTTATAAGACCCTGGCTGTTCCAGTGTTTGGAAGCCTAATAGGAGCTTTGATAGAAAGCTTGTGTGTATCAACACTATAAGCGCGTTGTGGTTTTCCCACACTGTGAAGTTCTGGAGGAACTTGGATGCCTGGTGATTAGACCAGAGATAGAGATATATGTGCGAGGAGTGAATGCCGCACTTACATTGAATACAGACCTTAGAGATATATGTGCGAGGAGTGAATGCCGCACTTACATTGAATGCAGTTGTTACCAGTACGTTAGGATGACTGTAATACATATTCTAATGATGCAAGTATTTTGTACTATTGTAACTGATGTCCAGGACTATGCTGTTGAGATTATATTTATGGAACTGTGACCCAGACTTCTGTCAAGTTATACATTCGCGTACGTACTGTCTTAAGTGTCAGTCCAATTCATACACCCAACATTATACAGTAAGATGTTTACGAAATCTATCCTGTAACATTTGGGCATGTTGATGCTGTTAAAGTAAACTTAAAGTTACAAACAGCCTGCTTTAACAGAAGTGGTCGCTAGTGACATAAGAGAAATAACAAAGAACAATAATATTTATCAGGTACATACAATATATAAAGCTAATTATTTGGCTGATAAGATAGGAAACTCTATACAGAGCGATATAACAGGACACAATCTGATCATCAGAAGTTGTTCTCCCCATCAAACAAGTGTTCTGGCCCCTTAATTTCTATTACACTCTAAGGGTGCGGGCCCACTTGGGTCATGACTCCCAAGTGTCAGCCTCCTGTTGTCTTGTGCAGAGAATTGGGCCCAATCCACTTTGGTGGCAGCTTTCTAATTTACTTCTATTTTCTGCCTCCAGTTAATCAACCACTACTGCTTCAGTAGATCATACACTGAGGCTGCCACGAGACCTCTTGCACCCACCTCAACAGCCATGATCCTTGCCATGAACCCATCGTGTCTTAAGTCTGTGGCCAGATCATTATACTTGGCCACTTTGAACGAGTGTTGCTCACCCAGTTTGGATTCAAATGGCATGGTCAGATCAATTATTATAATCTGATGTGACAATGAGGAATGCAGCATTATATCTGGCCATCTTCGAGCTCTTCTGATACTCTCTGGAGATGCCCCATAGCGCAGGTAGGTCTACTACAATCTCCCAGCCATTTGCACGATCAAGAAATGATGGTAAACTGTTACCTAATTCACTTGGTGTGGGATGTGCTGACTTTCCTGTTCCCAGAAAGTATGTATTTGTGGTGGTCGGTCTGACTTTGCTGTTCACCTTCACTCTTGTCAGGTCTATTGTAGCAGCCAGCACATTTAGTGCCATGTTGTGGCACCATGTGTATCGCCCTTGCCCTAATGACACCTTGCAAGTTCAGAGCACATATTCAAGTGTCTGCCTCTCATGACATAGGGGCTTTGAGCATCATCAGACTTTCCCCATCTTACAAGGTTTGCAGACGATGACAGGAATTCATACATTGATCTAATAATGAAGCTGAGTCTAAGAGGTGCTGTTAAGGTCACAATTGGGCGTAGGTTAAGCAAGGGGAATTAATCGATAAAAATACTTGGATGTACAAGCCGGATTTTGGTTATCTCGCTTGAACAGCGTTTTTATCTAGCTGTTAATTTGTTTAAAAAAATAATCTGGAATTTACTCATATGTTCGAGAACAAAGCGTATGATTGCTACTCACAGCGGCGAATTACCGCATGAGATGAATTTGACTAGAGATGTTTTGAGCTGAGCGATATTCGCTCGCTAGCCCCGGGACATGTGTGGTGAGCTGTACTGAGTGTCAGTAGTTCCCAGCGATTGTGCTGGAAGGATGTTAGCGATGTTTTTCCGCAGTATGTACAAGTGGATTTATGAAGGATACTTTGGCCATTATTTCGTACGAGAGGATATTTATTAAAGCGCTATGATGAGGCTATATTTACTAACTGCAATGTAGGCAGTCTTTTGATAGACACTATTTCCTATCGATTATATTGTCAGCATAATATTGTGAGATGAGAACTGTGGTGAACTGCAATGTAGGCAGTCTTTTGATAGATGCTTTTTCCTATCGATTATATTGTCAGCGTAATATTGTGAGATGAGAACTGTGGTGAACTGCAATGTAGGCAGTTTTTTTATAGATGCTATTTCCTATCGATTTGCTGTAAACTGTATTTCGACTATGTGAACATGACTGTGTTGTGTCATGAATAAACTATCTACATGTGTCAGAACGAGTTCCACTGTTTCCTGACCCAATGTTGCTATGGTGAGTGTGTGTGCTATGGATGTTTAATCTATGAATCTACCTACGCATTTGCCTATCTTGATGTATACACAGTACACACATGTCGGCCATACGTAAGCCCGACCATACTGACTTGTCGTTGTCAGTGAATCCCCACACCCACCAACATTTTATATACAGCAGCACATATTTATGATTAGCCCTGTGTGGGCATGTACTCAGTGCAACAATCACGACTGTATCAGGTGCTATATGTCATTCCATGTCAGTGACCTTTGCAAAGCTTCTTCCCACGCAGTCGATTGGCCTTTTTTGACCTACTGCACCACTTTTTGCACCCTCTTGATGCCTTGGACCATCAGCGGATATCACTATGGCCCAATCCCTGTTTATTTATCTGTGAGTAACCAATTACTTCCCTCAGCTTTAGCGACGCTTGGGTAGCACCAACAGCTTCATCCACTTTCCACTTCCTTCCAGTTTTCAGTGTGGGCTAAATGGACTTAAAACTACGTTATCTGCCGACTCGCACAGCATCATTGTGAATCTTGCCTTTCCTATTTTGTATTCTTCAACCACTGACTTGAAAGGAAGAAAAAGCTTTGCCTTCTTGCAGTACAGTGCTACATCTGACAGACGTGGTGGTACTCCTAGCCATTATCTCATGAACTTGTTGACCTTTTGCTTTATAGCTTCCACTGTACTGGTGCTTATTTCATATATAAGCAGTGGCCACAGCAATTTAGGTATCAACATGAACTGGAGGCACCACAGCTTGAACTATCCTAGGAGTCTGCTTTGGTCTATGATCAGTAGTCCTTTGTCTGTCATTTCTATTGTCTGTTGAACTGCCTTTGAATCTTTTAATGAGGTATCATACACCCTGCCAAGACTTTTAACAGGTTCCTCAATGACAGTAGGGATTCTCTGGATTCAAACCATGAATATGACCTCAACTGTCTTCCCTTTCCTCAACGATAAGCTTCTAGACTTCTTAGGTTTGCAGCTCATTCTGCACCAGCTGACTAGTTCATCTAAGTGTGCTAACATTCTCTGGGCCTGGTGTTCATCTGATGTCAGAACTGATGTGTCATTCATGAATGCTTTAAGCGGTGGCATGTGACATCTTCCATTGAGCTTTGGACCATCTGCAAATTCTTCAGCTGCTTTGAGGATTACCTGCATAGCCAACATTAATAATATCGGAGAGATGGTGCATCCCATCGCAATTTCAACTTAGATCAATCCACTTCATTATGTAATCTCTGGTTGAAAATCTGACACAGAACCCTGAAAAATACAGCTTCAGTATTTCTGCAATTTCTGGTGGGACATGGTACATTTCCAGGGTCTGCCACAGCATCTGGTGTGGAATGGATCCATACGCATTAGCTAGATCCAACCAAGTTACATGGAGATTTGTTCTGTCAGACTTAGCCTTCTGAATTGCTTCCCAAATTATTGTGGCATGCTCTAGACACTCTGGAGTACCTGGGATACCTCCTTTCTGGATGGTAGTGTCAATTTATCCTTTATCCAAAAGGCATGTAGTGAGTCTTTTAGCCATCATTGAGAAGAATATCTTCCCTTCCACATTAAGTAGTGAAATTGGCCTGAACTGACTGTTGTCTGTTGAATTTTGTTCCTTCCGGATGTAGACTCCATTTGCCTTTCTCCATTCTTTGCTTACAAGTTGGTTTTTCCAAGCATTTTTCAACACACGAGGAAGCCGTTTCAGAATTCCAGGACATCTCACATTTACAACATATGGGACACAATTAGGACCTAGAGCTGACTTGCACCACGCTTTCTACTTCTTGCATTGTTGGAGGCTTGGTGTTGAATGCAGCTCCTGGCTTACTAGGCCATATAAGACCTGCCATGCTGCTGAGTGGCTCATCTTTGCAACCATCTGAATAGGTCATTCTAAGGTGTTCTTCCAATCTTCTTTTCCAATGTTTAATGTTCCTGACCATGGCTGTTCAAACAGTTCTTTGGCAAACTTGAAGGGCTCCCAGAAGAATCTTTCACTATCCCTCCGCATTTTCCTTCTTGTCCTACACAACATTTCTGCTCTACAGAGAGCATTATGCTGGCCTTTCAGGTGCTCCCAAACCTGTCGTAATCCTTCCTTCTCTGTGTCCACTGCGTTCTTGAACAGTTTTTGGGCATACTTCTTGTGTTTCTTGATCTCTTCTATTCTGATTTGTCTTCTACTTTTTTGTGGTGGGTTACTCTTTATTGCCTTCCTGACTCCAATCACTTTGCGACAGTGAAGATATATTATGTTGCCAAAGATTTCCAGCTTTTCCTCCAAGGTTTTCTGCTTCAGGTTGTTATCCAGCTCTTTGACTAGGCTTCATCCAGCAGTTCCCAAAGCCCTTTTGCACTGGCAGGTGGAAACTTGAATGCATCTCTTTTCCCGTTCAAGAAGTGTGTGAGATCATCATCAGGCAGATCAATGTGAAAATTCTTCGCACTGTGGATTGACTCCTGGCTAAGGTCCTCTAACGTCTTACCCGTCATAGAGGAGTGCTGCTGATCTACCACTGATGAGCTCTCACACACCTTTTTCATTCTGCAGATTTTCATACCTCTCTGAGTAGAGAACTTTCTACCATAGGCACATGGAAATTCCAGCCATTCATCAGAACTCAAAGTCAATGAAACTGTGTATTCATCATTCCCCCCCCCCCCCCCTTTATTTCAATGAATTCTGGGGGCATCTCCTGTAGCAATTGTTTACAGCTTACAGGGTGCCAACCCTGTCAGCCGGTTCCTAGTCTTTCCCAGTGTCTTTCCAGAAGTTCATTGGTCTTTTCCCAATTGTTAATGGTCTGACCATGTAATAATGATCACCTGTGTGTTACCGGAGCCCGAAAGGGGAGCAAAGAATAGTAACACTGTTCCGTGCAATGCATGTCATAGAAAGCGACTAAGGAGGGTTGGGCATAGGTCTGGTTACCCCATCCTGTGAAAAATTTAAACCACAAACAACTTCAACAAATATGGACAAGTCAATTAAGGAAAATAAAACACAGCCTTCCAAGACGGGGAGAGGTCCTCTCGCAGGGAGGTGTATAATGCAACACAGAGAAAGCCGAAAGGAGTCTGAGTTACTGACTAACCTTCTTTCTTCTAAGAGAACTTCCAGATTTGGCACCTGGAATGTTCAGACATTAAATGAACAAGGGAAAGTGGCACAAGTAGCAGCAGAAATGAGGGAATATCAAATTGAGATTCTGGGACTGAGTGAAACAAAGTGGAAGGGGGTAGACAAGAAGAAACTCATCACAGGTGAATTGGTGCTGTCCTCAGGACACGAAGATGAAAGTTCACACCACAGGGAAGGGGTAGCTCTTATGTTATCTAAAGAAGCACAGAAAGCACTCATTGAATGGGAAACCTTTGGACCCAGAATAATAACAGCTACTTTTAAAACAGCTAAAAAGAAAATAAATGTAAATGTCATCCAATGTTATGCACCAACTAATGACAAAGAAGAGTCTGTGAAAGAAGCATTTTATACTAGACTACAGGAAATTATGGAAAAACTAAAAAGAAGAGACACCACAATTTTGATGAGTGACATGAATGCAAAGATAGGTACAGTCAACACCGGCTTTGAAGAAGTCATAGGAAAACATGGGCTAGGAATAATGAATGAAAATTGAGAACTATTCTCAAACTTCTGTGCTTCAAATCAACTAGCTATAGGAGGAAGCACGTTTCCACATAAGAGAATACACAAGGCAACATGGATATCACCAGACCATAGAGCAGAAAATCAGATTGATCATATATGCATAAACAAGAAGTTTAGATCATCATTGCAGGATGTAAAGGTATATAGAGGAGCAGATGTGGCATCAGATCACCACCTTCTGATAGCCAAAGTAAGAATGAAACTCAAGAGATATGCAACAATGCAAAATTATAGACAACAATTTAATGTAGGACATCTAAGAAATCAAGAAACAAGAGACAAATTTGCAGTCACAATATCCAACAAATTCCAAGTGCTCCAACAGGTGGAAGATGTAGAGCAAATCAAAACGATATGGAATGAGACATGTGAAGAAATACTGGGGAAAAGGGAACGACAACAAAAAGCATGGATAACAACAAAAACCACCAATAAGATAAAAGACAGAAAAAACAAGAAAACAGATTTAAACACAAGCAAAACCAGAAGTTCCAAAAAAAAACAAGAGGAAGTATATTGAGGAGTTGGCAAGAGAGGCAGAAGATGCTGCAGCCAAAGGAAATATGAGAGAACTGTATAACAGCAATAAGAAGCTGACAGGGAAATACTAGCAAACAAGTTGCCTCATAAAAGACAAGAATGGAAAACTGCTCAGCACTATACAAGGCAAATGAAGAGGTGGACAGAATATTTTGAGGACCTTCTCAATAGACCAGCTCCATAAAACACCCTGGACATCCAGCCAGCTGAAGAATAGCTACAAATTAACGGTGAAAGACCAATGAAGGAAGAAATAAAGAAAGCCATTTAGCTTCTAAGAGATGGAAAAGCGTCTGGACCTGATGGCATTCCAGCAGAGGCCATCAAAGCAGATATTGACACGGATACAGAGATGTAATATAAATTACTTGGTAAAGTCTGGGAAAAGGAAGAGATACCAGCAGAATGGAAGGAAGGATATCTGGTTAAGTTGCCTAAGAAAGGAAATTTATAAGAGTGCGCAAATTATAGAGGAATAGTGTTACTATCAGTGCCAGGAAAAGTATTAAACAGGATTATCCTTGAGAGATTAAAAGCGTCTGTAGACAAGAAACTGAGAGATGAACAAGCAGGTTTTCAACAAAACAGGTCCAGTACAGACCAGATAGCCACTTTAAGAATAATAGTTGAACAAAGTCTGGAATGGAATTCACCACTATACATCGGATTTGTGGACTATAAAAAGGCATTTGACAGTGTAGACAGAGAATCACTTTGGAAATTGATGAGGCATTATGGAGTTCCCATGAAGATCATTAATTTAATAAAGAAAACATATGAAGACATGACATGCAGAGTTCTTCATGAAGGACAGCTTACAGAACCATTTGGGATAAGAACAGGAGTGTGACAGGGATGCCTCTTGTCTCCATTTCTTTGTTTACTAGCTATAGACTGGGTTATGAGAACATCAACAACACGCAACAGAAATGGAATCCAGTGGACTCTGACTAAGCAGTTGGATGATCTGGATTTTGCTGATGACTTGGCTCTTCTGTCCCATAACCGTAATCAGATGCAGCACAAATTGAAAACACTTGATGAGAGGTCACAGCAATTGGGTCTGAAAATACACAGGGAAAAGACAAAGATAATGAGAATAAATGCCGGTAATGAAACAGGATTGAACTTGAAGAAGCACCAATACAAGATGTAGAATCGTACACATATCTTGGCAGCAATATAGACAAAGTTGGAGGGACAGACAGCGATATCAAAATAAGAATACAAAAAGCAAGAGGAGCTTTCATTGCATTGGGAAATATATGGAGATCAAGAGAAATCAGATCCAACACGAAAATAAGAATCTTCAACTCAAATGTGAAGTCAGTCCTATTGTATGGCTCTGAGGCATAGAGAACAACAAAGACAACAACCAAAAATCTACAGACTTTCATAAATGGGTGCTTGCATAGAATAGAGGGATTAACCTTTAGCACGCTGCATTCTTTGGCGAAAATTTTCGCCTGCAGCTGCATTCTTTTTCACAGCGTCCCATTTTTATAGTGGGTGACTTGTAATGTCTATAGTTTTTGTATTTCTTGGTCAATTGCTATCATTTTTGGAATTTATATAAATAAATAAATGGTGAATCTGATGATGTAAAATTTGTTTGTGTACGTGTTAGATGTGATAGGAAGAGAGGAAAGGAAAGATGAAAAATACGAAAAAAAATTTTAAAATAATTAAAAAAAAAATTTTTTTTAATTTTAATATTTAAAAAAAATAACCAACAAACGAAGAGTCCATATCCCTTGCATCTCAATGAAAGTCATTTGACCAATAGACCAATACAAATCAAATGACAATCTTTTCGCTACACCCATCATCAGTAGCAAAGCAACAAACGCCCTCGTCAGCAGTGACATTCGGCCGTAATCCTAAACCTTTCCGATATTCCTAATCCTATCCCCTAAAATTATATATACTAGCAATGCTATTCTACTTTCGTTTCCATCTCAGCCATCAAACATATTCTGAGAACCGATATCAGCGCTTATAAAGACAAAAATCTCATCCCCACCGCATGGCATCAGAATCCAATAAAATTAGAGCGAAAATGGCTTCGTGTTCGATGCCGATTCATTTCGATTTAAAAAATTCACAGAAAATAAACGCGAATGCACCCATTACTTTTTTTTTTTTTTTTCGTACGCCCGCTAATACTCGAGGCGAAATCTCAGGTTATTATTTTTATGTCTAACCTGACATTGATTTTACGTGAGTATCCCTTTATTTCTTGTACAGAGACAGGTGTCCCTCGCCATTCAGGCAAATACTCGCCGATTTCGGAGGTACCCATTGCAGCTGGGTCGGCTCAGGAGCCGCCAGTCCCTGGTCGACGACACTCCTTCAAATGTCTTCGCCAGGTCTCGAGTTAATCCAGTCCAAATCCCGGTCGACGAAAAATTCTCAAATGCCGTCGCCCGGGTTTGATCCTGTATCACCCGGTCGCCAGAGCGGTGTTGTAACCACTACGCTAGCGCGGCTCCCCACCCATTACTAAAGAAGATCGGAAACGGAAGCTAACTCTCTCTCAGATAAGTTTAAAACTTAACATCCGGGGGTGAAGGCACGTGTACACTCATCCTAATGCTAAAAAACGTTGCACGATGCAGTCGACATATGTCGACAACAGCCGGGAGAGCATAGGTTACCTTTATCGACATATGTCGACTGCAGCATGCTAAAGGTTAAAATGGTTTGACAAGGTTACCAACGTGGAACTGACGACAAGAACTAGACAAGTGCCAGTGGAACAAGAGATGAGAAGAAGACGATAGCGATGGACAGAACACACACTGAGGAAACCTGTTGATAGCATTACAAGGCAGTCCTGGAACCCCCAGGGCAAGAGAGGCAGAGGTAGACCAACAAGCACATGGAGAAGAGAGCTGGAAACAGAGATGAAAATGATAAGGAGAACGTGGAAAGAACTTGAGATGATGGCACGTGACAGGAGGACTTGGCATGTGTTTGTTGAAGGCATATGCTCCTTTGGGAGTGGAGGGTTATGATGATGATGATGTAATTATGATAGGAAACTCTATACAGCGCAATACAACAGGAGACAATCTGATGATCAGAAGTTATACTATGTCTAAATAACTGTACATACAACATCCCACCTCAGTATTAGCATCAAGATTCTGGAAGCCTCCACTATACTCCTGCTTACATTCATCAGAACCTGGATTTTGATTACAGTACAAGATATATTTTAATTATTACATACATTCTGACTGATTCTTTAATGCATTTTGACAATCAGTTATGGCTATTATAAAGTACAAGAATGTTTGGAAAAGAAAAATATTATCTATAGTTGCATAAACTCAGTAAAATACTTACTGACATAACAACTCACTTACAAGAAGAGTCTTTGAAAGTTTAGACTATTTCTTCTTAACAAGAGGTTGTTGTTGCTGATGAAGAAGGGTTGCTGAGCTTGTCACCCTTTTGCTGCTAATGTCAATTTGAAAAATTTGTATGTGTTCTGAGGCTGCTCATTGGTAACGATTAAAGTGTTTGTGATTGGTGTCCAATAATCAATATACCCTTTAGTTCTCCAACAAGCAATAGGCCTTCAACAAACACATGCAAAGCCCTCCTGTCAAGTGTCAACAGCTCAAGTCCTCCTGTCAAGTGTCAACAGCTCAAGCCCTCCTGTCAAGTGTCAACTGCGCAAGTCCTCCTGTCAAGTGTCAACAGCTCAAGTCCTCCTGTCAAGTGTCAACAGCTCAAGCCCTCCTGTCAAGTGTCAACAGCTCAAGTCCTCCTGTCAAGTGTCAACAGCTCAAGTCCTCCTGCCAAGTGTCAACAGCTCAAGCCCTCCTGTAAAGTGTCAACAGCTCAAGTCCTCCTGTCAAGTGTCAACAGCTCAAGTCCTCCTGTCAAGTGTCAACAGCTCAAGTCCTCCTGTCAAGTGTCAACAGCTCAAGTCCTCCTGTCAAGTGTCAACAGCTCAAGTCCTCCTGTCAAGTGTCAACAGCTCAAGTCCTCCTGTCAACAGCTCAAGTCCTCCTGTCAAGTGTCAACAGCTCAAGTTCTCCTGTCAAGTGTCAACAGCTCAAGCCCTCCTGTCAAGTGTCAACAGCTCAAGTCCTCATGTCAAGTGTCAACAGCTCAAGTCCTCCTGTCAAGTGTCAACAGCTCAAGACCTCCTGTCAAGTGTCAACAGCTCAAGTCCTCCTGTCAAGTGTCAACAGCTCAAGCCCTCCTGTCAAGTGTCAACAACTCAAGCCCTCCTGCCAAGTGTCAACAACTCAAGCCCTCCTGACAAGTGTCAACAGCTCAAGTCCTCCTGTCAAGTGTCAACAGCTCAAGCCCTCCTGACAAGTGTCAACAGCTCAAGTCCTCCTGTCAAGTGTCAACAGCTCAAGTCCTCCTGTCAAGTGTCAACAGCTCAAGTCCTCCTGTCAACAGCTCAAGCCCTCCTGTCAAGTGTCAACAGCTCAAGTCCTCCTGTCAAGTGTCAACAGCTCAAGTCCTCCTGTCAAGTGTCAACAGCTCAAGTCCTCCTGTCAAGTGTCAACAGCTCAAGTCCTCCTGTCAAGTGTCAACAGCTCAAGTCCTCCTGTCAAGTGTCAACAGCTCAAGTCCTCCTGTCAAGTGTCAACAGCTCAAGTTCTTTCTGTTTTCTTCATCAGTTTCATTTGTCTCCAGTTCTCTTCTCCGTGTGTTTTTTAGTCTACCTCTGCTTTTCTTTCACTGCGGATTTCAGAAAAAGGACCACCCTGTAATGCTATCAACAGGTTTCCTATCCATCCCCAGCATCTTTTTCTCATCTCTTGATACACTGCTGCTTGTCTAGTTCTTGTCATTAGTTTAACATTTGTGACTTTATAATACCATTTCAAACCTTATATTCTATGCAAGCTTCCATTTATGAAAGTGTGTAACCTTTTTTGTTGTTCTGCATCTTTCTGAGCCATACAATAGGACTGACTTGACATTTGAGTTGAACATTTTTATCTGCTTTCTTGTTTTTCCTGTCTTCTATCTTGTTTATGGTTTCTGTTGTTATCGATGCTTTGTGCTGATGTTCCCTTTCTTCCAGTACCTCTCCACATGTCTCGTTCCATATATTTTTAGTTGTTGCCAGTGGTCTTCTGTATCGGCTTCATCATACTCTTGTTGGAGTAATTAGTATGTGTTGGAAACTGTGATTGAAACTGTGTCTCTTATTTCTTAGATATTCCACATTATACACAATTTTATGAGTTTCATTTTTGTTTTTGCTAACAGACGTTGGTGATCTGATTCTGCATCTGCTCCTTTATATACCTTTACATCAAGTAATCATGATCTATACTTCTTATTTAAAGCCTGGTGATATCCATGTTACCCTATGTATTATTTTATGTGGAAATATGCTTCCCCCTATAGCTAGTTGATTTGAAGCATAGAAGTTTATTAATAGTTCCCCATTCTTGTTCATACTAATCCATGTTTCCAAATGATTTCTTCAAAGCTGGTGTTGTCTGTTCCTATTTTTGCGTTTAAGTCCCTCATCAAAATTGTGGTTGTTAGGGAGCCAAGTAATAGCTTTCGTCTTTCTGTGGAATGTACTGGGCACATGAGCAGCACAGTCTGGGCTACCTAAATGGATGGGTACAGTAGTGGCAATTAGGTTTAAGTGTTGGGGTTTCTTCTTCTTCCTCGTTTGCCCTCAGACTTCCACATTTATGACTCTAATAAAGGCAGTAGTCAACTCAAGGTTCCCGACATCTCCAAACAGTTTTTCGTTGACAGAAGTGGGTTGTTGCCATATGCTACTCTGTTCATTACTGTAGGTTGGGCAGTACTGCAGCAGGTGTTCGACTGTCATCAGGCTGGTACCGCAGGTGCAGAGATCTGTTGCACCAATTTTGTATTTGTGGTATAGATGGTATCTCAATCTGTTGTGTCCAGTGTGTAGCCGAAAAATGATGACCTGTTCTTTCCTGTATATTTGATGATATGCGTCATTTTTCAAATGGCCCGGGTGCTCTCTTTCACATTTGAACTTGAATGTAGCCTTTATAGTACTCTTTGCCATTGTGTAAGTTGTCTCTATATCATTTTGTTGCAAAGCACCTACTTCCTTAGCAAGTTTGTCTGCCTCCTCATTTCCTGGTATGTTGCAATGGGCTGGTATCTACTGGATTGTGCACTTGTTGAAGCATTTGGCCAATCTTTCAAGGGAGATTATCAGATCTTTCAATCCTTTAGCACGGTGGCTCTTCAGCGCTGTTATTACTGAGAGGGCATCTGTAAAGATTACTATCTGTTTTTCCACCTGTGCTTTGCAATCAACAAGAGTTTCCGCTGCCTGTTTCAGGGCTTCTGCTTCAGCACTGAAGTTATTGCAGTATTTGCCAGTGGCAACTGCCATAGAGTGGATTCTATTCTTTAATTTTATGAGGATGCAGGCATCCCCATTTTCAACTGCATTTTTTGCTGAACCATCAGTATATACATGTGTCCAAAGCTTTGCTGGGAATTTTTGGTCAATATACTTGGTTGCTATACACTTTCTTTGTGTTTCTGTCTGTGTTCCCTTACTTTCACTGCCTGGAATATCAGCTCAGGAAAGCATCTTGTTTTCCACAGTGGGATAGTTGTGCTTGTTGGTATTTTCTTTGCAACTGAGCTTGCTAGCATGGTGTTTTTGCTAATTTTTTCTTTTGCTTGGGCCACAAACTTAGTTTGCTTGATCCTGCCTCTTCATTCTTTGGAACATGGGGTGTCCTTCGAGTCTCTTAAATTTTTCTGCTTGTTCTAGGACTCTGCTGTCACGTCTGTCCTCCGTTGACTAGCCCTGTAATGTTTTCCATATGGTTGATTTTTGTGGACTTTAGGGCCCCTGTTATAATATGTGCTGCTTGGTTTTAGAGTCTGTTTACTCTGTCAAAATTTGACTTTGCTGCCGTCGACCAAGATGTGATGCCGTATTCCATAGCAGGTCTCACTCTGCCTGTGTACAGCTTTTTGAGGATATTCTCATCAGCACCCCTTGTGGTACCAGCTAACTTTTTCATGATGGCCATGCAAAGTTTTGATCTTAGCTCTATTTCCATGACATTCGGCGGTCTAGTGTGATTCCTAAGTATGTTGGTGTTTCATCTTCTCGTTCTGTCTGCCCATTTAGTTGTAGCTTTGCTTGCTGTGGTTTGTTGGACAAGGTACAAATAGCGTGTGTTGTTGTTGTTCATTGATTTTGAGCAACCACTTTTTGGACCAACTTTCAAGGGCTAGCAGTGAATCCTGCATGCGCACTCTTGCTGAGGTGGTGTATTCTTCTGAAGTCCACATGGCCAGGTCATCAGCATAGAAGGAGTTGTGGACATTCTTGTGGATGTTTTCTGTTATATCATTTATATATATATATATATATATATATATATATATAAATGATATATATATATATATATATATATATATATATATATATATAAGGAAGAGTGTTGGGGAAAGGACCCCACCCTGTGTGACTCCATGTTCTATTGTAGTCTAATTGCTTAATTGTCCGTGCGCCTGCACTCTAGCTGTTCTGTTTGTTAGATAGTGAATGATCCAGTTATACATTCTTCCACAGACCCCATATTTAAGCATTTTAACTCTTAGCCCATCTTTCCAAACTTTATCAAATGCTTTCTCAATGTCTACCCAGACTGCTAATGTGTGCTTTCCTTCTTGGAAAGCATCTTCGATTTCCTGTGCAATATAGGTGACTTGGTCCTCTGTAGATCTATGGTGCCTGATGCCTGCCTGTTGGTGAAGTAGAATT
This sequence comes from Oreohelix idahoensis, assembly GCA_024509875.1. Taxonomy (NCBI): domain Eukaryota; kingdom Metazoa; phylum Mollusca; class Gastropoda; order Stylommatophora; family Oreohelicidae; genus Oreohelix; species Oreohelix idahoensis. The sequence goes on along the minus strand of JAMPIV010009530.1, from coordinate 57,128 downwards.
TCTTTTTCTTCGAGGTGCATATTGGGGTTTAATTATTGTATGTGCTTGGTGAGTCTGGTGTATTCTATTATTAATTGGAAGACCCAAGCTCTGGGGGTGGGCAACATGCCAGATATTTTAGAAAGCAAATTATTATAAACCCAGTATAATAAACAGATCTCAAATGTATTTGTATGAAAAATAACACTAATAGTGTTAATTTAATGTGTATATTGTACTTCACACATTAACCTTGAGTATTGGTGCAAATTACATTTTAAAATTAAGTTTATGTTCACAGCTGTATGAAATAATGCTAGACATTAAGCATAAAAGCACTCATGTTTTATGTGTCTGTAAAGACAATTTCTTAATTGTACTGGCACACTACTGCACAAAGTATTAATAAAATAAAATTTTTCTTTTCATTTAATACAAGAAGACATATTTTTATCTCTTTTTTGCATTTCTGACATGTTTTGTGAGCTAGAAGATAACAGGACACATGGTTTCTTAAGATGTTGTAAAGGGATGGGGGACTTCTAGAAAAAATTAAGAAGTACTGGTTCAGACAGAGAAATGCTTTGAAAATTGATTCAGCTCTATGACTCAGATCACAGACATACAATCAATCAAACATGTATAACTCTCCACTAAATTTTCAGATTACAATACATTTGTCAGGTTAAAATAGAATTTGCATCATCTGTGTTAGCAGTATATCTAAATACCAGTATGTTACCAACTGTTTAAGATTTTGTCACATATATTTGATTTTTAGATTAAGAAAAAAAAAAAAAAAAAATCAAATTTCTGGATAAAAAACACAAAACAGGATATAAATAACAGATTTTAAAGTGAATGCTCTGTTTAATTCTTGATAAATACTTAGATTTAGCCAAGTGAGTTAAATTGACAGACCTCTATTAAAATATTTCATGTGCCATAAGCAATAGGTTATCACATCAGTGGGTTACTAAGGGTTGCTAAGGAAGTAAAGAATACTAACACTGTTATCTTCCAGGCATGTCATAAGAGGTGACTAAGAAGGGTTGGTCATGTGACCAGTTACCACATCCTGTAGACTATTTTTAACTACAAAAACTTTACCAAGTAATTTGTATAACATCTCTGTAGAGGTGTCCATTTCTGCTTTTATAGCCTCTAGTGGAATGTCATCAGGACCAGCTACTTTTCCTTCTGTTAGAAGCTTTATGCCTCTCTTTATTTCTTCCTTAGTTGGTTTTTCAAAGTTGACTTGTAGTTCCTCGGTGGCTGGCTGGAAGTCTGGAGAATTTCGTGGATCCATTCTGTTGAGAAGTTGAGTCTGTTTTGTGGAACTGTCTGGGAGAGAGAAGAAATGCTTATTGTTTAATTGACTGTCCCCTCTAACCCAACTGCTTCAGTTGATGACAACTACCAGACAGGAAACCCACTGAGAAAACCTGTTGACAACATTCCTAAAAGTCTAGAGGAAGGTCAAGGGTCACATGGAGAAGAGAATTGGAGATAGACATGAAAAGGGTGAAGAAGACGTGGAGATACCTTCAACTGATGGCACAGGACAGGAAGACTTGACACAGGACAGGAAGACTTGACACAGGACAGGAAGACTTGACACAGGACAGGAAGACTTGACACAGGACAGGAAGACTTGACACAGGACAGGAAGACTTGACAAAAGTTTGTTGAAAGCCATATTCATGTCTTCCTTTCAGATTTTAATTCAAGACATACAGAAGCAAAGCCCCCACACCAGGCAGGGGCATAGCAAAGTGAAGGCTGTATAATCATAACTAATGTTAGTGAACAGCTGAACATCCTCTCTAGTCTGTATAATTATAACTAATGTTAATGAGCAGCTGAATATCCTCTCTAGGCTGTATAATCATAACAAATTGTATTGAGCAGCTGAACATCCTCTGTAATCTGTATAATCATAACTAATGTTAGTGAGCAGCTGAACGTCTTCTCTAGGCAGAAAACCTATATGCTACATATTTTTTCCCCAAAACTCATGTTGCATGGAAGCAACTCTATTAGAGAGCAGAAACTGTTAAAGTCATTTATGAAAGATTTTAATGCTTTGCTTTATTTCTGGTGTTAAATTCTTGGAAAAACTGACCGTGTACAAATAAGATTACAAGATCCATCAGGGAACATTGAAGATTTGGACTCTCTCGAAAGAGAACTTAACAAAACCAGTGACATTGTTTGCAAAGACTCAGTTTTAAAAGCAAAGACCAAATGTGAAAGATAGGACAGCACAATATTTATTAGACATCTTCCACTTTTCACTATGAGGATCCACACAGATCACAATTGATGAAGTCCATAAGGCCAACTAGATTGGGCCAACAATCAATGTTTGTCCGTACACTTTGAAATCATCTAAACATTACACATATTTGAACATAGTCCAACTCAGTCTGTGCATTAAGCATTAATAATTATCATATTTATGACATAGCCCATAAAGTCTCAGCAAATTCATATATCTTACTTTATACACATAACAGATCCTCAATATTAGAATGAATACTTTTGGACACAATGATTAAGCAGACATCTTGCTTCTTAATAATTCTTATGCGTAACGATGCGCTGAGCAACAACCTTTTCAGCACCACAAAGTTCCAAGATAATGGATGCTTTGTGGTGCAAAAAGAGGTGCGACACGTCAAAGTTGAATGCCATTGAGTGATGCCTGGTGAACTGGCAAAAGACATTACACTTACATCAGAAGATGAGATAGCGCGCGTGATAAGGTGTATCCTAGACATACTACAGCAGGAAATGTCAACATCTTTCAGTCAACAGGAGAATATAAATATGGAATTTGAATTCCTTCTCAACACTGGTACTCTTATAAAGACAGATAATGCATAAAAGATCGGTCAAAAGTTCATTGCCCTGGCAAGCTTTTATGTCACAGACATCGATGGCAAAGACCATGCTTTCAGAGATAAGTGATCACAAGATGCTACTGTAATCACAAACTGGTTTTGTTCCAACAACTGCTTTGGGTTCACTATCATTCATGGTGTCTTAGGGAAATGATGTATTCCCAAAATTACACAAAGCACTGCAAATTCTATTAATTTCTACTTCAGTAGCCAGTTGTGAGCATTCGTATAGCTCACAACTAAATTTAAATAAAGCTAATATTTATTCTTTCATATTTACCAATGTCTATGTGAGCATTTGTTTAGTACACTAAAGCTAATTCTTTCATATTTACCAATGTCTATGTGAGCATTTGTTTAGTACACTAAAGCTAATTCTTTCATATTTACAAATGTCTATGTGAGCATTTGTTTAGTACACTAAAGCTAATTCTTTTATATTTACTAGTTTCTATGTGAGCATTTGTTTAGTGCACGAAAGCTAATTCTTTCATATTCACGAGTGTCTATGTGAGCATTTGTTTAATAAACTAAAGCGAATTCTTTCATATTTATGAGTGTTTATTGGACAGGAATGCCCGAGTAATCTGGCACTTTTTAGTATTGAATAAGAAACTCTTGAGAACATTCATTTGGGTAACAAAATTAATCAATTTGCAGGAATGAAGGTGCTAAAGATCAATATTTAGAAACAAAAAATGACATCTGGGGTGTATTGTTTATGCTGTTAATAAAAAGCTTATTAGAAAGAGTGGTTTATTTCTTTACTTTTGTGTTTAATTTTTAAATTTCATATTTTCCCAATAATTCATCCTAGAATTTAAGTCACGACAGTGTTTCATATAGTCCTTTAAACTTTCTTTTGATTTGTTCACAAAATTAACATGTATTTTATCTGGTGGTGACCAAGGGTGTATTTTTTCCTGGCTCGCCCCGGCGATAAACACCATACCTGCGCCATTGCAAGAGATTTCCTGTCTGGACTAAATCAATACCCTTTAGCTCCCCAAGGAGCATAGGCCTTCAACAAACACATGCCAAGTCTTCCTGTCCTGTGCCATCCGCTCAAGTTCTTTCCATGTTTTCCTCATCATTTTCACTTCTGTCTCCAGCTCTCTTCTCCATGTGTTTTTTGGTCTACCTCTGCTTCTCTTTCCCTGTGGATTCCAGAACAAGGACTGCCTTGTAATGCTATTAACAGGTTTCCTCAATGTGTGACATATCCATCGCCAGCGTCTTCTTCTCAACTCTTGTTCCACTGGCACCTGTCTGGTTCTTGTCATCAATTCCACATTTGTGACTTTTTCATACCATTTCAGTCTGGACTAAAGATACCCGAAAAAGAAAAAATAATTGAAATTTTAAAAAATAAAACACACATGTATGCATATAGTGTTGAAACCCTAAAAAATTATGATGTTTGTGGTGGTTGTGTATAAATAACTTATTATGTTACATATTTGTTGATAGTGTAACATATTGAGCACAGGTTACATTTATGTTAAAAAGTTGTAAAGCATTACTGAGTAAATTGTCCCCAGAAGGATATGCAGATGTGGAACTGGTCCTAATCCTCTCTCTCCCTGCAGAAACATGGCCATCTCCCTCAACTTTACTTTCTATCTTCGCTGTTTGTCCCTGAAAACAAAATATTGAACATACTCAAGTTTGAAACAAACCACCTCAGTCTTAAACATTTCCCCAGTATGACAACTGCATGAAAAACTGTCATGTATTTAAATACTTTCTTTTCTCAACTGTCTTATGCCTCTGTCCCTGATGAAGACCATATATTACATTTATATATATATACACAGTTACAGAAGAAAAAAGAACCTAGCAATAAGTAATAAAATGTTTAAATGGACAATATTTTAACACATTTCTCAGTTTAACTTTGGCATGTATTTAAATTTGTTATCAAGAATTAAAAGAAACGCTCACTTTAAAATCTGTACTGATGTCTTGTTTTATATTTCTAAGATCCAGGAATAGGAACTTCTGTTCCATATTTTGTTGCAATCTGAAATGAAAATTGAATTATATATGACAAAATCATAGACAATTAGTTAAATACTGGTTACTTGAGATATTGTTATCATGAATCAGAGCTGTCAATTGCATGCAAAATGCATATATGATCATTTTCAAAAATTATAATTTCTACCTATATTCATTCTATACCTGTGCTTTATAGACTACACTAAGGTGTTAAACATAGTAAAACATGAGAAAATTATATAAATGTTAGAAAGCATCAACATCAGTGGTTCTCATCACCTGAGAATTATAAACATGTACTGGCAACAAACATCAGCTATGACAATTAGCAGCCAAATAGGAACGTTTCAGCAGATTAAAAAAGGGTGTTATACATGTCTGATGATAGTAAGTCTGTGATGGCATTGTAAACCATTTGTGCCATAGTGATTTTTCTGAATTATTCAGAGATTTTCAAATGTATACTAAATGTGTGTAAGATCATGTTTGAAAAATGTAACTTTTACCATTTGATAGCTAGAATCTAAGTTTCATATAACAAACATTTGGGAATTTTTACAAAAGTAATTTTTTTTTTGCACTATTCTTGAAATCAGATATACAGACACGTTACAAATTTTGTCAGAAAGTGCTATATTTTAGTAAATTCTATCATAGAATAATTAAATAATTGAAGGAAATATGATATAAATTTTCCCATTTAGCCACTTTATTTCATTTAGTGAGCAACAGATCTTGTTTGTTCCTTACCATTTAGCTCCCTGTGAGGTACAGTGTAGTCACATTTTATGCTAGAGAAGCACTAATGAGGACCTGACATAATTCAAAACTAGTGTTCTCACAGGAATAAATATAAAGTAGCGGGTGTGTTGTCTCGTGAATAGATGTAGGGGGTGTGTTCTCAGATGCATAAATTTCAACCATTGAAGCGGGACGCAAAGATGCAGCAATAGAGAATGCAGTCAGCGACCCATAGCTTGACTGCTTGCATCAGCGAACCAGAGCTGGCCAAGATCCTACTCCACCTCCACGTGGTGGTCCTGGAAACAGGCTGCATCACTGTAGTCTGGCTGAGAGAGTAGGGATCGAAGAGGGAAGGCAAACTCGGTCCCAAAAAATGGCATGCTGAAGTCGGATGTGTCGGCCGAAAGGCACAGATATCGCAGCTCCGGTGTAAACAGACACAACGCAACCAACAACCTTTTCAGGACGAACAAGGAAGAAGAAGAAGAAACATTGAAGCATTTTTTTTTTGTTTTTTGTTTTTAAACATGAAAATTTTGCTGATTAATGCAATCTTTTCCTTTTATTATGGTATCGTATAAAAAGTATAGAACAAATATAGGCCATCTTATAAGTACCATGTTGAGCTGTTTATAAAAAAATGCTAGTGAGGTCTGGCAGCTTTACAAACAATGACTGCTACACACCTCGAGCAGAGACTATTGTTTCTCCTTGTCACAGATTGCCTCTCCTGCTTTGCAGTAGTGGTCCAACAGTTACCAAAGGGGTCGTCAAAGGTGTCTACCTTGATCAGATTACTCTTGGCAGAGATGCTGAAAGAAGGTTAATGACACTTTACAGTAAGGGAGATTCACAAGACATTTCCAGAAGTCAAGAACCATGCAGCATAGAGCTGAGCAATGGTTAACTTATATCTGTCCATCGCCTTTTGTGAAGTATTTAAGCAATGATTTTGGCCCGTTCAAGCACCCAGTTGGTGTAATCCAATGAACTTCTCTTATAGTGGAATATCTCTGACTATGGGAATGCACCCCTGAGGTTACAGCCCTCGGCTGCTTATTTTCCTGATGCTCCTTTCGACATTCTCTCCTCTCTTCGGCTTGTTGTGTGAGCTTCTTTTCACCCAATCTGAGGTGGTGCAGTAATTAGCATCGCCACTTGGTGCGATCGACAGTGTCATCCTCACACATTGCTGGATTTATGCCCAGTGCCCTCATATCTCTCTTACACACATTTTTGAATCTCAGCGCGGGAAGGGGTCAGACTAAAGCTGCTGTAGCCTAACTGTTCTTTTGCCATCTGCTAGTTGCCTGTAGAAGATATCTTTCGAGATGCGACCATCTTCCATGCAGTGGACATGGCCAAGCCAGCGTAGTCTGTGCTGTCTAAGCAGTGTATACATGCTTTGCAGGCCAGCACGGGATAACACCTCGACATTTGTTACTTTATCTTTCCACGAGATGCTGAGGATGTGGCGTAGACACTGTAAATGGAAGGTATTGAGCTTTCTTTCTTGCTTAGCATAGGTTGTCCAAGTCTTGCTGCCATATAGGAGAGTGCTGGTGATGCAGGCATTATATACCGCCACCTTAGTCTTCATTGTGAGTTTGGGGTTTCCTGAAACACGTGATCTGAGACAGGCAAAGGTAGATGCAGCTTTGCCAATGCGGCTGTCAATTTCTGTGTCCAGTGAGAGTTTGTCATTGATGGTAGACCCAAGGTATGTGAAGTGGTGGACCACTGCCAATTCATAGTTATCGATAGTGATGACTGATGCAGCACCCGCATCCTGACTCAGCACATTCATTTTCTTTAGGCTTATTGTGAGGCCAAAGTCCTTGCATGCTTGGGTGAAGCGATTCATCAAGCTCTAAAGCTCATGTTGGCTTTGAGTGACGACTGCAGCGTCATCAGCCAACAACAAGTCCTTTATGGTGACCTTTCTGATTTTTGTTATTGCCTTCAGCCTTAAAAGATTAAACACACGGCCATCTGACCTAGTGTGAAGGCATATTCCTTCAGCTGCATCTCTGAATGCATGTTTCAGGAGTAAGGCAAAGAAGATCCCGAAGAGGGTCGGAGCCAGAACACAGCCTTGTTTAACGCCACTTCATATGTCAAAGGGTTGTGATGTGCTTCCAGCATATTGGACTGTTCCCTTCATGTCATCAGGGAATGACTTTATGATTTCCAGCAATTTAGCAGGGCAGCCTATTTTCAGGAGGATTTTGAAGAGTCTATCCCTTCTAACCAGGTCGAATGCTTTTGTGAGGTCTATAAAGGCGATACATAAGGGCCATTTCTACTCTCTTGATTTGTCCTGAAGCTGGCGGAGAGAACAGATTATGTCTGTTGTTGATATACCAGCTCTGAATCCACACTGTGACTCTGGATATATGCGCTCAGCTAATTTGTGTAGTCGCATTAAGATGACTCTGGCAAAAACATTACCAACAATACTAAGGAGAGAGATGCCTCTGTAGTTATTGCAATCACTTCTGTCTCCTTTATTTTTATACAGTGTTACAATCTTGGCATCTCGCATGTCTTGAGGAATAGTTGTCTCTTCTCAGCACTGGCACAGCATCCTATGCAGGGGATGTAATAACGTGCTCTTACAGCATTTGATTAAATCAGGAGGAATTCCATCACTGCCTGTTGCTTTGCCAGAGGCCAAGCTATCAATGGCATTGCTGAGTTTCTTTAATTTTGGTTCAGCATTTAGCTCCTCCATAGTTGGCAGGCATTTGACAGCATCAAGGGCTGCAGGCATAATGGTATTGTCTCTAGTGGAAAGCTCAAAGTAGTGCTCGACTCACCCCTCCATCTGCTTATCCTTATCGGTTAGCTTCTCTCCGCAGATGGTTTTTAGCGGTGTCATCTTGCTTTTTTGGGGACCAATTGCTTTCTTTATACCGTCATACATTTGTTTAATGTTGCCTGTTTGTGCTGCGGTCTGGATGCTCTCACTGAGCTGGAGCCAATAGTCAATTGCACAGTGTCGAGCAGTTTGTTGAACTTTGCTTCTCGTAGCCTTTAGGATCTGTAGGGTTCTAGCACATCAGTGAACATTTGTATTCATTCGCAGCACTGCGATTAGCTTCAATGACAGGTGTCATCACATCAGATGAAGCATCAAACAAGTCATTTGACTTCACTGTTTCCTTACCAAAGGTGGCAAGTGCAGTACTTTGAATGGTGTTCCGTAGATGCTCCCAGTTCTCTGTAACAGTATTACCATGCTGAGGGCTACTGAGCACTTTCTTGAAGGTCGCAGTAAATTCAGCGTTCATGACAGGGTTTGACATCTTGCTGGTATCAAAGCGTGGTTTCCTTTCATGTCTGACACGATAGACTTTTCTTGGTTGTGCTCTGATTTTACAGCAAACCAAGGAGTGATCTGTATCACAGTCTGCACTATGGTATGAGCGCTTGGAGAGCACAGATCTGAGAAATGGCCTTCTGTTGAGGATTACATCCAGTTGGTGCCAGTGCTAAGATCATGGGTGTCTACATGACACCTTATGCTGTGGTTTTGTATGAAAGTAGGTGTTGGTCACGCATAGGTCATGAAGGACACACAACTTTAACAGCTGTTGTCCATTTTCATTCATCTTGCCAATACCAAACCTGATCAGACATGAAGGCCATGAAACATTATTGGCACCCACTCTAGCATTAAGTTACCAAGAAGAACAAGCTGTTCTTGCCTAGGTATGCTTTTGATGACTGCTGCTAGATTCTCATAAAACTCATTTTTAGCTTTAGGGGCAGAGTACAGCAGACAAGGGTGATGGGACCTGTGCTAGTTTGCAGGCGGAGTGTTAACAGGCATTCTGATCCATTCTCACCTGGTTCAACCATTTTAGTTAGCAATTTTTTTACCGCAAAACCGACTCCATGTTCTCTAGTTTTATTAAGGTCTTTCCCTTGCCAATAAAATGTGTAGTCCTTCTCACTCACCATTCCAGAGCCTGCCAGGCATGTTTCCTGAAGTGCAGCTATATCAACCTGAAGTCGTTTAAGCTCATCATTGATTATGGCTGTCTTCCTTACATCATCTATGTCCTGTAGGTTTTTGGATAGTCCAGTCAACATAGTCCGGAGGTTCCAGCATCCCAATCTGAGAGTTAACTTATTTCTATTATGAAAATTTTCTGTCCACTGTTCGGGTTTGACCCTAATCCCCATGCACCGAATGGGGAAAGCAGACAGTAGCAGGACAACACCTTATTGACTGGTGGCTGCCCAGCTTGAAGCGGGCGGTAGCTGTCCAGTGAGATCACAGAACCTCTCTCACTGTCAGAAGCAGCCCCTGGCGCCATGTCCTACGGCAGTTGGGATAAATGCTTATAACCGGTAACTGCTACTTCCCATGTTTTGCCGACACCTATAGGGTGAAGCTGGAGTGTCCTCTCCAGGGCGGGAGCTTGGGCAGTTATGTGGAGATCAAGCTGTTGCTCATGCAGCATGTTTCCCCTCTCCACACAGCTGGTAGATCCAAAGGAATGGCAGTAGCTGATACAGTTTGGTACCAGCCACATCGCAGGTGTTGCCAGAATAATGTTTAACCTTTAGCACGCTGCCATCGACATATGTCGACGAAGGCAACCTATGTTCTCCCAGCTGTTGTCAACATATGTCGACAGCGTTTATCATCGTTTTCTAGCACATGACTTGTGTACACGTGATTTTCAGCCCCGGATGTTAAGTTGTAATTTTATTTGCAAGAGAGTTAGCTTCCATTTCCGATCTTACAAAAGTGATGGGTGTATCCGCGTTTATTTTTTGTAAATTTTTATAATCGAAATAAATCAGCATCAAACACGCGGCCATTTTCGCTCCAATTATTATAGGATTCTAACGCCATGCGGTAGGGATGAGATTTTTGTCTTTATAAGCGCTGATATCGGTTCTCAGAATGTTTGATGGCCGAGATGGAAACGAAAGTAGATTGTCATTGCTAGTGTGTATAATTTTATGGCTTAGGATTAGGTTTATCGGAAAAATTTAGGATTACGGCAGAATGTCACTGCTGACGAGGGCTTTGCTACTGATGATGGGTGTAATGAAAAGATCGTCATTTGATTTGTATTGGTCTATTGGTCAAATGACTTTCATTGAGATGGAAGGGATATGGACTCTTCGTGTGTTGGTTATTTTTTTTTAATTTTAAAAATTAAAATTTTTTTTTTTTTTTATTATTTTAATTTTTTTTTTCGTTTTTTTCATCTTTCCTTTCCTCTCTTCCTATCACATCTAACATGTACACAAACAAATTTTATATCATCAGATTCACCATTCATTTATTTATATAAATTCCAAAAATGATAGCAATTGACCAAGAAACACAAAAACTATAGACATTCCTAGTCACCCACTATCATTGTGAAAAAGAATGCAGCTGCAGGAGCATAGTTTTGGGAAAAGAATGCAGCGTGCTAAAGGTTAATCAACACTAGACTGCTTTACGGACTCCAGATTTATCCTCAGGGTTTACTCCCGAAGCCAATTCCATAAATAAATATTCCCGCAAGACAGCGGTGGTTTGAATTCAGAGTTCCTTCTCTTAGATAAGCTGTCAACCAAGGATCATGAGCCCTATCTGCCTGAAGCTGCTAGTTTTAACCTTTAGCACGCTGCATTCTTTGGCGAAAATTTTCGCCTGCAGCTGCATTCTTTTTCACAGCGTCCCGTTTCTATAGTGGGTGACCCTTAATGTCTATAGTTTTTGTGTTTCTTGGTCAATTGCTATCATTTTTGGAATTTATATAAATAAATGAATGGTGAATCTGATGATATAAAATTTGTTTGTGTACATATTAGATGTGATAGGAAGAGAGGAAAGGAAAGATGAAAAAAACGAAAAAAAAATTTAAAATAATAAAAAAATATTTTTTTTTAATTTTAAAATTAAAAAAAAAATTTAAAAAAATAACCAGCAAACGAAGGGTCCATATCCCTTGCATCTCAATGAAAGTCATTTGACCAACAGACCAATACAAATCAAATGACGATCTTTTCGTTACACCCATCATCAGTAGCAAAACAACAAACGCTCTCGTCAGCTGTGACATTCGGCCGAAATTCTAAATCTTTCCGATATTCCTAGTCCTAACCCCTAACATTATACATACTTGAAAGGCCATTTTACTTTCGTTTCCATCTCAGCCATCAAACATATTCTGAGAAACGATATCAGCGCTTATAAAGACAAAAATCTTATCCCCACCGCATGGCGTCAGAATCCAATAAAATTAGAGCAAAATGGCTGCATGTTGATGCCGATTCATTTCGATTAAAAAAATTTACAAAAAATAAATGCGGATACTCCCATCGCTTTTTTAAGATCGGAAACGGAAGCTAGCTCTCTTGAAAATAACATTAGAACTTAACATCCGGGGCTGAAATCACGTGTACACAAGTCCTCATGCTAGAAACGATGAAATCCGTAAGGCGACACACGGTGCCTCCAGCTGTCAGAACAATGTTTTTTTTGGCGACACATGTCGCCCGCAGCATGCTAAAGGTTAAGTCGCTCGCCTATATATATACATATATATATATATATATATATATATATATATATATATATATATATATATATATATATATATATATATATATATATATATATATATATAGCCTAGGCCTATCGAAATATATGTCTAAATGTATATAGGCCTTTTTATATATATATATATATACGAGGGGCGGTCAAAAAGTAATGCCTCGTAATTTTTAATTTCATTCAATAGGCAAGAAAACAGATAAAATTCACATTGAAATGTAGCCCCAAGTCTGAACTTCAAAAATTTATTTCTCACTGTCGTCTCCGTTATTTGTTACAGTTTTTGTCCATCTTCTCACAAGGGCACGTATCCCCGCACGGTAAAAATTTGTGTCCTTTTTCCTAAACCACTGGCGTACGGCGCATTTAAGGGTCTCGGTGTCCTCAAAGTGATGTCCGCGAAGATCTTCTTTCAGTGGTCCAAAAAGATGGAAGTCAGAAGGTGCAAGATCGGGACTGTAAGGGGGATGTGGTAATAATGTCCAGCCAGATTCTGCAATTGCATTAATGGTGCGTTTAGCGGTGTGTGGCGTGGCATTATCGTGCAACAGTAGTGCAGTTCTCTGATCTTTAATGGGTAAAGTCGTTGAAGACGACCTCTAAGCTTCTTCAAAGTGTCAATGTAACGGTATGCATTCACCATGTTTCCCTGTTCCAAGCAGTCGAGAAGAATCACACCCTTCTCATCCCAAAACACGGATGCCATAACTTTCCCTACAGATGGTGAACTTTTGAACTTCTTTCTTGTCTGCGATGTTGTGTGATGTCATTTCATTGACTGTCTCTTGGATTCTGGTTAAAAAAAATGAACCCAAGTCTCATCACCTGTCACAATATTCGATAAAAACTCTTCTCCTTCAGTTTCGTAACGGTGCAGGAGGTTGATGGCTATGGTTTTCCTTCAGCATTGAGGAATTCTAAGACAATACGTTGTTTTAACCGAATGTCTTTGGCAGCCATTTTTAAACTGTTACAGTGGTGCCACCTGTTACTGAAACAGGTTGGTAATGCTATACAGTGCAGAAGAGTGTTTGTGGAATCCTGCTAAATTTACAAATTGCACACCGATGCAGTATTTACATACATAAAAAATAGGAGGCATTACTTTTTGACCTTCCCTCGTATATATATCATCATCATCATGTGACGTATTCTTTCCAGAACGTTGTCTCCATTACAGCTGCTCTGAACGCATCACGATTCTGGGCAAGTCGACCTGCATCAGCCAAAGACAAGTTCAGACTCTCTGTGATGTCCTGGGTCCACCGTCGTCTAGGTCGACCCCTTCCCCTTTTTCCAGGGACCATGCCTTCCATCACTGTTTTTTCCAGACTATTATGTCTTTTTATATGACCGAAAAATTTCAGCTTCCTTATTGCGATGGTATTTAGGAGCCAATGTTCCTGTACATTTAGTGAGTGCAGTACTTCTCTGTTGGTCTTTTTTTCTGTCCAGGGTATTCTCAACATCCTTCTGTAGCATTTCATTTCGAATGATGTAATCTTTTTTGCAACTGTTTTATTGAGTGTCCAAGTCTCGCAGCCGTATGTTGCTACTGGGAATATACATGCTCTGATCAGTTGTAACTTTGTTTCTTTGCTTGTGCCTTGCCATAGGTTTTTCATCTGTATTAGCTTATGTGAAGCAATTGCAAGTCTTCTTTTAATTTCTACTGCACAGTCGCCAGAGCTGTTAATGATTGATCCTAAGTATTCGAATTCATTGACACTTTCCAGTTCTTCGTTATCAATTTCAATTTCTGGTTTGGTCTTTACTTTGTCTGTTGTCAATACTTTGGTCTTCTTGGTGTTTAGGTATAGATTCTGGGCCTCGCTGTGTTTTTTGGTGGACAGAAGTAATTGTTCAAGTCCTTCTGGGTTGGTCGATAGGAGGACTGTGTCGTCAGCATATCTGATTTCCGTGATCTGGTACCCGCCGATGTTAAATGAGTCAAACTCTGTGTGTTCTTGGTCATCTCTTACGTTTCTCATGATATTCTCGGCATAAATGTTAAACAGGTAAGGGGAAAGGGTACAGCCTTGTCTTACTCCTTTCTGTACTTCAAACCATTCTGATGTTTCCCCCTCTATTCTTACGGCTGCCTGTTGTTCTTGGTACAGCAGTGCGATGAGTTGTATAAGGTGGTTTGGAAATCCCATATTTTTCATAATAGCCCATAACTGTTGTACACAGTCGAAAGCTTTGGTGTAATCAAATTTTTTTTTTTTTTTTGTACGCCCGCTAATACTCGAGGCGAAACTCAGGTTATTATAAATGTCTAACCTGACATTGATTTTACGTGAGTATCCCTTTTTTTCTTGTACAGAGACAGGTGTCCCTCACCATTCAGGCAGATACTCGCCGATTTCGGATGTACCCATTAGAGCTGGGTCGGCTCAGGAGCCGCCAATCCCTGGTCGACGACACTCCTTCAAATGTCTCGCCAGGTCTCAAGTTAATCCGGTCCAAATCCCGGTCGACAAAAAATCCTCAAATGCCGTCGCCTGGGTTTGATCCTGGATCACCCGGTCGCCAGAGCGGTGTGGTAACCACTAAGCTAGCACGGCTCCCGGTGTAATCAATGAAACACGTATGTAGGTCAACATTGAATTCTCTACACTTTTCTATGATGATCCTCATGTTGAATATATGATCTCTAGTGCCTCTACCTGGTCAAAAACCCGCCTGTACTTCGTTTATTTCTGTTTCTAGCTTTTGTTGCATCCTTTTCATTATGATTTTGTAATAGTATTTTGCTGGCATGGCTTATAAGAGCTATAGTTCTGTAGTTTGTGCAGTTTCAGGTTGCCCTTTTTTGGCAAGGGTATGTAAATTGATCTTTTCTATTCCTTAGGCTTAATTCCGCTTTGCCAGATCTTGCAGCATAATGCATGGTATATACGAGTGCTGCCTTCTCCTCCTGCCTGTATCATTTCAGCTGTTATTTCATCACAACCAGGAGATTTTCCACTTTTTAAGTGTTTGAATGCATTCCGGACTTCCTCTATGCTAGGTTCTGGTTCACGTTCCACTTCATTCATGACATTGTTATCTGCCGCTTTGTTTATTTCCGTATACATTTCTTGACAGTACTCCTTCCATCTGTTCAGAATATCTTTACGTTCTGTTAGAGTGTCACCTTTCTTGTCGTTTATTGCTCGAGGTGATGATTTAAAGTTGCTGTTCTTTAATGTTCTTACTTCAGAAAACATATTCTTACTCAATCCTTGTTCGTGCATTTCCTCTATTTCCCTGCAGGTGTCATTTATGTATTGTTGTTTGTCTTGTCTGACTCGTTTTTTAATCTGCTTTGTGTATTCCTTGTACAACTCCTGATTTTCTGTATCTTTTTTGGACTTCATTTTTCTTCTCTCTACCACCAACTTCAGTGTTTCGTTTGAGATGTATTCTCTTCTCTTTATACTTCTTTTAGGAATTAACCTCTGTGCATTTGTAATATAAACATCTCTGATGTTATTGGGAAGTTCATCTGGTGTCATTTCCTCCTGTACTGCCATAAGAACGTCAAATTTGTTCTGAATATCGACACTGTACTCTTCTGTTATAGTGCTTGTGTCATAACGTATTACTTTGTCGCTTGTGCTTCAGTGTATATATATATACATACTATATATATATATATATATATATATATATATATATATATATATATATATATATATATATATATATATATATATATATTATTCAGGCTCGTACGTTTGCTTTCTTTCGTGAAATAACTGAATCAACTAAATTTGTTTAATTTAAAATAACATTTAACAAATTTAATAGTGAATTAGTCTTTAACAGGTTAAAATAAAATATGAAAAGGTTGGTGAAATTCAAATTAAAGTTTCCTCATAGAGGTTTCTTCGGGCGCTATAAAGGTCACTTTAAAAATAAAATTACAAATCCAACATGGAGGTCTCCAGTAACACTGTCCTTTAACAACGAAATCGATAAACAGCATCAAGCTAAATAAACTGTGAACCATCATGATCACCTACCCCAGTGGGCACGATACTTGAAGATGACAAAGGTATAGCCTAGGCCTATATGTTCAGCCTGAGCGCCATCAAGTTCTTATTGTGAAGATCGTTTACTTTGTACTCGGCATCGGAGTTTACGAAAACGTACCGCATTTCAAACAATCGTACGGTTTCAAACATTTCGACTTTAAGCAAGATATCTGATATACTATTGCTTTCTGGTGTTGTTATGAACAACAGAGAAAAACAATATTAGATTATTTAGAGGCATGCAATTCCTCCATAACTGTGTAAAAGGTGCTAAGAATATATAGACTGATAGAATTAAACAATTTAGTTGAATAGTATAGGCCTACACAAGACAACAGTAGGCTGAGACACTTGGAAGTCATGACCCAGGTGGGCCCGAACCCCTTGGAGGGTAAAGGAAAATAATGGGCCGAAACACTTGTTCGACGGGGCGACCACTTCTGATGATCAGATTGCCTCCTTTTTAAAAAAAAAAATTAATGAAAAATATTCCGTTCAACCTCTAATGGGTTATAATTAGGATATACCTTGTATATTGTTTTCAATTCCAAATAATATGAACAACTGCCGATATGAGAAAGTGGAATCACATTAGTCAAATCATTGTAAAAAGGAACAATCACAAATATGCTTATACGTTAAATAAATAAAAAAAAAATATTAAAAAACAAACAAACAAAATCAAGAAGAAACTCTGAAAACGAACAATAAAGTGGAGGGGTGTAAAGTTCTGGTGGTTCCAGTTATATAACTGACTTTAACAGATATTTAATTGACTTTCATCTGTTAAAAGTCATATGCATTGTATGAACAGCATCAGATCTTCACATTCCCAGTCACTATATATTAACATATGTTCGTGTTAAATATTGTTTGACTATATTATGAAGTTCCCTAGGTCTATCTATTCTTAAAACCTCTTCTATATTTATAGGTAACTTTGATGCTTGCAAATAATCTAATATTGGTATTCTCATTTGCTCATACCTCTTACATTTTAACAAAAATGTTCTTTATTATTGTCTTGAAGACATCCTGCACAGTAAGGTTCTTCTATTCTGAAATAGCCTTTTCCCAGTTATAGTCTGAGAAGTTTCTTATTACTGAGAATTTTCAATTCCCTAGATATCTGACATTTTCTTGTTGGAGCCCTGAACATCTTATATGCATGTCTTCCTTTCAGATTTTTATCCCACTCTGCTTTCCATTTATCTGTTATTAAATCTTTAATTAAGCTCTTAAACTCTGACTTACTCACCCCTACATTTATTAGATTTTTATCAGATCTACCTTTCTTGGCTTCTTTATCTGCCTTTTCATTTCCTTCTATGCCAACATGTGAAGGTATCCAAGCAATTAAGACTGAACATTTGAGCAAAAGGGGTATTCGGATGGGGTACTTGTATGGCTGATGGCAGATAACTGGTGGATTTGATGTAATCTCTGCCACCCCATGGCTTTCTCACCCATTTTCACCTTAGTTGAAGCAGAGCAGTTTGAGCGACTTTGTTTTTGTTTGTTTTTATTGTTTTTTTTTTTTTTTTTACTTTTTATTGTTATTGTTTGTTTATTTCTTGAATCGGGGAGGTAAAGGAAGTCTGATAGAGTACTCGTGTGGATGATGGCAGGTAGTTGGTGGATTTTATGAATCTCGGACGCCTCTGGGCTTTCTCATCTCTTTCCACTTTGTTAACAGCAGGGCAATTTTGAGAGACTTTACTTTGCTTTGTTTTTTAAATTGTTTTATTTTGTTTATTTTTTGTTTATTGTTTTTATTCTTGTTTGTATTAGTATTTTTTAATTGTTTCTTTGTTTCTTGAAAGGCGGGTGTAACACAAATTGATTCACACAACTTTGGTTTTGATTTGCTATATTTGGACTGAGTGGAGGGCTGAAGAATATAATTTGGATATAAGAAATCTAATTTTGTTGCTTGAATTTATTCCACTTTATGCCCTAATTATAACCCATCAAGGATTGAACGGGATACTTTGTTTTAAACAAAAAACTTGTGAGGGAAATGTTTACATTAAACTGCTCTACAGCTGGTCTTTTTATATGGTTAACAGTCATTATGTTTGTCACGAGAGAGTAGATGTTATTGAAAGTATAAGATATCCTGGACAAAAAGTTGTATCAGATGATACCAGAATAGTGCCAGCTAAGAGGCTGGTCTTATGAGAAATACCCCCTTTTCTGAAAAGAATAAGGGTGTATCGACATCAAAGGTAGGATCAAGCTGTATAAGTTTCTAGGTCTGATAATAATATATGTTCTTAGATCTCCATGGGCTCCCTCTCAAGATCCTCCTATGATTATATTATTATTTATTATTATTATTATTATTATTGACTCTGCTAGGGGTATTAACTAAATTGAAAAGTTTGAAATGAAATCAAATTCAATTACAACATTAAATCAATAAACATAGGAAATTAGTCAAAAGGTTTCAAAAGACATTAAAATTGTTGATGTTTTTCACAATGTTCTTTATCTCTGCTGGAAGAATATTTATATAATACTAACAAGTTTATTTCACTGTCACTTGAATGTGTGACTATCATGGATTATTTCTAAGTCCTCACTTTTCATCATAAACTGTGTCTTTATTAGAATCTTGATTTTTAATATATTGGTGTCATCAGGATACTCTGACTAGTAGCCTTGTTTGGCTACTTATCTTGGTGTGTTGAAGTCTATCACACTCCTGACATGGAAGGAAACGTTACAAGAAGTTCCTCAAGGCAATGGATACTGGGTACCTGACCCTATAGACAACAAGGCTCTCATACCACAAGGTCCAGCAGTAGTGGCTGACTCCTTAAAATGTGTGTGATTTTACAGGATAGAACCTGAAACAAAATAAATGTAACCCCTATATAAAAAAAAAAAAAAAGGAACCCGTTACACGCCCATTGAGGCATATTGGGAATATGGTGTTAGGCCCATATTATCTTGACCGTCGGCACACGAGGGGTGATGTGGTCGGCATCACGCCGGCCGCCTTAACCTTCCCAGAGTAGCTCTGGTACCCATTTGGGGCTGGGTCGACCCAGGAGCCGTTTGTGGCCTAAAAATTTTCCGCCTCATCTGGGGATCGAACCATAGACCACTGCGCTAGGAAGCCAGTGCACTAACCACTATGCTACCGCGGCTCCTTAACCCCTATATGGTCCATCACTATCCCACTGTTACAAAAGTTGGGGATGATAGATAGTTTTAGACACTGTGATAGCAGATGCACAGGACAATTTATACCAGTAACAACCACATTCAGTTCACTGTGCCTACAGTTTTCCTCTAAATCCTTAGTTAGAGCCATTTGTCCACGATCCGCCTTCATACAATGATTAGGTCTAGTATTAAACACTAAGTAATAACTTAAACAATGCATTAAAACAATCGTTTTCATCCTTCCTTACGTTCCTGGTATGTGTGTGTCATTCCATCAAGAAATAATTCTTTAAATGCTTTTCTAAACATACAGACACACTTTTGCCACCATTCTCAAATATTTTGAATATACACAGGCTGGTAAGAACTTCAGAAATTTACACAGTAGTTTAAAACACATCTACACACTCCCAACACACTGTAATTACTCAATAGAAATACATATATATATATATATATATATATATATATATATATATATATATATATATATATATATATATATATATATATATATATTGTTTCTTACCCTCAGGCACACACAGTCGAGCTGTTAATGGTTACACTGGTCTGCTCCCAGATGCAGTAAGCAAAGGCATTCTTCCTTAGCACTTGTTTTACCGCTCGCTGTGATTTTTAAAATATAACTGCCCTAGTTTGTTCAGAACACGCGTTATTTATAGTGCGAGGTCGGGCGTCCGAAGTGTTTTCATGCTAGCTAGTATTTGCATCCAAAATGTTTGTAAAGTCTGCCTAGGTATGCAAATCATGAAAACTAAGAATTTATTTATCTACGTTATTCCTGGAGCGATTTTCTTCATCTAAAGCTAAAAACACTCCCTGTATTATTCTACATCTTCCTAGCTAATAGTCTTTTACTGTCCTAAGTGCATTTTATTCTATGCTTACTTTAAACAGCAAAATTATGGACGAACCTGAATCTTCGATGCATTCAACCAGAGATTTCTCCCTTAATATGCTACTGGTTTTTAAAGTCTCTGCACAGACGTGCAGAACAACATTCCCGTTGTAGAATTAGTGACCTCTTCCAGGTGGTACTTCCTTCCTATGTCTGCAATTAAATGGCATTCTCCACTCGTCTGCACGTTGTTGTTGTTTTGATGAGGTGATGGGTGGAGAGCGGGCACTTAACAGCTGACCGTTATTGCCTCTTCTCGTTCCATCTTGGTCTACCCTGTTCAACCTGAAATTTGGTTATAATTGGGGTATTTAGTGTCATTTTCTTTTTTAGTTTTGTATTCAATTTAAATAGCTATTGTCTTTAGCAGTTGTTGATTTCAATTTATATTAGTGTCGCAAAATTGGTTCAAGTACATTGCAAACGTGACTTCGCGTAGTTTACAGACCATTCACTGATCGTTTATCACGGGGCCGGCCGTTTACAAAATGGCGGTGTATCGACAAATTGTCGATGGGACATCGGCATTCGGCAATGATAAATAAGAGAGAAATGGAATTCTTGTGAAAAGGATTTCACATTTTATTCCAGGAGAGGATTTTGTATAATTGTATATAAGGAAAAACGGTAGGAAGTTATCATTTACGAAGATCAAGGCGTATTACGGCTGTCTACAGTTAAGCTGAAAGCCTGTAAACCCACTTCTTTTCAAATACTAAAATCAACAAACATCAGTTTGTGAAATTACATGGATAGGAAGATAGAGATATATCGGCTGTATAAAACAAGATAGGATGGGACAGTATGGATAATATATAAGCCGAGGATGAGTAAGGGAAAGTTTCAGACAACGCACAGATCCTGTGAAATCATGGTTTCAGGAAGAAAATTTCAGCCCAAGTTTTAGGCTGTGACGTCAGTACCCCTCGTACGTCCGCCAGATCCTTATAAAGAGCGGAGCGTTAAACTGAAAGCTGAACCAAGCAATCTAACAATTCTAAATGTATATGCTAAAGATGGCATAATTAAAGATGAAGAAATACTAGCCATAAGCACCAGACTAGGCCCCAAAACAATCATAGTAGGCGATTTTAATTCCCATCATTGTGCTTGGGGTGGACAACATACAGATAATGCAGGAAAATGCCTACTTGACTTCATAGAAAACAATGAACTACTAATACTAAATGATGGATCTGCAACAAGAATTAATCCACAAGCTAATAGGGCAGACTCAGCAATAGACGTAAGTATACCAACTAACAACCTAGCGAATGTAAATTGGGAAGTGTTACAAGACACAAACTCAGATCATCTGCCCATTGTAATAACCATGCATGAAAATGTCATTCCAAACCCAGAACCAGAGAAACCTACCTTCAACTATAAAAAAGCAAACTGGGAAGCTTTCCAATCAGAGCTGGAGGTGATGGAATATAAAGACATGGAATCAGATGATACTGACTTGTGGGCAGAAACACTGACCAATGAAATTCTGAAAATAGCAATAAAGTATATACCAAATAAAAATATGCCACAACACCTTAAACAAAAAATAACATTAATAAGAAAAGAGAAACTCAATGGAATAAAGAACCAGTTGCCTGGTGGAATAAAAGCTGTGCAGAAATTCATGAGAGAAGAAACAGGGCCTTACAAAAATATAGAAATAACAGAACAGAAGAAAATTATGATAAGTATAAACTTATTAGGAATGAATCTAACAGAATAATATTCAAAGCCAAAGAAACTAACTGGAAGGAGTTTTGTCAGTCACTTAAACCTAGCACTCAAATTAGAGAAGTATGGAGAAAGCTTAAGGCAATCAAAGGGAACAATAAGAAAACAATAATGCCAACAATCAAACTACCAAAGAGAGCAGAAACAGATAAAGAAAAAGCTAATGCCCTTGCCGAGTATTTCTATAAAGTCAGTGCAAAAAGTAGCCTTGGACAGGAAGAAAATGAGAGAAGAGAAAGACTTAGGATACAGTTTTTTAAAAGAACTACCAGACCAGATAGATGAAACAAACTATTTAGATGCTGATATAACGGAGGAAGAAGTAACTAATGCAATAAAAGATAAATCTAATACTGCCTCAGGGCAAGATATACTTAGTTATGAAATCCTTAAGAAAGTACCCAAAAGAACTATAAACATAATAACTTCACTTTATAACAAAATCTGGAGCTTAGGAAAGATACCAAAAGCATGGAAAGCAGCTATGATAGTACCCATTCTAAAACCCAATAAAGAAGCCCATGATGTAAGTTCATATAGGCCTATCTCCTTAACATCACAACTAGGTAAAATACTGGAAACTGTTGTGAATAAAAGAGTTAAATTCTACCTAGAAAAAAACCAGTTATATAGCCCAAACCAGTCAGGGTTTAGAGCAGACAGAAGTACAGTAGACCAGCTTGTAAGATTAGAACACGATGTAAAGCTAGGGTTCAAGAGGAAAGAGAAAACAGTGGCAGTCTTTCTAGATGTAGCTAGAGCATATGATGAATGCTGGCGAGATGGAGCTCTTTACAAAATGAAAAAGATTGGCATTAATGGTAAAACCTATAGGTACCTAGAAAACTTTTTACAGGACAGGTATTTTGCTGTACAGGTGAATAATGATAGGTCAGAAATATATGAACAACAGAATGGGATTCCTCAAGGATCAGTGATCTCTCCTTCAATTTTCATTATAGCTGTAAATGATTTAGCAGATGAATTTAATGACATAAAGAATGCAGTATCACAATTTGCAGATGACTGTGCCATTTGGCGATCTGGAAAAAACTTGGACCATGTTTACAAAAAACTTCAAAATCAAATAGACAAAGTTTCAGAGTGGATGAAAAGTTGGGGCTTCCAAATTAATGTAAACAAAACAGTAGGTATGATTTTCAGCAAAGGAAATTTAAAAAAAAATAACAAAATCAATATAACCATTAAAGGACAGAAAATATGTACCTCCTCAACAACAAGATTTCTGGGCATAACTTTAGATAAACAACTAAACTATAATAAACATATAGACAATTTGGTAGAAAGCTGTAGGGGACCCCTAAATATACTAAGGATTGTAAAAGGTAATGGATGGGGGGCCAGCAATAAAATAATGCTTATGTTCTACAAGTCTTTCATCAGAGGGAAACTGGATTATGCCAGCATAATCTATGACTCAGCTGCAGCTTCTAACAAAGCAAAACTGGACAGGATTCAAAATGCAGCCATGAGAACCATTACAGGTGCATTTATATCGACACCAGTAGAAGCTCTAGAAGTAGCTCTCGGCATACCTCCCCTTGGTCTAAGACGGAAAGAACTGAGATTAAATTATTGGAGTAAAGTAGCACAAGAAGTGACCCACCCAGCACATAAAGCATTTGTCAAAAACCAACCAAGTGTATGGGACGTCCCCTTAGATAAAGATAGATATCCAACAGGGTGGAGAACTATAGAAGACCTAATACAGTTCAAAGAACTATCAAACACAATTGAAAATAGTAATAAATACAGAAGCAAAATACCACCATGGGAACTAAAAACACCAATCATAGACTACTCACTTACTGAAAAGATCAAACAAAACATAGAAGATAAGGAAGCCAAAATGATAAGTAGAAAATTCATAGGGCAACTAACTAAACAAAGTCTGGCCGTCTACACTGATGGATCCAAGGGTGATAGTGGGCAACTAGGTGCCGGAGTTGTAATACCACAATGGGGAATAAAAAAGAACTACAGTGTAACGGAAGGGGCATCGATTTTTACTGCAGAGATGATAGCAATTCTTAAAAGTCTAGAAATAATCGAAGATAACCCACCAGAAGCTGTTACGATATTTACAGACTCACTATCATCACTACAAGCACTAGAACACCCAGGTAAATGTAGCCGGCCAGACATAAAGGAAGAAATTCTAGCAATTAATACATCACTAGAGAACAGAGGATGTAGTGTGAGGCTAGTGTGGGTTCCAGCACACATAGGTATAGCTGGCAACGAGTTGGCGGACCAGAACGCCAAGAAGGGAAGAACAAGTAAAAACAATATAAAAGCAGGACTGGGAAGGTCAGAGATCAAGAGCCAAGTGAAGGAAACTATAAACGAGGAATGGAAGACAACATGGAAGAAAAGTAGAAAAGGCAGACACGCGTTCAAACTGCTGAAAGAACCAACGAGGACATGCCAGGTCAGAGACGAATTAAAGATACCATCGAACAAAAAACTGTGGCGTCTCCGACTCGGTGCAGCATACTTCATGGTAGAAGAACCACACTGCCAAGAGTGTCAGGAAGAGAATGACATAGACCACTACCTGATCCACTGTAAAAAGTATGAACAGCAAAGGCTTGAATTAAAAACTTACTATAGAAATCACAATATAGACTTAACAAGTGATAAGGTTTTAAGTATAGATGCCCCAAGAGATGCCCAATCAATACTTAAAAGATATATACATAAAACAAAGGAAAAAATATAAGGTTAGAACTTCAGGAAAACCATCCAACTAAATAGAAATTAATCAGTAAGAACTAACAAAGCATTAACAAAAAAAATAACTACTCATAGGACAAGGAAAGACAAGGTATTAAAAAAAAGGGACAACAACTCAAAAAGAACAAATACTAATACAAATTAAAACCAAGTGTAAAGGACAATAGTTATCTAGAAACAATACAAAAGAGAAAATAAAATTGACAAATACTAATATAAATAAAAATCAGCAACTGCAAAAGACAACAGTTATTTAAATTGAAAACAAAATTAATAAATAAAATGACACTAAATACCCCAATTATAACCAACTTTCAGGTTGAACAGGGTAGACCAAGATGGAAAGAGAAGAGGCAACAATAATCAGATGTTGAATGCCAGATCTCAACCCACCAACTCATCAAAACAACAACAACAACAACGAAAGGACTCATCAACGATCACAGAGGGATAACCAAAACCAAGACACCAACGTCCTTCTCAGGACGCCACTATTCGAGACAAGATCACATTTTCATCAAAATGATCCGAAATAAACATCATGCCAAAAGGAGGAAGGTCTACACCAGCCCGGCAGCGCTGAACAGCCATGTGAATAACCAAGCTTCAAACAACAAAGACAGACAGCCAGAGAGCAAGACTGCCCCAAGTACTCGTGCTGAGACCGGTCCTCCTCCAACTCTAGACACGACGACGGAGTTAGCTGCGACGTGTGTCGACCCGACTGAGAGGCTGATGAGCCCAACTCCTTGCGAGACAGAGGAGAGGGCAGATGCAGGCGTCCCTGGCCTAGATGATGTAGATCCAGAGGACGAGGAAACGATGAGATTGCTACACCAGCTGGAGAAGATGAGGGGATGGTTGGAAAGAAGAGAGAAAAGGACAGCTGCAAACGTCCACGGCCTAGACCCTGAGCGTGAGAGGGTGAAGAGACTGATACAGGGGATAGAACAGACGCTGGAAAGGAAAGAGAAAAGAAAACAGGAGCCTAAAGCCGAGGGACCACCACCACACGAACCAAGATCGTCAGCAGAAACCCTGTCTACCACAGAGAAGCTACGACAAACACCGAAGACACCAACACACGATGCCGGCGACACAGATGTGATAGAGAGGTGCATTAAGATCACGCAGATGTCGGGAGGTGAGGCTTCACTCAGGGCCCTACCAGATGACAAAGTGATATGCATTCTCGAGTCAATAACTGGCAGGAGAGGCATCTCTAAAGTACGGAGGCACGAAAAGGGAGTCGTGCTTTCGCTCCACAGCAATACAACAACCACTTCACTGATGACCGAACTGGAATCTAGCCCAAAAGAAGTCCAGTTGCCCCACCAAATAAAAGTGGTGGTGGAAATGTACAAAACAACAAAGAAGTTGGTCATCAGAGGGGTGGATACCAGATGTTCAGAAGCCGAGGTCCACAGAAACCTTCAGGCTGAAAACGCAAATCTAAAAATCACACAGGTCGAAAGGCTAAAAACCTGGGCAAAGAAAGATACCAATCTGATGATAGTTACGGTAGAAGGATCAACAAGACCTGAGAGACTGACGCTCCAAGCAACAACAAAAAAGACAGAAGCCTATATCCCTCCGGTGATGCAGTGCTCTAACTGCCAGCAGTTTTCACACACCAAGAAAACATGCAGGAGGGACGCAGTCTGCCGATATTGTGCGGGTGGCCACCTATATCACGACTGCCCAAAGGCGAAGGAGGACCCCAACTACAAATCAATAAACTCAAACCGCACCTGTGCAAACTGCCTCGGAAACCACGGGGCTAGATACCGAGGCTGTCCGATGTTCCAGGAAACAAAGAGCATCCTGAAGGAAGCGGTCTCCAAAAACATCCCCTTCAAGGAGGTAAAACACAGAGTGGCTACGGATGTTGCAGAAAAACAACGCACGATTGACAGACAACAGTTACACCAGCTGACCGCTGAAGTCAAACAATTGAAAATTAAACTCCAGGTCGAAAACAGAAGCAAGCAGGCTCCCGAAGACGAAAAGGACAGCGGTGAAGACGTAATAGAAATACAAAACAGCAGAGAAATGATGAAAGACATGAAAAGCATTAAACAGCAAATAGAAGCAGATGTAAAGAGGCTGACAGAACTGACGGAAGAAAACTCAAAAATCTTCAAGAGAATCGAAACAGAGCGAAGAGCCATTGAGGAAATGACATCAAACACAAGAGCGACCAAAACAAACGAACAATCAGACGAAGAAGTCATCGAAGAAACACGTGAAAAACTTCTACCAGCAATAATAGAAAAAGCACTACTACAGATACAGGAAAGCAGGAAGACAAGAGAAACAGAAACTAGGAAAGCAAAAACTAACAAAACGACACAAGACAGATAGGAAGGCAGGAAATGAACACGACACGACAGACAAGCAACGAAGAGATAACCAGACAGTCAGCTAGCGGTCCTTTTTAGGACCAGTCCTTTTCAGGACTAGGAAAGTGATACCAGCGAAGATACCAACACACTATATACCCCAATATAACCGTTTGTAACCCTTCACTGGGTTTTGGTTGAACAGGGTATTACAGCAATCTAGTAGACGAAAACAACATGAAAGGACACACTGAAATTTGGTTTGAGACAGACTGGAGGCAGAGCTCACCACGACACATACCATCTGAATTAGGAGCGGATCGCCAGAAATTTTCAGTCCAGTGTCTGGAGTCTGAGGGTAAGCGAACTTATGATAACTATCATGTAGAATATTTTTTGTTATTGCAGGTGCGTATAGACGTTACAAAATATGCACGTAGAATATTCATTGTTATAAATGTATTGTGACTTTAATTGATCTAAACATGTGCTATGTAGATGATTGTTACTGGTACAAAAACGAATCACAACTAGCCCCACAGCCAAGTGAAGATAATATCTATCAGATTAATTGCTTTATTGTTTACGAAGATAAAGGCAGTCCCATGGCAGAGATTGTCATAGGGAAATGAAGTGTTAGAAACTTCATCATGGAAGATCCCAGTTTACGAGGTTAGGTGACCAGTTCCCTTCCTCGCTGCCTTTTCCTTCCCTATGCTCGAGAGCACAACTGAGTGCCCGTTTACAGCTGGTAAACTGGAGGGTTCCATAGCCAGGCTTCAATTCAAAACTATGTAGTTGTGCTACCGAAGAAAGCAACCTGATCGCTTGGTCAGTCGGTCACTCACTTTATCTAGTGGTGTATTAATTTTGTATAGATGCTAAGAATGGCATCAGTATTTCCATTTGTACCTGATATGGTTTGGAAAGAGCAAGTTATAAAAAATGAAAGGATGTACAGGAGAGGAACAAACCAGATGATGGTTATTACTAACAATGTAAATACTAATCCTGTATCGTTGCAATGATGTAATTTGCTATGACTGTATAACTGTGACATCTGATGTCTGACTAGTCTGACATATGTGCTAGTCAGTTACAATTAATTGAAATGTAAATACTTCTGTATCACTGAAATTATGCCTTACTTACTAAGATCGTATAACTGTGACATCTGATGACTGACTGGTCTGACCTCTGCGCTAGTCAGTTACAAGTCTAGCCAGATACTATCCAAGGCTGATATGATGTTTCAGGTTCCATGAAACAACTCAAACCAGACTGTCGAGTATCAGAAACCTGTGTTGTTCTTCAGAGGCAATCCCACAAACGTGCAGGACCCCAAAGAGTGAACTACATCTGGCCATCGGTATCCCGAGTGCTGGGTCTACCAATACTGATATCTACAAAGGACAGTTCAGTGTCAGCAGTATCAAGATGTTAAGATAAGTGTCATGTAAGACACTGACCACCCATTGTCGCAGATATATTTGATGGTGCACTCCAATTGACGTTGAATGAGAATCCAATTGTCGCATAAAGAGTTTTGTATAGTAAGGAAGATGTGTAGAAAGCACATAGACTTTTAGACACTAGTTTTCACAGAGGTGAGCTAGTGTTGAGGGAAAGAGTTAACAGAAGGGCACAGGTTGGTGTCAGTGATTCTCTCACCTTTTAGACTGCCAACTCATGTATTTTTCTGGCGACGACTAACTCTTTCTTACTCAAATCTTTTTGAAGATGAACAAATAGTAACAGGTAATACAAGGAGGGTTGAGAATGTTTTTTTTTCTGAACAGAACATACAATCTACTAAGTCAAACTCAGAATGATGGTGAGTTACAGAATGTACATAATTACTTTAATTACAGTAGAAAATAAAATCAATGTTGTCATATACTTTGAAAAAAGAAATACTAGGAAATTTAGAACTGTCAGTGTCTTTGGTTCAGATAAGAAGTAAGAGGCTATTTTCCTCACTGACGAAAGTTTATTCCTACGGCTATTTCGTGGATAAGTGAATTCTGATTTTGGCCTGGGTTTTACGTAGACTTATCTGCTTGGACTTCTCCTGGGCGTCTCAGTAGGTAGGGATTACCAACTGGAGAATTTGATTCAGTGGGGCTACAGTCCAAGGGATGACTAGGCTTTTCGTTCACCTGGTTGTGAAGTTGCGTTATGCTGTTCAGGCACTGACGAGGTATTGACTGCTTAAATCTGTAGACTGCTCAGGGCTGCTGACTAGTGATATCACCGCTAGGTTTGAGACGTAAGCACTAGTTCTCTCTGTAGCATAGAGCAACTAGGCGGTTTACTCGCAACAATTTACAGCAATCAAAATCCAGAACCTGGCTAGGATTCTGCAACTGGGCTGTGGAAGATAATACAGGCAATCAATCTTCTGTTTTATACAGATATATTTCCTACAGCCATTCTGGACGTTTTCGTCTCAGAATGGTGCCTAAGAATATATTTACCTGAAACCGTAACGTCAGTCTTTTCCTTAAAGGCGGCTGTCCGTTTGTTTACAAATTCCTGTCTAGCGGTAGTCTCACACAGGTCGGGCCAGTAAGGTCAACATTTGTTATAAGCAGACGCCTTGCCGTGTGCGTCCATGCGTGACTGCATTGGAGGAATGCTATTTCATTCACTCGTTCCTTGAACAACGTGGTTCTTCTCTCGTTCACAACAGCTTTCTTCATCACATTCCTAATACAATTAGCTTGTAGTACTTTCTCATATCAGCCAGTACTCTTACTTCATTATAATGCATCAATAACATTCATAATACATAAATGCAAAATAGATATTAATCTAATGTAAAGAAATAAAACCACAATATTAAGTATTTCACACTTTACATCAATTAACTAATCCCTTGATATTAGAGTTAGCTAATTAAGCGAATACTGAGAGTTTGCTTACCGCTCAGGACTTATCCACAGCTTAAGAAATAGAATTTGAGGAGCGTTACTCTCAATCACATATACTTGTAGATATGAGGTAGTTTGAGACTTCTATTCTATAAGCGTGTTTTCTCTTTTAGCGGTTATCAGCAAGTGATCTTAAAACTCAGCATTCGTTTGCATGAAGTTAAAACATTTCTGTTCCCACGCCAAGAGTTAATTATTTCCCGTCTCATGCTTAGGCACGTACCAAGATTTATTGTGGCGGTTTTCAGTTGACCACTGAACACCGAAATATGATACTCTGGGAACCACTGTCGATTCGACTAAGCGAATAAGTCGTATAATAATAATAATAATAAATTCTTTAAGCGCCAAACACGGCGCATAAGGCAGAAACCAGTGCTCTCCAGGTTGTTCGTTGTGACGCCACTCCTCTTAGCTCTTGCACATTATTTAGGCCCAACGTTCTTCCTTCTCTTATTATTGTTCTTCTGAGTGTTTCTTTTGGTCTTCCTTTTTTCCGCTTACCCTCAGGAACCCAAGTGAGCGCCTGTAGTGGTATTCTGTTGTTTTGCATTCGTAGGACATGACCGATATATGACCATCGTCTTTTCCTTATATAGTCGGAGACATATTTCTGCCTAGAGTCTTCTCTTATTTGTCGATTAGTCTTGAATTCTTTCCAACTGATGTTCATGAGTTTTCTAAGACATTTGTTCTCGAATGTATTCAGCTTGTTCTCCAATGATTTTGTTATTTTCCAACTCTCACAGCCGTATGTTAACACTGAGATAACATTTGAATTAAACAGACGAAGCTTGGTATGTATATTCAATGATCGTAATTTCCAAATGTTAGATAATCTATTGAAGGCGCTAGCTGCCAAAGCAATTCTAGTATGGATTTCTCTTGTTGTGTCACCATCCTGAGTCATTTTACTGCCTAAATAATTGAAACTTTCAACTTTCTGTAGTTTTTCCCCGTTCAAGATGATATCAAAGGTCTCGTTAGAAAAGTTCATAGCTTTAGTTTTAGAGGCATTTATTTGGAGACCAATTTTAACCGAGAGATGACACAAATTATTTATTGCTTCTTGGGATTGTCTTGGTGTTGAACTTAAGAATGCTACATGTCGTATAGACATCCTTAAAGAAATGCTTTTAAGTGCCTTTGTAGAAGAAGATAGAATTTGGATCGAATGACAGGACTATTAGCGAAGACTTGAAAAACAGCTAAAGAAACGATCGCAGGTGCAAATATTTCTGTAGAGAAGACAGACAAAATGTGAAGGAAAAGAAAAGTAAGGAATTAAAAAATAATCTAGACAAAATCTTCGAGCACTCTGTGACAGATACTCCCCAATTTAAAATAGTTGCAAACTATTCAACGAGAGAAGGTCTTTGTCTAAATTATAAATTCCTTCTGTCACCCAACTTTTCAATTCTCTCGACCTTTGTCCGCTTGCTAACGCTCCACTTGGCCATGGCTCTACATTTTGAGAATCCCTGACTTCGTTCTGAGTTATCGCTGAACTAACCTTCGTAAT
Source organism: Oreohelix idahoensis (assembly GCA_024509875.1). Taxonomy (NCBI): domain Eukaryota; kingdom Metazoa; phylum Mollusca; class Gastropoda; order Stylommatophora; family Oreohelicidae; genus Oreohelix; species Oreohelix idahoensis. The sequence continues at coordinate 25,518 of JAMPIV010009530.1, read as the reverse complement.
TTCTACTGGGACAGTTCGTCCGGTCAAAATGCTGTACTGATTCACCTCTTCATACAAAAGAAATTTCATATGAACTAGTGTAGAGAGTCCACTATCTGTTGTGAGTTCACTGCGCTTTGTCTGCCATTGTTCCGTGGCCCGCTTGAATGGGCGTGCGATACATCCTTTGTCACGGTAACAATGAGATTCTTGCTTGTGTCTCTTCCATAAGAAATAGGAACTTCTCATGTATCTCCTTAACTCTGCTCCTACGTTTGACCTGCTCAGGCGGTCAATATTCCCTGTCTTTCTTTCTGGATTGAAAGTTTTCCATTGCGGGTTAAAACGTCCAATACTCAAGTTTCCGAAACATCCTAAAGTTTCAGATAACTTGTTCCTTGACAAATCACACCAAGATTGAGGGTAACTGGCGTTCAGGTATGAACGAAGCAGTTTGGGGTGGGTGAAAGTCAAATTTATAGCTGTGAGCACAAGTGGTTTCATGCGAGAGTCATTCAACTTTCTGTCCTTCCGCTGGTCATTCCCATAATCCATACTTTTCTCAACCACATTCGTATCTTGTATCTCAGTCTCGGCTGAATGATTCTCAGCCTGGGCTTTTCCTATCACTGTTGTGATTTTCTCAAGCAAAATTTTGTTTGGATCTTTCAATGACCCTGACGTATCTCCACTCATTTGAAAATACTCATCTTCTTCTGTAAAACTAATCGTCTCCTTGAGATTAGGGAAGCTGTTATAGAATGGCTTCTCAGCAGAAGTATGACCTCTCTCATTTTCATCCGTGCACTGATGCACGAAGGGGTCAGGTTTCGAGCATAAAGTCACAGGTAAAAAAGTTTCCTCCTGAACCTGGTCTACGACCATTGTGTCTCTATGAGTCACATGTTTTATCAGCCCTTTTGGTGGTTCCGCGTGTACCATCAAAGGCTGTTTCAGTTCTCCTAGAACTATGTAACTTCCCTTGTCGTTCACTCCATTAGTGTCAACAATGAGAGGTTCCTCTGGGCTACTATTAAGCTCTCTGTCCTTTTGTTGCCCAGATGACATTAATCGCGGGATGGGGCCGTTACTGAAGTTATCTGTTTTCTTAGACAATTCTTTACAGTCTCCATTCCTCCGGTTTGTAGTGTTTTTGTAGTCCTGAGCGCTTTTGTTGTGGTTATGAAATCGGTCTTTGTGTGCTTTCTGAGATTGAGCGAAGGCATGTTGTTGATTATTAGAGATGTTCGGAGTGTCATGGAAATTCCTTTTCTGACGTGTTCCTGACGAGAGTGTACTTTTCCTCATACTACCAGCATTTATGTGCGTAGGTACCTTCACGAAGGGGTCATGACTTATCGAGTTCGATGTCCGCCTCTCTGCTTTGCCTAAACTTGGGCTCTGAGTACTAAGTTGCGCTTCCTGTGGAGCAGAGGGTGCTTTCTCTTGAAATAATGGCTCATCTGACCTGGGAGTGGGGCTCTGGGATTCCGTGGCCTCATGACTAATCATGGGTTTCAAATCTCTTGGCGAGTTTTGAGTTTCCAGTGGCGGCGTCTTCAACTTAAGGTAGGGTTGAGCTTCCGGCTGTTCCTTCTCATAAGCTGCTTCACTGCTTATGGCCTCTTCTTTCCACTTGGCTTCCTTCTCGTTCCAGTCGCGAGTCCATTTTTCATCTCTCTCTATCATTTCCATCTCTGTTCTCGTGAAAAGTTCTGCCTGTTCTAAGACATGTTTCGCAATTAACTTTCTCCATTAACCTCTTTCCTCGCCTTCCAAATAAGAGTCACTTATCCATGTATCTAAACATCTTATAATTTTTATGGAATCGTTCACTTTGTGATCTTTCAAATATTGGATAAATTGAGCTCTCAGTTCAGCTACTGCGTTCATTTTAGGTCGCTGGGTAGGTAGTTCAAGCTCTCAGTATACGCTGCCCTAGTTTCCAGTTATTACTAATAATTCTATGAAGTATTGTAATAATAAACCACTGATCAATTTACAGAAGCTCGAGGTAATACTATTAAGTCTACTGACGTAATGTATCCCTTTACAGATGCTAGTATAATTGATATTTTAATAATACTTATTTCTGCTGAATTAAGGTATTATTAACTTTAGACAGACGCTACACTTACTTCCGATTATTACTAATAATTCTATGAAGTATTGTAATAATAACCACTGATCAATTTACTGAGGCTCGAGGTAATACTATTAAGTCTACTGACGTAATGTATCCCTTTTCAGGAGACTAGTATAATTGATAGTTTAATAATATACTTATTTCTACTGAATTAAGATATTATTAACTTGAGCCAGACTCAAGTATAATTTATTTATTTTTAAACCCTGTGAATACTCTTATTTCTTCTGAAGTATGGTATTACAATTGCAGCCAGTCTTTCACACACAATCACCAACTTGTACACTTAGTTATCTTAAGCCACTAATTAACTTAATGAGCTTAATTAATCTAAGTCACTTAATTAATTAAATAATTAATTAATTCCAGGACCATTCAGATTTCACTTTCCTTATTCTACTGTGTAATTCCACAATTCTGTTCAGAAAATATAAGAAGTTTCGTTGTCTAGGCATATATAATAGATTCTACTCCAAAGTATTGATAGACTACTAGTTAAAGATTCAACAATTCTTCTGCAGATAGGTCACCAAAGGTAAGATCCTGGACGAGCCCCCAGTTTGTCGCAGATATATTTGATGGTGCACTCCAATTGACGTTGAATGAGAATCCAATTGTCGCATAAAGAGTTTTGTATAGTAAGGAAGATGTGTAGAAAGCACATAGACCTTTAGACACTAGTTTTCACAGAGGTGAGCTAGTGTTGAGGGAAAGAGTTAACAGAAGGGCACAGGTTGGTGTCAGTGATTCTCTCACCTTTTAGACTGCCAACTCATGTATTTTTCTGGCGACGACTAACTCTTTCTTACTCAAATCTTTTTGAAGATGAACAAATAGTAACAGGTAATACAAGGAGGGTTGAGAATGTTTTTTTTTCTGAACAGAACATACAATCTACTAAGTCAAACTCAGAATGATGGTAAGTTACAGAATGTACATAATTACTTTAATTACAGTAGAAAATAAAATCAATGTTGTCATATACTTTGAAAAAGAAATACTAGGAAATTTAGAACTGTCAGTGTCTTTGGTTCAGATAAGAAGTAAGAGGCTATTTTCCTCACTGACGAAAGTTTATTCCTACGGCTATTTCGTGGATAAGTGAATTCTGATTTTAGCCTGGGTTTTACGTAGACTTATCTGCTTGGACTTCTCCTGGGCGTCTCAGTAGGTAGGGATTACCAACTGGAGAATTTGATTCAGTGGGGCTACAGTCCAAGGGATGACTAGGCTTTTCGTTCACCTGGTTGTGAAGTTGCGTTATGCTGTTCAGGCGCTGACGAGGTATTGACTGCTTAAATCTGTAGACTGCTCAGGGTTGCTGACTAGTGATATCACCGCTAGGTTTGAGACGTAAGCACTAGTTCTCTCTGTAGCATAGAGCAACTAGGCGGTTTACTCGCAACAATTTACAGCAATCAAAATCCAGAAACTGGCTAGGATTCTGCAACTGGGCGCTCAGGACTTATCCACAGCTTAAGAAATAGAATTTGAGTAGCGTTACTCTCAATCACATATACTTGTAGATATGAGGTAGTTTGAGACTTCTATTCTATAAGCGTGTTTTCTCTTTTAGCGGTTATCAGCAAGTGATCTTAAACTCAGCATTCGTTTGCATGAAGTTAAAACATTTCTGTTCCACGCAAGAGTTAATTATTTCCCGTCTCATGCTTAGGCACGTACCAAGATTTATTGTGGCGGTTTTCAGTTGACCACTGAACACCAAAATATGATACTCTGGGAACCACTGTCGATTCGACTAAGCGAATAAGTCGTACAGACATCCTTAAAGAAATGCTTTTAAGTGCCTTTGTAGAAGAAGATAGAATTTGGATCGAATGACAGGACTATTAGCGAAGACTTGAAAAACAGCTAAAGAAACGATCGCAGGTGCAAATATTTCTGTAGAGAAGACAGACAAAATGTGAAGGAAAAGAAAAGTAAAGAATTAAAAAATAATCTAGACAAAATCTTCGAGCACTCTGTGACACCCATATATGAACAAACAGCAATAGTTGTGATATGAAACAAACCTACAACAGTATTCAAATCAGTCTAGGATTCAGTCAAATGATGACAGTAATGTGTAAAGTCAGAGGACTAAGAGAACAGTGATACAGTAATAGTGATTCCAGTTTTCATTAACTTTATTACTCAAGATCCTGAAGTCTAAAAAGACAATACTACTTATTAACAGTGCTGAGTGACGTTTTCTAGTAACTATATTTTCTACAAGGACAGACAATTCTATCAAAAACATTAGTTTAGATATAATAGTAAATTGTGTGATATTTTTTATATATATATATATATAATATAAAATATATAAATAAATAAATAAAATATATATATATAAATATATATATATATATATATATATATATATATATATATATATATATATATATATATATATATATATATATATATATATATAATATTTATATATATATATATATATATATATATATATATTATATATATATATATATATATTTGAGTGCTCAATTCCTATTAGCAGAAATAGAAAGATCAGTGTAAATATTAAAACATTTTAATTGTACCTGAGGAATTATTCACTTCTTACATTTGTGGTTAAAGTGAATTTTCATTTTATGTGTCCCCTAGACATTAAATAATCATAAGATAGTCACAGGGAGGAGACACCTTAAATCCTGGTACTACTTCTTACCAACTGGGCCAGGGTTTTCACAGTCTGACTATTTCAATGATATCACTACACCAGGGCTTATTTCTAAGACTGGGGTATTACTTGTAAGACCAGAACTCTTTACTGGCATACTATCATGGTAACTATTCTGACCTAAATAAGAAATTTTAAATAACCTCCCGCTACAATTAGTATTTGTCCATTTTATTTTCTTTTTTGTATTGTTTCTTGATAACTATTGTCCTTTACACTTGGTTTTACTTTGTATTAGTATTTGTTCTTTGTGAGTTGTCTTTAGTTTTTTTACTTTTTTATTTCATACCTTGTTGTCTTTCCTTGACCTATGAGTAGTTAGTAAGTTTTTTTTTCTTTGTTTTTGGTTACTAACCTTATACGTTTTCCTTTGTTTTATGTATATATCTTTTAACTATTGATAGGGCATCTCTTGGGGCATCTATACTTAAAACCTTATCACCTGTCAAGTCTATATTGTGATTTCTATAGTAAGTTTTTAATTCAAGCATTTGTTGTTCATACTTTTTACAGTGGATCAAGTGGTGGTCTATGTCATTCTCTTCCTGACATTCTTGGCAGTGTGGTTCTTCTATCATAAAGTATGCTGCACCGAGACGGAGACGCCACAATTTTTTTGTTTGATGGTATCTTTAATTCTTCTCTGACCTGGCACGTCCTCGTTGGTTCTTTCAGCAGTTTGAACGCATGTCTGCCTTTTCTACTGTTCTTCTATGTTGTCTTCCATTCCTCGTTTATAGTTATCTTCCCTTGGCTCTTGATCTCTGACCTTCCCAGTCCTGCTCTTATATTGTTTTTACTTGTTGTTCCATTCTTGGCGTTCTGATCTGCCAACTCGTTACCAGCAATACCTATGTGTGCTGGAACCCACACTAGCCTCACACTACATCCTCTGTTCCCTAGTGATGTATTAATTGCTAGAATTTCTTCCTTTATGTCTGGCCGGCTACATTTACCTGGGTGTTCTAGTGCTTGTAGGGATGATAGTGAGTCTGTAAATATCGTAACAGCTTCTGGTGGGTTATCTTTGATTATTTCTAAACTTTTAATAATTGCTACCATTCTGCGGTAAAAAATGAAGTCCCTTCAGTTACACTGTAGCTCTTTTTTATTCCCCACTGTGGTATTACGACTCCGGCACCTAGTTGCCCACTATCATCCTTGGATTTATCAGTGTAGACGGCCAGACTTTGTTTAGTTAGTTGATCTATGAACTTTCTACTTATCATTTTGGCTTCCTTATCTTCTATGTTTTGTTTGATCTTTTCAGTAAGCGAGTAGTCTATGATTGGTGTTTTTAGTTCCCAGGGTGGTATTTTGCTTCTATATTTATTACTTTTTTAAATTGTGTTTGATAGTTCTTTGAGCTGCATTAGATCTTCTATGGTTCTCCACCCTGTTGGATATCTATCGTATTTTAAGGGGACGACTCATAAACTTGTTTGGTTTTTGACAATTGCTTTATGTGCTGGGTCGGTCACTTCTTGTGCTACTTTACTCCAATAATTTAATCTTAGTTCTTTCCGTCTTAGACCAAGGGGTGGTATGCCAAGAGCTACTTCTAGCGCTTCTACTGGTGTTGATATAAATGCACTTGTAATGGTTCTCATGGCTGCATTTTGAATCATGTCCAGTTTTGCTTTGTTAGAAGCTGCAGCTGAGTCATAGACTATGCTGGCATAATCCAGTTTCCCTCTGATGAAAGACTTGTAGAACATAAGCATTATTTTATTGCTGGGCCCCCCGCCCCCCCCCCCCCATCCATTACCTTTTACTATCCTTAGTATATTTAGGGGTCCCATACAGATTTCTACTAAATTGTTTATATGTTTATTCCAATTTAGTTGTTTATCTAAAGTTATGCCCAGAAACCTTGTTGTCGAGGATGTACATATTTTCTGACCTTTAATGATTATATTGATTTTGTTATTTTTTTTTTTAAATTTCCTTTGCTGAATATCATACCTACTGTTTTGTTTACATTAATTTGGAAGCCCCAACTTTTCATTCACTCTGAAACTTTGTCTATTTGTTTTTGAAGTGTTTGGTAAACATGGTCCAAGTTTTTTTCCAGATCGCCAAATGGCACAGTCATCTGCAAATTGTGATACTGCATTCTTTATCTCATTAAATTCATCTGCTAAATCATTTACAGCTATAGTGAAAATTGAAGGAGAAATCACTGATCCTTGAGGAATCCCATTCTGTTGTTCATATATTTCTGACCTATCATTATTCACCTGTACAGCAAAATACCTGTCCTGTAAAAAGTTTTCTAGATACCTATAGGTTTTACCAGTAATGCCAATATTATTCATTTTGTAAAGAGCACCATCGCGCCAGCATTCATCATATGCTCTGGCTACATCTAGAAAGACTGCCACTGTTTTCTCTTTCCTCTTCAACCCTAGCTTTACATCATGTTCTAATATTACAAGCTGATCTACTGTACTTCTGTCTGCTCTAAACCCTGACTGGTTTGGGCTATATAACTGATTTTTTTCTAGGTAGAATTTAACTCTTTTATTCACAACAGTTTCCAATATTTTACCTAGTTGTGATGTTAAGGATATAGGCCTATATGAACTTACATCATGGGCTTCCTTATTAGGATTTAGGATGGGTACTATCATAGCTACTTTCCATGCTTTTGGTGTCTTTCCTAAGCTCCAGATTTTGTTATAGAGAGAAGTTATTTTGTTTATAGTTTTTTGGGTACTTTCTTAAGGATTTCATAACTAAGTATATTATGCCCTGAGGCAGTATTAGATTTCTCATTTATTGCACTAGTTATTTCTTCCTCTGTTATATCAGCATCTAGATAGTTTGTTTCATCTATTTGGTCTGGTAGTTCTTTTGACAACTGTATCCTAAGTCTTTCTCTTCTCTCATTTTCTTCCTGTCCAAGACTACTTTTTGCACTGACTTTATAGAAATACTCAGCAAGGGCATTAGCTTTTTCTTTATCTGTTTCTGCTCTCTTTGGTAGTTTGATTGTTGGCATTATTGTTTTCTTATTGTTCACTTTGATTGCCTTAAGCTTTTTCCATACTTCTTTAATTTGGGTGCTAGGTTTAAGTGATTGCAAAACTCCTTCCAGTTAGTTTCTTTGGCTTTAAATATTATTCTGTTAGGTTCATTCCTAATACGTTTATACTCGTCATAGTTTTCTTCTGTTCTGTTATTTCTATATTTTTGCAAGGCCCTTTTTCTTCTCTCATGAATTTCTGCACAGCTTTTATTCCACCAGGCAACTGGTTCTTTATTCCACTGAGTTTTTCTTTTCTTGTTAATGTTATTTATTGGTTTTAGATGCTGTGGCATATTTTTATTTGGTATATATTTTATGGCTTTTTTCAGAATTTCATTGGTCAGTGTTTCTCCCCACAAGTCAGTATCCTCTGTTTCCATGTCTTTATATTCCATCACCTCCAGGTCTGATTGGAATTCTTCCCAGTTTGCTTTTTTATAGTTGAAAATGAAAGTCGGTTTCTCTAGTTCTGGGTTTGGAATGACTTTTGCATGCATGGTTATTACAATGGGCAGATGATCTGAGTTTGTGTCTTGTAACACTTCCCAATTTACATTCGCTAGGTTGTTAGTTGCTATACTTATATTTATTGCTGAGTCTGCCCTGTTAGTTTGTGGATTAATTCTAGTTGCAGTTCCATCATTTAGTATTAGCAGGTCATTATTTTCTATGAAGTCAAGTAGGCACTTTCCTGCATTGTCTGCATGTTGTCCACCCCAAGCATAATGATGGGAATTAAAATCGCCTACTATGACTGTTTTGGGGCCTATTCTGGTGCTTATGGCTAGTATTTCTTCCTCTTTAATTGTGCCATCTTTAGCGTATAAATTTAGGATTATTAGATTGTTTGGTTCTGCTGCTATAGTTACCTGGATACCTTCTATGTTGGTTGTATCAAATACTTCCCAGTCTATAATTTTTAATGTTTCGTTAACTAAGTCTGCGACACCCCCTCCTCTACCTTCTTTCGTATCGTGTCTAAGTATCTTAAAACCCTTACAACTATATCTACTATTTGGGTTTAAATGGGTCTCTTAAAGAGCATATATAGCGGTAGTTCCTCCTGTCTCTGCAAGTAGGGGTGCAAAATTCTTTTTGATACCCCTACAATTCCAGTGAACAATTCTACATCCTTTCTTATCCATTGTTAATATTAACTAGAATCCCTTTTGTTTTATGTTAGAACTATTAGTTTTGCTTCTTAGTTTGTATTGGCCCTATCCGTTACTTGAGGCATAAGGCATACTCTGCGTGGTGATTCTTTAATGTAATTAAAGACTTTTTTCAATACTTGGGTTTAAGAAGATTCTTCTGTTTGTTCCTCTATCATAACTCTCTCTAAGTGCTTGACAGTTTTTGTTACCCATTCTTTCCATTTAGCTTCTTGCTTTTGTTTGCCAATTTCTTTTTCTAATGCTTCTCTGTCTATGTTAATCTCCTGTCTCTGATTTTCTATTCTTTTTAGTGTAATTTCATTATCCTCTTTCAGTTCAGATAGTTTAACTAACATCATTTCATTTTCTTCTTTCAGTGCTGACAATTTAACTACATCCTGGGCAATTTGGTGTTGTATGGCTTTCATTTCTTGTAGTACTGCCTCTGCACTTTTTTGAGGATGTAGTTGAATCATCCGACTGTTTTTTTGCTGCTATTTTAAGAACTGGTTCTTACTTTCTTTTGCCAACTGTGACTTAATCATTTTGACTTCCTCTTGCACACTCTTAACTTCTGTTATAACTTTAGTGCTCGTATAAGTATTGTTTTCCTTTAATTCTTTAATGACTGTTTTGAAAGGGGTTTGGGTTGTTATAGCTTCCAACAGAGCTTTTTTGGCCTGCTGATAAACTGGGCAGCCCTGGAATCTGGCGCTGTGGTTTCCTTTGCAATTAATCCATTTTCTGTTTGCATTATCCTTTTTATAGTCAATATCTGACTTCACCTTTTCGGACTGCGTGAAAGGGTGTGCCCCCGCACAAAACCTACATACTGCCTTCTCTATGCAAGTGTTGCGACCATGGCCAAACTTCATGCAGTTTGAGCACTGCAACACTGGGGGAATGAAGGCTACTGTGTTTTTTTTGTGCTTTTCCAAATAGTACTGTCTTGGGGGGTTCCCTACCTTCTGTTGTTATCACTATCTCTGGGGTTACGATACTCCCTTTCACTTTTATTCGTTCTACGTGCACCAGCTTTAAATCTGGGTTCTGTTTGGCCAGGTTCTTTAAAACGTCCTCACCTGAAATGGTTGGGTTTACACCTTTAACAACACATTTTCTGGTTTCTTTTGCAATGTCTATTTCTATTTGGATGTTGTTGGCCAGTTGGATCATTTTTGATTTGCCCTGCAGTTCTTGTAGTAAAATTTTTGTTTTTTTCTGTTACATTTAGTGTTAGTATTATTCCACTGCTGTGTTTTTGTATTTTGGCAGTGGCTTTTTTGTCAATGACTTTTTCCAGGATCACCAGGATTTTGTCGTCCGGGAGAGATCGAAGCGTGGATTCTGTTCCAGCTATTTGTGTTATTTTCACTTTTTGGGGGGTTTCCTTTCGGTTGGAGTCTTCTTTGTTTTCTCCTCTGGTTTCGTGACTTGTCTTGTTTGTGTTTACCTGGTTGTCCTGATTATCATTTTCCCTGGGTCCTATCTTTTTGTTCGCTGTGCTGATTTCTGAGCTTTCACCTTTATTGATTATGCTTTTTGTTGTTTGTATCACTGAGCCTCCTTCCAGTTTTTCCCTTATTGTTTCTATCCTGTCCTTTATTTCTGCGTCTCTGACTTCAGGGTTCGTGGTCCTGTTTTTTTCCTGTCAGGTTTGGTGTTTTTAGTTCCTTTTCATTAGCCCACGCCATTCCTTCCCCGGACTGTTTCCTGGCTATTGGTGCCATTGGTTATTTTCCCCGTCTTTTTAGTTTGTTACTGCTCTTTTTAATTTGTGCTTGCTTTTGTATGAACTTCTAAAGTAGAGGTCTTTTGCTTAGAGTTACTTCCCTTGGAGCTTTAGGGAGGGTTAATTGTATAATTTAAATGGAGGACGTGTGAATCGGATACAAACTACACAAGTATCGAGTACTGGAGTTTATTGGCATGTTAAATACATAAACAAAGAAACGAAAAAAAAAAAAAAACATTGACGATTCACAACGAAACACAAAGAAACAAAAAAAAAGTAGGTACTGGAGAATGTTAACGTTGGAAAAAAAACATTGACGTTCCCGAAAAACATGCATGCACGAAAAAAAAAAAAAAAAAAAAACAATCACGGATGACAAGTTAAATGATCGTTTAGCGACCGACGTCGCTTTAGTGCACGAAAAAAAAAAAAAAAATCACGGGATCAAGATATTTACACCGGACGAAATGTTGATAAATTAGGACATCCAAGAAAAAATCACAATTATATAATATTAATAATAATTTAAAAAGTAGAAAGTCATGGCCTAAAAAAAGATGTGTGTGGTAAAGTGGGATGATATAAATATTTATAGGGACTTAGTGTACTGGCTGAGATCAGCTGTGAAGGTATCTTTATCTAATAAATGTGGTGTATTACAGATGACCTTACTTTGCTACCACATTTAGACCTCAGTCAGAATTATTCTGGAATATTGTGATGACTACGTTGAATGTCTAGGGTTATGAAAGTGATTCAGTTTGTTATGCCCTGTCCTGAGTCGAAAAATAGTTATCTGTCCCTGCCGGTCGAGAGTGTGATAGTCGTCTTTGGGTTGGTTCTGTTCTCTTCTTATAGTCTGGATAGCTCTCTTTTTCTCAAAGTATGTGACTTCATTATCTTCTTGTTCACATTCTCCTCCCTTTTTTGCAAGTTTATCTGCCTTTTCATTTCCGGGTACACCACAATGAGATGGTACCCACTGAAGTATGGTTCTCTTTTTGGCAGCTACCTTGTTTAGTTCATTTCTCAGATGCGGGAGTTTACCACCCTTGAGAGCTTGCAGGACAGACAGTGCATCTGTGAGGATGACTACATGCACAAGTTACGATTGTCTGCTTCACCACTGTGCACATGTGGATTAAACGAACAAACTGCTGAGCATGTTCTACAGGACTGTCCTCTGTATGACCAGTTAAGAAAGATATACTGGCCCAATGACTCAACACTAAATTCAAAGCTATATGGAGTTAAAGAGGAACTTCAAACAACAGTCGAATTCATCATGAGAACTCGTCTGACGGTGTAATCATCAAAGATGCGATCGCAAGAAGAAGAAGATGAAAGTGATGAAGTGTATGTTCACAACAATGTAGTGAAATTGACAGAGATACAACGGTAAAATCCCTCAAAAGATAACATTTAAGGATAAAAACATAATGCGTAGGCTGCGAATAGTACATGATCGCCTAGACCGCGGGTCATCATCCTCCATAATAATTGACTTGCTAGACAGGAGGGGAACGGCGGATCAAAAAGGAAAAAAATATGACTGGAAAGATTGCGTGAGACTAGAAAGGCTAAGGAGACGCAATTGGGGGGGGGGGGAAACGGAGAAAAGTCACGTTTCCCAAGTTGACATAAAAAGTAAGCAACTCGACAGAAGGGACCATAGATATGTTACGCCACAGTCATTTATTGGACGCTTTTGCGATACCAAGCCCTTGATTTGAATTCAGCGGCTAAACGCAGATGTTAGGAATATTACAAAAATTAAAAAGTACTTTTTTCTTAATATTAATGTTAGGAATATAAAAATTAGCTGGCCGGATGGCCTATTCTGAGCAGTGAACTAATATGTTCTTAATTTTACAGACGGATAGATAATATTGAAGATAATGACAAAAGACAGTGTTGTTCACATCATCGACAGACTGTATTGAATCTAAAAGTGTCGCTAATTGCACAAAAAAACACGACCTCGAGACGCAGGTGTTCAAATTTACTTAGTATGGAGGAGAGGGTTTTTGGGTGGTAGCTGTGTCTAAATATAACTTTTAACGACAAAATTTTGGAGGGGAGAGAAAGGTTGGTTCAAAAATCAAGTACATTTTGTAGAAACACAAGTAGAGACGGACAGACTAACAGATAACCATCCATACTTGACTGAAGCATGACTGAAATGACTTTAGTGGAGGAAATTTGAAATTTAAAATAAACCTAGGCAGTGATTGGCCACAGACAATCATATCATTAGCGCTCAGACGCGAAAGTGGGGCCATTCTTCAATAGTTGTTCAGTGATAGACACAGATTTTAAAGTGTGGTGATTTCCATATGAAAGAAAGTGAAATAAATTTAGGGACGCCATACTATAGCCAGCAGCTCAGCTGAGTTTTGCTAGCAATTCTGTGTTATTTATTCATAGTCTGGTAAGATTGAAATTATTTCCTTATATATTTTGAATATTGTTTCATGTTCGAGTGATTTGATACTGCCATATCGAAATCTAGCCTTACAAACAAGTAGGGATTTGCTCTAGACCCCCCGCCCAAGTCAGGGTCTAGGGACCAACAATGTACATAAACTCCAGCAAGGGTTAGGCAAGACAGATCAAGTGTTGAGAATAATGAAACATATTACCTATCCTCTTTTAGGGCAGACAACTAATAAATATTTTTCAGAATCTATAGTCTGGGAGGATCTATCTGATGTAAAACCACCATGGTAAATGTGCTGTTTGGTCAGAGAGATCTGACCTGTCTGTATGATGTGGTTGTTGTGTCAGTGTTGTGTCCAGACGTGGGTAGAGAATAGATTTTGACACATGGCCCATACTTTGATTGCAGAGCTGTGAGTTTCTGTTGTCAACAAGCAGTGTCTATTCAGTTGGTGACTTTACTCGAGTGTATCTGTGCAGTACTTGTGACAGAGACCACCATTATTGCCCGCCAGCACGGAGAGGTGGGACCACCAGATTTCAGCACCAGAGCTACAACTACAAGATGAGTGAGCCTCTGGTCTGCTGGACATTCACCAACCCTTTGTAGTTACTAATACCCCCATAAAAATTCCCACCATTTTCTGGACACTGTGTAGTCAATATAGACAGGTGTGATGAGGCCACCCCAACAGCACAAACATTAACTATCCTCCCAAGTAGATGACTACTAGAACATTTTAATAAAACTAACTAGTATAGTACATATATATGTACACTATTGCATTTATGATATAATATTCCATGCATTTCTTTCATAATCTCTAAATCCTTTTAAGTTCTGGTCAACCTAAAAAATTGATCCAGAACAAAATAAATGTAATATAATTCTATCAAAAATTTTACACACGTGAGTTAGTTCAGTGTATTTTAACATTTGTTAATATTATTAGTCTTGTTAAATATCTGTGGGTATATCTATAACCTATTACACCACACTACATATCATAACCCTAGACACTTTACGTAGCCACATTCATTAAAAAAAAATTAAGTGTGAGGTCGTAGTGGTAGCAAGAAAGGCCTTCTGACAATTCTCAACTACATTTTATCTCAGGAGCCTTCACAGCTGGCCTCATACAATTACATTTAGTAATATCACCATCATACAATACCATCAAACACCACTACATAAATTGGGGTCTTGTCCAGGGATAATTAGCCCAACAGTAATATTAGGATCTCCTGGTGGGAGAAATAAAAGTAGGGAAATAAATTGTAAAATTCCCTTTAAAATTAAAAGTGTCCCTGCAGATAAAAGTTGGTGAATCTTCACAGCCAGTAATAATTAATTAGTTAACTGGTTAGTTAGAATTAGTTAGACTATAGTCATAAGAAGTACTTAGTGTATTTACTGGTTAGAGATTTAGCTTGTATATTATTATATTGTCTAAAAAGTATGGCGGAGCTGGCAAAATTTAGATCAGCTGCTGTGCTCACCGCGAAGGAGATGGGAATGGATGGTCAAATTTTAATTCAATACGTAACGGCTGAATGTGATAAATATATTGAACGGGAAGAAAGGAGATTAGAAAAAGAGGCTGAAAGAAAATTAGAGTCTGACAGGTGGTTGAAGAGAAGATTAGAGGCTGATAGGGAAATTAAGAGGCTGCAGATTGAGGCAGAAGAAAAACGACAGCAAAGGGAGGCAGAAGATAAAAAGGCCGAAAGGGAGGCAGAAGATAAAAAAGCCGAAAGGGAGGCAGAAGAAAAAAGGTTGACTGCCGAAAGGGAGGCAGAAGATAGAAGGTTGCAGAGGGAGCACGAATTACGACTAAGGGAGCTGGAATTACAAGGCCCGGCTCCTGAAAATGGTGCCAGCCCTTTTGCCTCAGATGCTACGCCCAGTCTGGGAGCCTCAAACTCAGCTATGGGGTTTCATTTAGACCATTTTGTTGAAAAAGACGATGACATAGAGGGGTACCTAGGACGTTTTGAGTTATTAGCTACTACATATGGGTTAGAGAGAGAGAGGTGGAGTTTAAAGCTATCACAGGGATTGAGAGGTACTTCTTATGAAGTATTTGCCAAAATGAACAGGGAAGACCAAGACAATTATGACATGTTAAAGCAGGCTTTGTTATTAAGGTACGAGAAGAATGGTGAATTTTATCGTAAGAAATTTAGAAATGCCAAACTGTTGTCTGGGGAGACATACCACCAATTCTCTGCTAGACTAGAAACCTATTTGGAGAAATGGACGGCTCTGGGGAAGACCCAAGATCTTAAAGAAATGATCATGATTGAGCAATTGAGAGAGTCCATGGCTCCAGACATGAGAAAATTTCTCATGGAACAAGGTGCAGAGAAGTTGGGGGAAATTTTAAATGTTGCTGAGAGGTATCAGGCAGCCCAGGCAGAGGTAAGTGGTGCTAAAAAGAAGCACATAGACAATTTTAAAGCTCCACAGCAATTTAATAAATTTGATAATAGAGAGCAGGGAAATAAAGGTAGGACAAACTTTGAGCGGCCAAGAAATGACTATCGCGACAGAAACTCACAGTTCAATGACCAAAAGTTCAATGAAAGAAAACCGTTGAACCAAGGAAAAAGATGGTGTAAATGGTGCAAGAAGGATAACCATAACACCGAATTTTGTAGAAGGAAACCTTCAAACATTGCTGCAATGAAGTCGGGGACGCAAAGATTAAAGGTTAATCCTAAGGGACAACAGGAACCTTATCACCCCCCAGTTTGTGAGGATGTTATTTGTAATGGGGTCACCATAAGGTGCCTTTATGATACAGGTTTGGATTATGATTCAGTTGTGAAGTCTAGCCTAGTGGACCCAAGTCAGTATACCACAGAAACAGTGGAAATACAAGGGGCGACTAAGGACATACCACTCATGACACTTCCCATCGCAAGGATAACGGTGAAAACTCGCTATGTGGAAGGAGAAATCAGAGCAGCAGTGATAGATGAACCAATCTACCCTCTGATATTGGGGTGTAGATACGTCTTCTTGGGGAATCCCGAGAAACCTGTGATCATGGCGACAGTGCAGACCAGGTCACAGAAGAAGGAGGAAGAAGGTGAACCTATAAATGCTCATCCAGAGGAGATGAGGAAGGCGCAGGCTGAGGATAGGACACTCAAGCCCTGTTTTAAAAAATTGCCCAAATGCCACACACCTCCGAGCAAGGGGGAATATTTCATGAAGAACAAACTCTTATACAGGAAGACAGGAACTAGATCCACTGGTCACGGACAGTTAGTTCTTCCCAAGATATATAGGGCAAACTTAATAAGGAGCTTACATGTTGGAAAAGATGGTGACCATGAGAAAGTCGGTACCATCTGCCAAAAGATTGCTCGAAAATACTATTGGCCCGACGTAAATGTCGATGTTGAAAACTTTGTAGAAGCATGTGGCGTATTTCATGAGGGAACACCCACAAAGGGAAAATATGTGCAGGACCTAGAAACGCCACGGGGCAACTTTAGGCCTGAAAGGAAAACTAATTATACTCGGGTAGACAAAGTGGAATGGGAGCCCCCTTTTCACACCCAGTCTTCACTTGAATGGATTAACATGGCCACTATGCGAAGAGTACAAAGAAGAAATTTTACCCAGGATAAGATGACAATCCCTCGGTCAGACTTATATAAACTGGAAGAACAGACAAGAGAGCGAAGATCTCTCATAAACAATCTTAAGTGGGGAGACAAACCCCAGAGAAAAATTGGTAGTGGTCGATTTGTGAGTGATGATTCTAGGAAGAAAAGTCCTCATTATAAAGCTTCTAATGGACGGGACCCGATGGGTTCCATGAAAAATAAGTATGATAAATTAAAGATCCAGATGTAACTCTATTAAGGACCTGGACAGATGAGAAGGCGGAAGAGACTGTTACCTCATCGTATCAATATGTGAACGAACTGACCACTCGTTTGAAAGCTGGATGGAAACTGGCAAATGATAATTTGAAACAAGCCAGGAAGAAACATGCAGCATATTTTAATAGGAAGGCAAAGGACAGGGAACTGGCAGTCGGAGAGAAGGTGCTGCTTCTACTACCCGGAAGCCAGAATAAATTACAAATTGGTTGGCAAGGTCCATATACGGTTCTAGAGAAGGTGTCTAGAACAAACTATAAAATTGACAAAAAGGGGAAGGAAAAAGTTTATCATGTAAACCTGTTAAAGAAGTATCTGGACAGACCACTCCAGGAAAGCACCCCCTTATTGACCTTGGCTATTGCAACCCAGATGCAAAAAGAACCACTCACCTCACATGAATACCCATTACATCCTTGTGAAACAGCAGCACAGGTAAAAGTCAGTAAGCACCTGACTAAAAACCAGAGGGAGAGAGTTCAACAGGTTCTGGAGGAACATACAGATGTATTAACAGATAAACCAGGCCATACAAATTTGCTACAGTATGACATGAAACTGGTAGACTCAAACCCAATCTGTATGAGAGCCTATTCTATTCCGTTCGCGAAGGAGAAGGCATTGAAGGAAGAAATAGAGTATTTGTTGAAGGAGGGGATTATTTCGCACAGTGAATCATCTTTTAGTTCTAGTGTCGTTTTGTTGAGAAAACCGTCTGGGGAACACAGACTGTGCATAGATTACAGGAAACTGAATGCTGTCACAGAAGGACAAGTGGATCCATTACCAGACACAAAACAGTTATTTGCCAGACTGAACAAGGCAAAATACTTTTCAAAGGTGGATCTTAGTAAAGGCTATTACCAGATCCCAGTGAAGCCTGAAGTGAGACCTTATTTGGCTTTTAGCACTTCGGATGGACATTATGAATTCAATATGCTACCATTCGGACTGAAAAATGCTCCGAGTGTGTTTTCAAGGATGATGCGAAAATTGTTGGATCCCCTGAATAACCCATGTATCACGAATTTCATGGATGATATTCTCGTCGCCACAGAGACATTTGAAGAACACATTGAAGCTCTGGAGATGTTGTTTGATAGACTTCGGGAGGCGAACTTAACTGCTAGGCCAACAAAATGTTGTATTGGATGCAAAGAGTTGGAATTCTTGGGACACACTGTATATCAGGGTAATATGACCCCTGATCCTAAGAACTTGGAAAAACTGCAGAGAGCACCTAGGCCGCAAACAAAAAAGGACGTGCGATCATTCGTGTCGTTATGCGGATTTTATCAGAAATACATCAAAAATTTTAACGCTATTTGTGCTCCTCTGACTGATCTGACTCGCAAGGGACTTCCAGATAAAATTATTTGGACTGCACAATGTGAACTAGCGTTCCAAGAGTTAAAGGAAAAACTCACTAGCAAGCCTATTCTCAAACTGCCTGATTTGACACAGGACTTTGTCTTAAGAACCGATGCAAGTAATGTAGGACTCGGAGGGGCTTTGTTGCAAAGATCATCTTCACCTGATGGGGAACTGAAACCAGTCGCTTATGCAAGCCGCAAATTGAATAAGGCGGAACAAGGATACTCCACAAGCGAAAAAGAATGTTTAGCATTAATCTGGGCAATAAAGAAGTTTCAAATCTATCTGTATGGTAGGACTTTTGTGGTGGAGACGGACCATCAGCCTCTCGTGTTCTTGTCTCAGGCTAAGCATGAAAACGCAAGATTGCTGAGGTGGTCTTTATTGCTTCAACCTTATCAGTTTAGTATCCAATATATCCCAGGCAAATTGAATGTCGGTGCAGATTTCCTCAGTCGGCACCCCTGTGATCAAAATTAGAGTAGTGGCAGACGTGAGGAGTAATTTTACCTATGTGTATCGCTGGTTTTGGAACTTGCCATAGGCATGTTTTCAAGTGGGGAGATGTGTAGTGAAATTGACAGAGATACAACGGTAAAATACCTCCAAAGATAACATTTAAGGATAAAAACATAATGCGTAGGCTGCTGATAGTACATGATCGCCTAGACCGCGGGTCATCACCCTCCATAAAAATTGACTTGCTAGACAGGAGGGGAACGGCGGATCAAAAAGGAAAAAATATGACTGGAAAGATTGCGTGAGACTAGAAAGGCTAAGGAGACGCAATTGGGGGGGGAAACGGAGAAAAGTCACGTTTCCCAAGTTGACATAAAAAGTAAGCAACTCGACAGAAGGGACCATAGATATGTTACGCCACAGTCATTTATTGGACGCTTTTGCGATACCAAGCCCTTGATTTGAATTCAGCGGCTAAACGCAGATGTTAGGAATATTACAAAAATTAAAAAGTACTTTTTTCTTAATATTAATGTTAGGAATATAAAAATTAGCTGGCCGGATGGCCCATTCTGAGCAGTGAACTAATATGTTCTTAATTTTACAGACGGATAGATAATATTGAAGATAATGACAAAAGACAGTGTTGTTCACATCATCGACAGACTGTATTGAATCTAAAAGTGTCGCTATTGCACAAAAAAACACGACCTCGAGACGCAGGTGTTCAAATTTACTTAGTATGGAGGAGAGGGATTTTGGGTGGTAGCTGTGTCTAAATATAACTTTTAACGACAAAATTTTGGAGGGGAGAGAAAGGTTGGTTCAAAAATCAAGTACATTTTTGTAGAAACACAAGTAGAGACGGACAGACTAACAGATAACCATCCATACTTGACTGAAGCATGACTGAAATGACTTTAGGGTAGGAAATTTGAATTTAAAATAAACCTAGGCAGTGATTGGCCACAGACAATCATATTATTAGCGCTCAGACGCGAAAGTGGGGCCATTCTTCAATAGTTGTTCAGTGATAGACACAGATTTTAAAGTGTGGTGATTTCCATATGAAAGAAAGTGAAATAAATTTAGGGACGCCATACTATAGCCAGCAGCTCAGCTGAGTTTTGCTAGCAATTTTGTGTTATTTATTCATAATCTGGTAAGATTGAAATTATTTCCTTATATATTTTGAATATTGTTTAATGTTCGAGTGATTTGATACTGCCATATCGAAATCTAGCCTTACAAACAAGTAGGGATTTGCTCTAGACCCCCCGCCCTAGTCAGGGTCTAGGGACCAACAATGTACATAAACTCCAGCAAGGGTTAGGCAAGACAGATCAAGTGTTGAGAATAATGAAACATATTACCTATCCTCTTTTAGGGCAGAAAACTAATAAATATTTTTCAGAATATATAGTCTGGGAGGATCTATCTGATGTAAAACCACCATGGTAAATGTGCTGTTTGGTCAGAGAGATCTGACCTGTCTGTATGATGTGGTTGTTGTGTCAGTGTTGTGTCCAGACGTGGGTAGAGAATAGATTTTGACACATGGCCCATACTTTGATTGCAGAGCTGTGAGTTTCTGTTGTCAACAAAGCAGTGTCTATTCAGTTGGTGACTTTACTCGAGTGTATCTGTGCAGTACTTGTGACAGAGACCACCATTATTGCCCGCCAGCACGGAGAGGTGGGACCACCAGATTTCAGCACCAGAGCTACAACTACAAGATGAGTGAGCCTCTGGTCTGCTGGACATTCACCAACGCTTTGTAGTTACTAATACCCCATAAAAATTCCCACCATTTTCTGGACACTGTGTAGTCAATATAGACAGGTGTGATGAGGCCACCCCAACAGCACAAACATTAACTATCCTCCCAAGTAGATGACTACTAGAACATTTTAATAAAACTAACTAGTATAGTACATATATATGTACACTATTGCATTTATGATATAATATTCCATGCATTTCTTTCATAATCTCTAAATCCTTTTAAGTTCTGGTCAACCTAAAAAATTGATCCAGAACAAAATAAATGTAATATAATTCTATCAAAAAATTTTACACACGTGAGTTAGTTCAGTGTATTTTAACATTTATTAATATTATTAGTCTTGTTAAATATCTGTGGGTATATCTATAACCTATTACACCACACTACATATCATAACCCTAGACACTTTACGTAGCCACATTCATTAAAAAAAAATTAAGTGTGAGGTCGTAGTGGTAGCAAGAAAGGCCTTCTGACAATTCACAACTACATTTTATCTCAGGAGCCTTCACAGCTGGCCTCATACAATTACATTTAGTAATATCACCATCATACAATACCATCAAACACCACTACATATATTGGGGTCTTGTCCAGGGATAATTAGCCCAACAGTAATATTAGGATCTCCTGGTGGGAGAAATAAAAGTAGGGAAATAAATTGTAAAATTCCCTTTAAAATTAAAAGTGTCCCTGCAGATAAAAGTTGGTGAATCTTCACAGCCAGTAATAATTAATTAGTTAACTGGTTAGTTAGAATTAGTTAGACTATAGTCATAAGAAGTACTTAGTGTATTTACTGGTTAGAGATTTAGCTTGTATATTATTATATTGTCTAAAAAGTATGGCGGAGCTGGCAAAATTTAGATCAGCTGCTGTGCTCACCGCGAAGGAGATGGGAATGGATGGTCAAATTTTAATTCAATACGTAACGGCTGAATGTGATAAATATATTGAACGGGAAGAAAGGAGATTAGAAAAAGAGGCTGAAAGAAAATTAGAGGCTGAAAGGTTAGCTGAAGAGAAGAGGTTACAAATTGAGGCTGATAGAGAAATTAAGAGGCTGCAGATTGAGGCAGAAGAAAAACGACAGCAAAGGGAGGCAGAAGAAAAACGACAGCAAAGGGAGGCAGAAGAAAAAAGGTTGGCTGCCGAAAGGGAGGCAGAAGATAGAAGGTTGCAAAGGGAGCACGAATTACGACTAAGGGAGCTGGAATTACAAGGCCAGGCTCCTGAAAATGGTGCCAGCCCTTTTGCCTCAGATGCTACGCCCAGTCTGGGAGCCTCAAACTCAGCTATGGGGTTTCATTTAGACCATTTTGTTGAAAAGACGATGACATAGAGGGGTACCTAGGACGTTTTGAGTTATTAGCTACTACATATGGGTTAGAGAGAGAGAGGTGGAGTTTAAAGCTATCACAGGGATTGAGAGGTACTTCTTATGAAGTATTTGCCAAAATGAACAGGGAAGACCAAGACAATTATGACATGTTAAAGCAGGCTTTGTTATTAAGGTACGAGAAGAATGGTGAATTTTATCGTAAGAAATTTAGAAATGCCAAACTGTTGTCTGGGGAGACATACCACCAATTCTCTGCTAGACTAGAAACCTATTTGGAGAAATGGACGGCTCTGGGGAAGACCCAAGATCTTAAAGAAATGATCATGATTGAGCAATTGAGAGAGTCCATGGCTCCAGACATGAGAAAATTTCTCATGGAACAAGGTGCAGAGAAGTTGGGGGAAATTTTAAATGTTGCTGAGAGGTATCAGGCAGCCCAGGCAGAGGTAAGTGGTGCTAAAAAGAAGCACATAGACAATTTTAAAGCTCCACAGCAATTTAATAAATTTGATAATAGAGAGCAGGGAAATAAAGGTAGGACAAACTTTGAGCGGCCAAGAAATGACTATCGCGACAGAAACTCACAGTTCAATGACCAAAAGTTCAATGAAAGAAAACCGTTGAACCAAGGAAAAAGATGGTGTAAATGGTGCAAGAAGGATAACCATAACACCGAATTTTGTAGAAGGAAACCTTCAAACATTGCTGCAATGAAGTCGGGGACGCAAAGATTAAAGGTTAATCCTAAGGGACAACAGGAACCTTATCACCCCCCAGTTTGTGAGGATGTTATTTGTAATGGGGTCACCATAAGGTGCCTTTATGATACAGGTTTGGATTATGATTCAGTTGTGAAGTCTAGCCTAGTGGACCCAAGTCAGTATACCACAGAAACAGTGGAAATACAAGGGGCGACTAAGGACATACCACTCATGACACTTCCCATCGCAAGGA
Organism: Oreohelix idahoensis; assembly: GCA_024509875.1. Taxonomy (NCBI): domain Eukaryota; kingdom Metazoa; phylum Mollusca; class Gastropoda; order Stylommatophora; family Oreohelicidae; genus Oreohelix; species Oreohelix idahoensis. The sequence continues at coordinate 2,515 of JAMPIV010009530.1, read as the reverse complement.
TAACGGTGAAAACTCGCTATGTGGAAGGAGAAATCAGAGCAGCAGTGATAGATGAACCAATCTACCCTCTGATATTGGGGTGTAGATACGTCTTCTTGGGGAATCCCGAGAAACCTGTGATCATGGCGACAGTGCAGACCAGGTCACAGAAGAAGGAGGAAGAAGGTGAACCTATAAATGCTCATCCAGAGGAGATGAGGAAGGCGCAGGCTGAGGATAGGACACTCAAGCCCTGTTTTAAAAAATTGCCCAAATGCCACACACCTCCGAGCAAGGGGGAATATTTCATGAAGAACAAACTATTATACAGGAAGACAGGAACTAGATCCACTGGTCACGGACAGTTAGTTCTTCCCAAGATATATAGGGCAAACTTAATAAGGAGCTTACATGTTGGAAAAGATGGTGACCATGAGAAAGTCGGTACCATCTGCCAAAAGATTGCTCGAAAATACTATTGGCCCGACGTAAATGTCGATGTTGAAAACTTTGTAGAAGCATGTGGCGTATTTCATGAGGGAACACCCACAAAGGGAAAATATGTGCAGGACCTAGAAACGCCACGGGGCAACTTTAGGCCTGAAAGGAAAACTAATTATACTCGGGTAGACAAAGTGGAATGGGAGCCCCCTTTTCACACCCAGTCTTCACTTGAATGGATTAACATGGCCACTATGCGAAGAGTACAAAGAAGAAATTTTACCCAGGATAAGATGACAATCCCTCGGTCAGACTTATATAAACTGGAAGAACAGACAAGAGAGCGAAGATCTCTCATAAACAATCTTAAGTGGGGAGACAAACCCCAGAGAAAAATTGGTAGTGGTCGATTTGTGAGTGATGATTCTAGGAAGAAAAGTCCTCATTATAAAGCTTCTAATGGACGGGACCCGACGGGTTCCATGAAAAATAAGTATGATAAATTAAAGATCCAGATGTAACTCTATTAAGGACCTGGACAGATGAGAAGGCGGAAGAGACTGTTACCTCATCGTATCAATATGTGAACGAACTGACCACTCGTTTGAAAGCTGGATGGAAACTGGCAAATGATAATTTGAAACAAGCCAGGAAGAAACATGCAGCATATTTTAATAGGAAGGCAAAGGACAGGGAACTGGCAGTCGGAGAGAAGGTGCTGCTTCTACTACCCGGAAGCCAGAATAAATTACAAATTGGTTGGCAAGGTCCATATACGGTTCTAGAGAAGGTGTCTAGAACAAACTATAAAATTGACAAAAAGGGGAAGGAAAAAGTTTATCATGTAAACCTGTTAAAGAAGTATCTGGACAGACCACTCCAGGAAAGCACCCCCTTATTGACCTTGGCTATTGCAACCCAGATGCAAAAAGAACCACTCACCTCACATGAATACCCATTACATCCTTGTGAAACAGCAGCACAGGTAAAAGTCAGTAAGCACCTGACTAAAAACCAGAGGGAGAGAGTTCAACAGGTTCTGGAGGAACATACAGATGTATTAACAGATAAACCAGGCCATACAAATTTGCTACAGTATGACATGAAACTGGTAGACTCAAACCCAATCTGTATGAGAGCCTATTCTATTCCGTTCGCGAAGGAGAAGGCATTGAAGGAAGAAATAGAGTATTTGTTGAAGGAGGGGATTATTTCGCACAGTGAATCATCTTTTAGTTCTAGTGTCGTTTTGTTGAGAAAACCGTCTGGGGAACACAGACTGTGCATAGATTACAGGAAACTGAATGCTGTCACAGAAGGACAAGTGGATCCATTACCAGACACAAAACAGTTATTTGCCAGACTGAACAAGGCAAAATACTTTTCAAAGGTGGATCTTAGTAAAGGCTATTACCAGATCCCAGTGAAGCCTGAAGTGAGACCTTATTTGGCTTTTAGCACTTCGGATGGACATTATGAATTCAATATGCTACCATTCGGACTGAAAAATGCTCCGAGTGTGTTTTCAAGGATGATGCGAAAATTGTTGGATCCCCTGAATAACCCATGTATCACGAATTTCATGGATGATATTCTCGTCGCCACAGAGACATTTGAAGAACACATTGAAGCTCTGGAGATGTTGTTTGATAGACTTCGGGAGGCGAACTTAACTGCTAGGCCAACAAAATGTTGTATTGGATGCAAAGAGTTGGAATTCTTGGGACACACTGTATATCAGGGTAATATGACCCCTGATCCTAAGAACTTGGAAAAACTGCAGAGAGCACCTAGGCCACAAACAAAAAAGGACGTGCGATCATTCGTGTCGTTATGCGGATTTTATCAGAAATACATCAAAAATTTTAACGCTATTTGTGCTCCTCTGACTGATCTGACTCGCAAGGGACTTCCAGATAAAATTATTTGGACTGCACAATGTGAACTAGCGTTCCAAGAGTTAAAGGAAAAACTCACTAGCAAGCCTATTCTCAAACTGCCTGATTTGACACAGGACTTTGTCTTAAGAACCGATGCAAGTAATGTAGGACTCGGAGGGGCTTTGTTGCAAAGATCATCTTCACCTGATGGGGAA